>JAQJVL010000100.1:2204749-2365839 GCA_035578905.1 Stictocephala bisonia | reverse complement strand
AAACAAGAAAATTTAATTATAAAACAACGATTCTCTGAAACGGCACAGGAATTACAATTAGCGAAAACATAAATTAACGTTTTAACCCTCCAGTAATGAAAGTTTGAAAACCTGTTTTAAGAATACCAGAAGAAGATAATAACTAACAATTGGCAAATTTAGTAGATGGTCATGGAAGAAATATCTAAAACGGTAACATTACCTTGCTGATCTTATAAGCCTTAAAATTTTAAAAGTTCATACACCAGTATTTTCTAATTTTGAAAATAATGTCGTTTTGTCTAATGACGAGCTGAACACTTGAGCTATGACAGTATCGATGATGCAATTTTAGAACCCCATAAAGACGTCAAAGTAGTTGTAGGAAATTTTGTTAGGAAATGAAGGCAGTCAGTATTTTACGACTTTGGCAAAGCAATATACAAACATCTGCTATATGATACATAAGTAAAGTCGACAAAAATTACTTTCATGTTCGATGATCAGCTTGTGACATGTGAGGCTCTAATAGGAGCTTGTTTGACGATTAAAAAGTAGGCCGGAACGCAACTAAAGTATTTTTACGAATCCAGGTGATGGAGAATGTCGTGTGTGACCTTTTGCAAAAAATATTTAAAAAAATTGAGAAATGTTATTTATTAGAACTTCTCAATTATGAAGAAGGAAACCTAAAATATGCTCATAAATTGACAATAATCCATCTTTTTGTAGTTGGTACTGAAAGACAAAATGACCGTTAAGCTGCTCAGTTTATCTCTGGAACTGTAGCTTCAGCAAATAAATCCAATAAAAATCACATGAACATACAGAACAATTTTAAAATACTTTATTAAACAAGTTATAAATTACAGTGTTTTATTTATTTATTTTTGGAATAATTGCATATGGGTAATTACTACATGTTACTGTAATTAATTGTTACATATATCAAGAACATCATGAAAATTAATTACAAATAGAAAACATTACTCAAACGACAAACGTTACATCAAAATTTAAATGATGAAATAAAAGGTTTTCCGAGTATCTTAATTCAGCTTAAAAGGTTGGCTGTATATCTCGTAATCTCTGGGAAGATGTCTGCTATAATGTAAGGCATTTTAAAACATAATTTTAGTATTTTTGTCATCCATGAAATATAAAATAATTAAATATAATCATTACAAAATATGTTTGCCTTATTCCGAATTAAACGTTTTAAATTTAAGTCAAATTAAAACTTCTTAAAAAATAAATTATAACAAACGGAATTATCCAGTAAACCTATTCCTAACATGTCCGTAAAGCTGCCAATTCGCCCATGTGACGTCATGCTGAGTGGAAAGTAGAGGGGGAAGATGCGCATGATACCTTCTGTATGTTTTAGCATTGATTATACTATATAAATGTATAGTATTATCTATTATGTGTATGTATTATGTATTATCTATGTATAGTAAAATCAATGGTTTTAGTTACCGTGGAGGCATTCCACAGTTCAACAGTGGAACAACAGTTCCAAATTTAAAGATTTAGTAAAGTCCTTTCTTCTTTCGCATGCCTTCTACAGTGTAAAGGATTATCTTAATATGGAAAGTGCCTAGTTTTGATTGTTTTAAATTGTTTTAATTTATATGTAACAGTTTGATCCATTTGACAACATTATTCAATGTATGCTTAAATATATATTTTGAGTGTTCAAAGTTACAATTATTTTATACATTCGACTACCTCACATGTCTATAGTACAAGATTATTAAATATTAAATATTAATTAATTAATACAGTATTATATTAGTAGTAGTTATAGTTAATTTGACAAGACACAAAATTTGTACAAATAAAATTTATAATTGTAACAAATATTATGTGTTAATAAAGGATTTGATTTGATTTGATTCACCTAAATAGCAAGCAAGTTATTTACCACTTATCAGCTTAAAACTCATCCCGCAGTTAAATTGTAACTACAGGAATTAGAACAGCATTTTTGTGTTTATTATTTGTTTTTGCCATTTCGCCCATGTGACGTCATGGGAGAAAAAGTGATATTTACTTTACTCGTAGATTGACAAAACTAATTTTTCCTGATTTGAAGTTTTAACATGAGTTTAATGTAGGTTACATTAATGTAACATTTATGCATTGAAACGGTCAAATAACTGCAGCTATGAAATCTATTGATTGTCACAGTATATTTAAGTACAGTACATTGTCGGCTCTCGTTGCGCAGTGCTGTAATCCAGCTACTTGGGGGACAAACTGTAGTGGAGATCATTGGCGATATGTTCTGATCTATCATCGTAACAATAACATAGTGCTCGCTCAATGGTTGCCTTCAATGTGGGCACTATTAGAGACGTCTGGGGTGTCCTGTGGAATAGTTGCCAGAGTTTGTTGTCTGGGGATGAGAACAGAGTATCAGACTTGTCACTAACCTGAACAGACAAAACTACGTGTTCGGATTCAACTTTTAAATAAATAACCGTCAGAATAAATTACCCTTTCTGATTATAAGTAAACAGACTACACGTACAATCAACACTCAACATACACTCATGTAATGACCACATCTGATAAACGTCTTAAATCTAAACAATTGCTTGAAAGTATTCTTTCTTAAAAAGTAAAAAGAATTTTGTTTTACAGTATAGTAAAAACCCCTTTCGCTAGCTCGCGTGGGTCTGTGCGTGAGCTTAAATTAAACACACACACAGACCTTCAGTTAAGAGCGTGTGTTTCAAAACCACTTCACGTTTTCTGGTGGGTTAAAACCACCGTACGTGTATGGGTGGGCGGGCGGGTCAAAGTGGTTTTGCAGAATTGCATGTATAGATGGGTGTGTCGGACAAAATTCCAGAGGATAAGTTGAGCTATGTCATTAACGTCATTTACGTACGGTAACTCAGGACAGGAGTTACAGTACAGGACAGGTAACTTGAGGACAGTCAGTTCAATTTATGACGGTGTTCCGCCTTCTCAGAGTAGCCCACTGTCTGTGGGTTCTCTCTATTTCTGTCCTTCTGTAATAGAGAGCGCTGGTTACGTCATAAGAGATGATTCTGCTGTCAAAACAGCTTCAATTTTTCTTTCAACGCACTCTACACGAAAATACACTTGGTAATGGCCGTGGCATTGGGCCAGTTTTGGTCTACTTGACTCGTGGGAATTCGGAAATTGAAATGACATTAAAATGCCATTATTAACTGATTGAACAATTAGTCTGAGCGCGTGACAGTGTTGCTACTAACCATATTACAAAAGAATATTAAAAAAATAAATATCAACTGATAATAATAATTGAGATTTGAAATTTGCTTAATATGGTGCAATCGAGTTTCGGTGAGTTAATTAATTCCCACTTTTGTAATAAAAATTAGTAATTAATGTACCTTCCCTTGAGACAGGAAAATATAAACAAAATTATTTAACCACAACATTAGAACTTGTGGCCTTGTGAATTTTGCTGATTTTAAATTAGCGTTAAGACAAAACCGTTCAAAGTACAAATTTAATTTTTTATAACTACGTTTTTTACACTTAATTGGAGGGATTAAGATGTTTAAAATTTTTTCAATGTAATAATATTTATAATTTTAAGGTGAAAAAATACCTTTTTTAACATTAAAATTATAAATATTCGAACAATTCTTTTAAATGAAAAACATGTTAATCCCTTCAGTTATGTATAAAAACGTAGTTATACAAAATTAAGTTTGTACTTCGAACGGTTTTGTATTAATAGTGATTTTAAATCAGCTAAATTCACTATTTCATAAGGCCTTATGTTGTGGCCTTAAAACTTTTTAATACATTTTTCCTGTCTCAAGGGAAGGTACATTAACTAATTTGATTTGACTAAACAATTCGAAAATAATTAACTCGCCGAAAACCGAGTGCACCAACTTAAGACAAATGCCTATAACAAGGAGCATATTACAATTAATTATTACTCGCATTTATGTATTTTTCATTTTTATGTATTCTTAAGGGTTAAGGCGCCAATCGTCAAGATATGAAATGAAATGAAATAAGCTTTATTTAATGGGGCAAAGTTACGACTATTAGGTCCTGTCTTACACTTAACCTCATAAAGAAAATACGATACAAAACTACATTGAGTACATCTAAAGAGTTCATACTTCTGCTCGTCACATTATTTACAAATAAACAACATTAATTAAAGTTATAAAATAATGAACTATACAAATTAAGGTTCAAGTTAAGTGTACAAGTAAATATATAAAACGAAAGAAGAAAACATACAACTAGATTATATTTAAACACAAAATATAACAATAAATCAAAATAATTCCAGAAATTAACCAACAAACACACATCATACACTTATAAGATACGGGCAAATATGGTTATACTTACTGTTAAAACCATTATAATAGAATTAAAAAAATCTGTAAATTGAAAAGATACGTCAAATGTAGATGGCCTAACGTAAAATAAACTATTAAACCTGAATAAACTAACCTAATACAAACCTCTCTAACCCAACGAAAGTAACCCAACTTACCAAACCTAACGATACGTAACCTAAATAACAAAACGAAACAAACCCAATCACCTAACCTAACTATAGTAACGTATCTAACCTAACCAAACAAACTCATTTTATCTAATCTAACGAAACGTAACATTACCTATCTAACCTCCTAAGTATTGATAAATGTCAAATAAATAAATTATGAAATGGTTTGGAAAATATCAGTAAAAAATGCTGGTTAGAAATTCTTTATTGCTAAAAATAATACGTATAGCTGAACAATTTGAATCGATAATCTTACAATGACAGATGAATATCCAATAACAATATTGACTCTAGTAGGGCCACTACCAATGGCATCCATTGAGCGGACGCTGTGTCAGTATTAATGACTGAAACGGAACTATCGCCTACCTACGACCTCATTACACTTTGTCCCCAAGTAGCTGGATTACATCACTGCGCCACTATTGCCGACATGTTTAGTAGTTTATAGTCGGCACTAGTGGTGCAGTGCTTTAACCCATCTACTTGGGGACTAAGTTTTGAGGAGATTGTAAGCGATTCTTTACTCAATCCTCTCAATACCAACAAGGCGTCCGCTCAATGGTTGCCATCGACGTGGACACGACTAGAGAAGTCTGGGGTGTCCATATTGGGTGGTAGTCAATGTTCAGATGTTGTGTAGGGATGAGAACTGTTGAGTGTCAGGACTGTCAGTTAGCTGAAAATCAGACCAACACTACGTGGTTCGGATTCCACGTAAAGCTGTAGGCCCC
Source organism: Stictocephala bisonia (assembly GCA_035578905.1). Classification (NCBI taxonomy): domain Eukaryota; kingdom Metazoa; phylum Arthropoda; class Insecta; order Hemiptera; family Membracidae; genus Stictocephala; species Stictocephala bisonia. Next base: position 2,360,583 of record JAQJVL010000100.1, on the reverse strand, counting down.
TTAGTTGTCCTGACTATTGGGCCATTAAAAAATACCTCTTTCTGAGGAACTGTCCTCCTTAGTTTGTAACAATGACTACACTCGTTCATCTACACTCATCACACTCATTCACCCTCATATTCGCCCATATCACTACGATCGGCGTCTTAAATATGAATAGTAATATTGTAGTTTCTAAGCATGTTTAAGGTAATTTAATAATCACATAAAATATAATATTTAACTTAAAGGTTGGTTTATGTTATATTTGGTAATACATTTTACTATCACAACGTAATAAAAATAAGTTGAACTGTTCCACAATACAGAAAAGCTGTTGTTGTTATAGATTATGTGGTAATTATGCACTTTCTAGACGACTCTGAAAATGCGATTTCTTGTTGAAAAAGTGGTAAAATATGAATTTATATTTCTTGAAGAGGTTGATTTTAGCCGCAGAAAACAGGTTTTTTACAGAAAAATCGACAAACTAGTTTTTATGTGGTAGTGAAAAACCAAATTTTTAAAAATTGAAATTTTCAACATTTTTTTCATTTTTCTTGTTTTTTTTATGCTGAATAAGAATATATAATTTGTTTTCTAATAAAATTAATTGTTCAGCCCGAAAAATACACTCTTATACTTACCTTACCAAACATAACCTAACTTATCCTAATAGTCTATATACTCAACAAAAATTCATAATTTGCATTAAATTCGGGTCCTTGGCATCCGTGACGGCCTGCCGGCCATCATTCCGGCAAAAATACGTGCGAATTTGTTTTTGGTGGGTAGTCATAGCTCCTATTAACACTGTGCTTATGGGCACCATAGACGATTTGACGTGAACGTAGTTTTTTCCTCGAGAAATAATTGTCGTAGACCAAAACAGTTTTCAAATTCGTGTTTAGCACCAAAAACTACACCATTATTAAAAAATTATGAAAAAATCACTAAAAATAACGGAGATAAATCGAAAATAACATTTTCAAAAATTTCGAGTTTTCGCTGAATAAAAAGTGTCTTCTCATAAGTATAGACCTGATTCTACCAACTGGTAATAAAAAAGTCAACATTCGTAAGGCGTCTAGAAAGCGCATAAATACTGATTATGTAAATGCTGAAATTGTCAGGAAAGTTTAATGCCAAGTACAAAATGGATTTGGTTCGCCGGCGGCGAGGCGAGTTTCCAATAGCAATGTCGTTGGATGTTGACAAATCGGTCGGCCATTATTTGCTTGTTTTGTCCTCCATTATCGTTGCTCCATGTTTAATGGATACAAAGCTCATCGTTGTCGGACAACTAAGGGCGTTCCTGTCATCCCTTTGGATACTTTTTCACTAAAACGAGCTTTACCCTTGATTATTTGTCACAAAACGTCCGGGAAGTTTGCATGACAATGGTTTTATTGTTGTTAGAGTAATTGTTCGGATTCTTTAGCTTGATTTCAGCACATTTATTTTGAAAATATACGACTCGGTTCAATGTTGTGATTGAAAACGTTACAATCATGTTATAATCCATAATGTGGTAGTATTGTAACCCAGCTACCTGAAGGCGACAGGTCTGTTCTCAATCCTCTCCTGCTACAACAGTCTCATGTGGTTGCTAGGGCTCAGATGTTATTTACGTCAAAAATTAGACCAATACTTTGTGGGTCAGATTTCACACTAAGCTTCAAGTCCCTAAGTTGTCCTGTTTGTAGGACCTGTAGTAATCTTAAAATATGATCCAAAAAGACTCACTCATCACCAGGGCCGCATTTAGCTTCATGACACCCTTAGGCCGGCCAGGTTCCGCCGCCTCCCCCCCCCATATCCAACGACTCATTACGTTTGTCTCATTGTTGTACGTACAATTTTGGTAATATGAGACACGTAGAATAGGAAACGTATTTGAATATACTATCAAGTAAAAATATAAGTTTATTTAAAAAATGAATAATTCGAACTACAGTACTATTTTTTAATTATTTTCTTTACATCTGTATCGTATTTTTATTGTAGAACTATTAGCGGTAAAGTTTACGTTTTTCCTCTTATCGATCTTCCAGAGGAACAATTTACTAATATTATAATTACAACATTTGAAATAGGTAAATAATATGATTTGTTGTCTATATTATCATAAAATACTCAACTCCTAATAAAAGGGATAAATTAAAAATAGTTAACATACGATAAAAATTGTTATGTATTTGTATTTTTTACAATTTTTTTACATGACATGAATAGTAGTAGGAAATAAGACATTTTTATTTCTTCAATCTACATCTAAAATACTTTCCTCCAAGCCTTCTTCTGAGCTGTAATCTATCTTTGCGGAAATTTCAGATTCTATACACAAAATAGACAAAGCGTTGTAGCCAGAATCGAAAGACAAATTGGTAACACTATATCAATATTCGGGTAGATATCTTGAAGAGAATGGTACCTGAGGTAAGTTGAAATGCCTATCAACAGTATCTTCAAACTTCTCACCAGATACTGCATAGTATGCTTGAAAATGGCAGCACTCATCGATGAAGTCATCTTCAAGATCATTTCGGTAAGTTTCTAAGAGATTTTGAGCTTTCGATCTCAAAATACTTTCTTCTACTTTTCATGAAGATTTTACGATTTGTGTCAGGAAATTAAACTTATCTTGATATTCATTGAATGACTTTTAGCTTCTTTTAAATTCAACTACGACCTGATCAATTATGACTAAAATGGTATTGATTTTAAAATATTCTCTGCCATTAAGTTGAAGCTTTTCAGATTCTCCGTCATCTTATTTTTTTTTCTTTTGAGAGTCCTTTTACAATCTTTTTCATAACTTTTATTTTTAACAATTTTAAGAGCAAGTGATTCATAATAATCAAAATCATTTCTTTGAGAAGAGAAATATTCTGCTAGAGACGCATACAGCTCTGTAACAGTTAGAACATCTATTGTCTGAGACTGTAGGCCTATTTGTTTTCGATACTCTATTAAGGTGATATAAAATTGTGCTCCAAAAGAAAACCATAAACGCTGTCTCAAATCTTTTAAATTTTTTAACAATTCCTACAGCTTCTCATCGTGTCGTGGTTTTTTCCGTGGAGTCATTTTCAATTGAAATTAAAACGGATAAAATTTCATTCCATGATTCTCTGGCAAGCATCGTCCCTAGCCGACCACCGAGTAGTTGCTAGCTTTTTTAGTGTTTTTCCTTTATCGATCTCGGATATCAAACGTCCCCATATTTTTGTCGAGCATGTAAAAAAACATATAGGTCTCGAAGGATCAAAAAGAAATTATAAGCTTCACTACAAAACTCTGCTGCTGATGTCCCATCTAAATTTAATGAATGAGCTGCACATGACATAAAAATTGCCAAAGGGGCAAGCTCCTTTATTTTAGCTTGCAAGCCATTATTCGACGCATTGTCGTAAGATAAGATAAGATAATCACGCACCTCGACAGTCAGTGATATTAATATTAAAACTATTCAATTCTTTTATTACAGCATTGAACATTTGTTCTGCTTTGTGACCAACGGAGGGGATAAATGTGAAAAATCGTTCACATGGAGAACCATCAGGTAGGACATATCTGAAAACAAGTGTTAGCTGGTCAATGTGACATACATCAGGAGTAGAGTCAACTACAATACTAAAATACTTGGCTTGTTTTAACTCCTCACATATTTTACTCTTCACTCTCTCAGCCTTTGTTTTTATTATTACATCACGTAATAGATGATAAGTAATTTGTGTGACCGAAGCCAGGATTTCCATGTCTTGAAATATGTTTTGCCAAGAAAGGGTCAAATTCAGCGATTAATTCCAAAACCATCAATCAACACCACATACGCCCAGCCACCAACCAACCAGTGATCTCAGATTGAGGACCATGAGACCTGGACCTCTGACACTGGTATACAAGTCAAGTATTATCAAACTGGAAGTGCGGCTGGACTCCAGGTAGCTAAATGGCATTTAGCTGCACTCCCAGTTTGATAATACTAATTCTATAGTATGTTTGATATACCATACACCGAGACACTGCATTAGGTTTAATAAATGAAATATATATTTAGATAACCCCAGTAGCGAGTGATTGCTATAGTGTTTTGCAGCTTATCTTAGTATTACTGTTTACATTTTCGGTTTTTCTGTTGACATTTTACATTTATAAATATATTTTTATATCAATGTTATATGAAAATTTGCCGCCCCTGGGTTTTTGCCACCCTAGGCCACGGCCTACTCGGCCTTATGGGAAATACGGCCCTGCTCATCACGAAATCTCCGTAACCACTGAACAAGTTTTGGTGGACTGTGGAGGAAAGTTATCATAGAAACCCATGAGGATTCGTCCGCAATTTAAAAACCAACAGAGATGTGGCGAACAATTTACATACAAAACAAGTTTTATATTTATAGACCTTTAATTTGATGTGTCATAGGGCCTTATTTAAAACTAATTACTTCCATATATTTTTATTTTAAAACATTTTAGCGATTTTTGCAATTTATTGGATAAATAATGTACGTCCTTGTGATGTAAAAAGTGTTATGTACATCAAATTAAAAAACCACAATATTTTACATTTTGACTCACCCTTCCCCAAGGGATAAAAAAAAATTAAAATGTTTTTATCAAAATAATTTGGCTTTAAAGACCTTAAAAATAATGTGTAACACGACCTATGTTCGTATTTGAGAATTTCCTCAAAACTACCCTTAACCCCCCCCCCTTTGGCCCTTTTGGGGATTACAAATATTTTAACTGAATTCTATGGGAATAAAGATAGGGGGGTTCAGTTGAAACACATTATGCAGTTCGTTTAGCTGCAATGGATACTGTATGGGTGGTCTAGAAACCCTGTAGAACAATTAATTAAATATGCAATATCCATTGATGAATAAATAAATAATGTATGCCTATAAATAGGCTACTTATATTTATGCAGTGTATACATTGCACTGCGAATATAATTGTTTATGTTTACATATTACTATATTTATAGATTGTGCCAATTTCTCAGGTCAATAATTATTATTCAAAGCGAGTTAAGTAAAAATGCACAATTTTATTTAGAATTTAAAATTCGCTCAGTAAAAATTTTCTTTCAGATCATTACACAATTTATAAAACTTCAGAAGGTGATTACAAGAAACTAACTAGTGTTTCAAACTACCTAATCTGATATAAAATTTGTGTAACTTCAAAAAAACATTTTTCTTGGTAAGCATTAAGTAAGCCAAACATGTATATAGTTGTTGAATTAAAAATAATTCCTGTCGGTAAACTACAGTTGGCTAGGAAGTACTGAATGGTGATTGACTGAGTCTCTTCATGTGACGGGTTTTATAAATTTTAACAGGCATCTTGAATTTGTGAATGAATTGTATTTGCAGCCAATTTGCGTAATACATTAATACAGTATACGGTAGCAGACGACGCATTGTCAAGTATTATTTACAACAGGAACATCACTAGCGTTGCGTCAGGTAACTAATATCAGCCACCTATTTCAGCCAGTAGTGAGGGGGGGGGGAAGGAGCAAGTCTGTTTAAGGTTTCGTGTCAATTACAATTTGAGAATATCTTGAGTAGCGGAGTAAAGTATGTATGTTAAAGTTTTTCTACTTTGCGATATAACCTTACTGCTACAACATGAATTTATCGGAGTGAGCCCAATACTCAAAATCTTGTTTCCTAGTTTAACACTAAACGTTTAGGCGCCCCCTTTTCCCTGGCGACCTACGCGGCCGCGTACTTGGCTTACACCTTACCCCGGCCCTGCAAGGTTATCAGTTCCGACAGGAAACGGCATGATAATAAATACCAAGAAATTGACAACGCACTTCTCATCTGGAAAGGACTGGTCAGCATGCTCGTCCAGTCTACTTAACGATTGCCTTATCTAAATGCCGACTGACAACGTTTACCAAAGAAATATGTAACTTTCTCATCAATTCGTTACCACCAGCAATCATTAGCATACTTTATTTTGTTCGATGTTGACTCTCACAGTCACTATTCATGTAACCTGTACTTCAGCTACATTAGACAAAATATTCAAATTATAGGAGAAGTTATTTGACAAATAATCAAATGATATGGATTTGGAACAACATCACAAAAATTATCACCATCAGCGCCATCTTTACACAATAATCACCAAACCACCAACACTACCAAACCACCACCACCACTACTCCACAATCACATCACAACCACCACCACCACCAACCACCACCACCACCACCACCACTAATAACCTCCACTACCACCACTACCACGCCTCCACCACCCCAACCAACATCCTACTACCATTACCATCAACATTGCCTCAAAAACCCAACCATCACTCCCTCACCATTATCACCTAGCCCACCACCACCAACACTACTTATGTTGATTACGAAATAAAAGAATATAACATATGTACGATATTCCGACTGAGCATAAAGATTGAATGCTAAAGTATGTAATTGAGTAACATTGCCTGTACATAAATGATAGCATTACATTCCAAGACTGTAGACAGATGGAGGCATTTGACTATAGGCCAAGTACAATAAAATCAGGACAGAATTACGAGTCGATTGTTTGCGTACGAAGTATCTAATTTTAACATCTACTATACATAAGTACAGTACGATAATATTCAAATAACATATGGTGGTCGGTAGCGTAGTTGGTTAAAGCCCAGCGTCGTAACTCTAGGTCCTCAGTCCGATCTCAATCAGAGTCATCTGTTCATATTGTCTTTGGGATAAAAAAAAAAAAAAAAAAAATACTCTTTTTACTTTCTCCCGTATGCGTTAGCATAGAGAAGGTATTGTGATCGTTAAAAAAAATTACAAGATGGTCAAAAAATACATTTTAGGGTCCCCTGAACCCCCCAAAAGTGGTTTTTTGGAAAACGAATTTTGTTGTCTGTCCGTATGTGTGTCTGTCTTGGTGTATGTGCAGTTCACTGGAGACCAAACGGATGGATACATTTTTATAAATTTAGTATGAAGGTGTATTCAGCCGATATCTCCAGACAATCTTTTAGTTTTACGGAATTTTTGGAAGTTATTTATTTATTTATTTATTTTTTTTTTGGCAAAAAGCATACAAAAATAGAATTTTCTCAAAAACGGCTCGAATGATTTTGATTACATATTTAGGAAAGATGTGATTTACAATTTAAAATATTTTAGTAAAACCCGCATGTCTCTAACTTCACTAGCTTTTTAGTTATTTGGGAATCAAACTGGTAATTTTCAAAGTTTTAATTTTTTAGTGTTTAGTATGGGGGTAAGTTTGTGCCAAATCTTAAGAACCATTTATTAAGTAACTGTCGGCTTTAGTTTGTAACAATATCTACATTCGCCCTTCTAAACTCAAACACTCATTCGAAATCCGTATTAGCCCTTATCTTGAAAATCGGTGTTTTTATAGTGAATAAATAAAAGTAAACTAAACAGATTTCTAGATAAATAAAATTGTATAATTAAACATAAATTACATGATAAACTTTTATTTATATACATAAATACGCACATTAAATTTTAGACAGTAATAAAAAAGGACGTACAAAAAATTTGACTAGAAATGCTGTTGTTTATTTAATGAAGTGAAGGTTCAGAGAACTCTTTGACTAGAAGTTGGAACAGAATAGCTTGTTTGATAAACTCTGGATTCGAGTAAACAGCAGCGAGATGAGATGTATTGTTTTCAGAAGACGCCACCCCAAGTTTGTAGAACATTGAAGACACAATGGCTTGGTTCTGAACTTTCCATATGAACAGCGAACATACCGCAATGTTCCCTCCGTCTAACTTTCTTGACCTCAGATGTAATACCTACTCAATTTACGTGTCTTCAAATTACAGAGAGTAAACAATGTTATCCTGAGAATGTTTTAAACTAATATTTTTGTACAAGCAACTAATCCGAGATGTTTTAATAAAAACATTTATTTACATGTTAATAATTTTTTTAAATATAATTGTAGCATTTATAGATGATAAAGTAATTGTAAACATATAAACTGGAATTGCAAAAAAATTTGAAATCAGTGGTCCATTTAAGGGACCTGGTCCAAATAAGGAACCTTAAAGGTCCAATCTAGGAACTGGTTTCCTTAATTGGACCCTTGACTGGGCCTCCAAAATTATCGTTTTCTCTTAACACTTTAAGTTATACATCTTTGTGTAATTTTAGCATGTATTGATAAGAAACTAATTGTAATCAGATAAACTGAAATTGAAATAAAAATTTAAAATCATTGGTCTATCTAAGGAACCTGGTCCAAATATGGAAACTTAAAGGTCCAATTTAGGAACTGGTTTCCTTAATTGGACCTTTTACTAAGTTTCCAAAATTATTTTCCCCCTTAAAACTTTAAGTTGCACATGTTTATGATTTTTATTTTTTATTCGTAATCAGCTCCTCTTAATAACCATTATTTTTACACATCTAACTCATTTTAATATAAAATTGCATTTAGTGGTCCAATATCGGCGATTCTCCCCTATGTTTATCTATGTGCACTAGTGAATATTAATTTAACGTAAAATATTCATCGAATTTATATTCTTTCATATAAATATTGATTGAACAAGGTTTAATCTACAATACCTATCTTTTGAAATTAAAAATATACTATTATACTTATTAGGATCAGGATTATTAGCTAAGGTATTGATAGTATTTAAATTGAGTGGTACATGCATTTTTAATTTGCTCAGCTATCCCCCTCTGGAATATTGTTGGTTAAAAGAAATGTCTTGTAGCTATTAAGAAACAATTATGATAAAACTGACAACATTGGAGAAACAATTATTTAAAGTGGTGCAAAAAGAATGAACGAAGAGATTGGACTTTATCGTTACATTGAAATGTTAAAATCAAATATATTTTGTTAGTGCATACTATATTAAACAACAGGTTTAATTTAGTAAAAATTATATCAAATATAATTTAGTGTGGGGCATGTATATGAATACCCTTTGTAAGATAGTTAATAACTAGGATATTCTTGCCAGTGTGTAGTAGCAAAAAGTTAGAATCTCGTAAATAATATAATAATGTATAGTGGAGGGACCTACAGTTAATCGTGAACCTCGCAGCCTACTAAACCATAAAAAAGTATGTTTGATTTTTTAGTTTACAAGTTTCCCTATCAAATATCTCTCAAGATGAGATGAAGACAAATCTCTCTTCATCTTTAAACCCAAACAGTACTCCTGGGTATTTTTTTATTTATTTATTTATTAATAAGACGCCGATCGTCAAGATATGGGCGAATATGGATTTCGAATGAGTGTGATGAGTGTAGATGAGCGAATGTAGTCATTGTTACAAACTAAGGCCGACTATTCCTTAGAAAGTGTCATTAATTAATAGCCCAATGACAAATGAACAGCCGGTGATTATCAGCTGATCCTTCTCAAAATTTATTGACTCTGATTGGGATCGAACTGAGAACCTTTAGCACATGAAGCTGGGATTGGGGTAAATCCTGTAGTACTCCTGGTGATTATAATGATGATGTCCATTGAGCGGCCATCTCATAGACAGCTTATTGAGCTTATACCTAATAGACTGCAATCATTAAAATACATATCATCCTAGGTTAGATAAACTTAATTTATCGTCTACATGCTTAACAGTGCCACGCAATTTTCGGTAGTATGTGGACTGTCCACTCGGCGGCGCGTCGATCGTTTGTGGACTGAGCATGGTTGTCAGATCGTGCCAGTCCACAAAGGCCTAAAATAGATACATGAATGGTGCTCTCTCACTTTTACTACTCGTTCATTATGGCCACGCCTCAAGCATGGACTTGCAGATAGAGAATATGTTGTAGGCGAACAACTCGGATTTATTTTCCCACACCATGAGCAATCTGAGTTTAGTTATTTTTCTGTACCTCCAAGGAGCTACCAAGTTTACCAGCCATTGTAAGCGGCTTTCCAGAATCTTTGTAGATAGGGTAAACAAGAAAACTAAGAATATTTAATTATAGAGATAGTATGAGTTACTAAAGTGGAACATACAAACTAATTTATTTTCATTGCCGAATATAAAAAGTGTTCTTTTACGGGATTAGTTTAAAGGCCTAGGTAACAATGTATATTTACATTAGTTTCAGTGAGCCCAAATAAACGACTTCAAAATTTGTATGATAACAACAATATTTTTTGAAATACAGCAATAATATATTGGGAGTAAGAAGCTTTTCTATAAACGGGTTAAAGTATCAGTGTATTTTTGGTTTGATTGGCAACAAAAAACAAAAGATCAAGTGTGGGTAAACAAATGCCACGATAAAGGTCAATCAATCGAAGCGGGCCACTGGTATATTTTGTCCCTCTCACCAAAGTCAACAATTGCCTCCTATCGGCGCTCACGTCTGAGTAACGTACTTATTTTGGGTTTGGGAAAACAGTCGCATTTTGTTTGCCTGACGACGAAAACTCCATTTTGTGTTAAACTTGTTTACCATTAATAGCCTGTTTCAGAGAGTTAGCCACTATCTGTTCGTTAGTGAAATAAACATAACATTAACAAGATAATTGGTCGGTAGCGTAGTTGGTTCAATCCCAGCTTCATGTGCTAAAGGTTCTTAGTTCGATCCCAATCAGAGTTAATACATTTTGAGAAGGATCAGCTGATAATTACCGGCTGTTCATTTGTCATTGGGCTATTAATTAATGACACTTTCTAAGGAATAGTCGGCCTTAGTTTGTAACAATCACTACATTCGTTTATCTACACTCATCACACTCATTCGAAATCCATATTCACCCATATCTTGATGATCGGCGTCTTATGAATAAATAAAAATATAAAATAAGTAAAGGTTCTTTTCAAATAACGATTATTGTTTGTTTACATTGTTGAAATTAGATAAGTTATAATAAATTTTAAAAGGGATAAGCTGATAACCACCGGCTGTTTATTTGTCATCGGGCTATTAATTAATCACACTTTCTGGTCGCCCTCATTTATTAACAATAACTACATTCGCTCATATACACTAACTAGGGGACACCTCTACACGCTTCGCGTGCCAACCCCCGACTCTCACTGCGCTCGGAAACACCTCGGCATGTGACTTTTGACTAAAAATAATTGTAGATTTAACTGTATAACGTAAAATAACAATATTGAATTTATTGACGGTATTTCACTTACACTACGTGCGTAAGTACACAATGTGTTACCACGTTACTAAGCCTACTTCAAACGTGTTCATTAATTTGTTTTTGTTTAACAGCTGAAGATTAAACTTTTTAACGCATCATTACCATAATGTCAAAGATACATCATAAACATGTTTATTTATTTGCAAACCAGCTGTTATTAATACACTGAAATCAACCCAATGTTATTCTTATGGAAATTAGGTAATTTTCAGGGTGTGTTTGTACCCCTTAGGAATGGACTTTAGAAAAATCTTTATTAGTGGAACCCTTCGATACTAAAGCTAAATTCCTTTAACATTTCATCTAAAGCCGTGCGATAGTTTTTGAGATTTCGCGATGAGTGAGTGAATGATATTTGGCTTTTATATACATAGATCACACTCATTCAAACTCCACATTTGTCCATGTCTTGATGATCGGTGTCTTGAGAGTAAATAAATAAATAAAAAATAACTTTGTAACTTTAAGTCATACGAACTTGATCTACGTACATGAAACTAAGGGAAAAATAATATTGGCATAATAGACTCCCTAGTGATTTACCAATATCCACTAACCCCCTCACAGTAACTTGTAACAGTAACATATTTGAGACCTGCACACGTATAATAAACTGTGAATATCACTTGAAACTCTAAAGCACATACAACTATTCTTCCTCACAACTCTTAGAGGCTCAAAATAATCTTTTTTGCAATACAAAACTAATTTACAATTCGATAAATTAGATAAACATAATATTAATATGTTCTAGCTTAGCAAGTATTTAAAATTTGTTTGGTCAAATATAGGCCTACATTGATTTGGACACCACTAGAAGTCTGGCGTGTCCTTGTGGTGAGGTAGTCAGCGTCTCGATATTGTGCATGGAAGAAAACAATCATGCTTAAAAGAATCAAATTAAATCACTTTTAATTGCAGTAAGTGCACATATAACTGCATTCCAAAAGTCAGAATGGTTTTAAAATAACTATAATTTTGTTATCAGTCACTCTACAAAATTCATTCATACATACAGATTTAGACAACATTCACTCTTCCAATTAATCCCACTTCCAGCACCGGTGTCAGCTTAACAACTATACGGTCTTCCAGTTGTTTGACAAAAACTTGTCCACAGCATAAAATGCATGACAGGCTAAAAAGCCTTTAAGACGTGTTTTGAAGGCTTTCGGAGTTGTGGTGATTTTCATAGAATTGGGCAGTCTGTTTGGATACACTTGCTTCCGAGGACAAGTGCTCAAAGTTACTGTTCTGTGTCTCCCAGTCCTGTAGGTGTCCCTGCCTCTTGTGTTTATATTCATGTATGTCTCGCCCCTGAATCAAGGAGCATTTAGAGATGAAAAACGTTGTTGTTTCGAGAATGTAGAGGCAGGGTAACGTTAAGATCTTTAAATTTTAAAAAATTGGCCTGCAAGAGTTTCTGAAGTTGACTATTGCGATTATTCGTATTGCCTTTTTTGTAGCCTAAACAATCTAAAAAATTGATTTTTCGTACAGGATCCCCATAACACTACACCTTAAGCTAAGTGAGGGTATATCAAGCCATAATACGCCATCAACAGGACATGAATAGGGCAGTATCTGGCTAAAGACCTCAAAACAAATATGCCTGATGTTAATTTAGCGCACACCACGTCAGTATGGACATTCCATGTCAACTCTTGATCCATGTGTATTCCAAGGAATTTCAACGTGTGAACTTCTTCTAGCATAGTGTCTTCCAACATCACATTGGGGCTCCATTCTAGGCCACAAGGACGTAAGGAAAAATTAAAAAGTTTGATTTTGAAGTGTTTGTTTTTAAATTGAAGCTCTTGAAATTTTGAATGCATTTATTCAACTCTAAAAATGCTTATTGTTCTACAAGATCCGGTGAGTTGTCTCTAAAACACGGGTTGTATCATCTGCATACTGTACGAGTTTCCCTGTTGCAGTGATGCCTCGATGTCATTGATATAAACTAAGAACAGGACTGGGATGAGAATTGATCTATGAATGACAACATAACACAGATTGATTAATCTATAAGAAAGATTGGATATTTTAATTAATTGAGTTCTTTGGCTGACGTATGAACCAAGCCAGTTAAGGGGGAAGCCTCTTATACCATGGGATTTCAATCTAGATAGCAGTACCTTATGTCAACACAGTCAAAATATTTTGATAAGTCTAGAAATACACCAAGGGTGGATTCACTACATTCTAATCCTTCCACAACCATATCAATCAGACTCACCACTGCGCCTATAGTTGGTTTACACTTTCTGAATCCAAATTGGTACTCAGAGAGCTGGTTGTGTTTATTTAAAAAATGTAAAATTCTTGTTAGGAAAAGTTTTCAAATATTTTTCTCAATATTGGCAAAATAAAGACTGGCCGATAGTTATTGATTGAAAAAGGATCTGCTTTTTTATAAATTGGTATTACTTTAGCTGTTTTCAGGAGTCTGGGAACACTACTAGAGAAGTTTGGGGTGTCCATGTTGGATGGTAGTCAAGGTTCATATGTTGTGTGGGGAAGATAACTGAGTGCCAGGCTTGTCAGTTAGCTGAAAATCAGACCAACACTACGTGGTTCGGATTCCACGTAAAGCTGTAGCTCCATTAGTTGCCCTAGCTATTGGGCTATTAATAAATAGCTCTTTCTGAGGAACCTTAGTTAGTAACAGTGATTACATTTATTCATCTACACTCATCACACTCATTCGCCTCTCATATTGGCCCATATCTTGACGATCGGCGTCTTATGAATGAACAATGAATAAAAATTGGAATTTAAATTGGCCTTATATGTTATACTTGAAACCTCTTCGTTGAAGACTGTTTGAAATTTAGTCAATAAAATGTTTATTTTCTGGAAGAAAATTACTTAAACAATTTTATTTTGTAAACATTTTATGTTTATGAAGAACCCAAATAAACTTATCGTCCCAAGGACTCCAGAGTAGTATAAACACGAATTGTAGTCATTCGCTTTGCTCGGCACAAATTGAGCGTTTCTAGAAAGTGAAGCTCCCCTAAATACCGTAAGATTTACGAGACCGTTTCTTTTATAATCCCTTGCGTAAACCAAAGGCCTGCAAGTAAACGAAGCCAGCTGGTCCCCAGCGCCCCTGGCGGCTCCTTGGGCAAACTACGACCCTTCTTCCCAGAACGATCACTTTCATGAAAGGAGGCGATAAAAGAAATTTAATGGTTTCGACTTGTCCTTGACGTTATATGCTCTCTTGAAGAATTTACAATTTTTAGGAACCAAAGGATTTACTGTCGGCGCAGAAATTATTTCCACCCGAGTCTGAAGGTTGTTTTTTAAGGAACTAAGAGGCCTACAAAAAAATCGTATCACTCCATTCTTTTTCTTCGTTTAGAGTCTGCAGAGCTAAAATGAAAAGTCGAATTTGACTGTAGTGCTAGTTGGGGAGATTTGAATGTCACGACAGCCAGAACTGCTGGAAAGGAAGAAGGCTAGACGAAGAAAATTGTTCATTGAAAAAAGAAACACGTCGGCAGTGGCAGCCGAGATCAGACTCCTTGGGGGTAATAAAAGGAAAGCAAACTTTCCCTTTACAATGAAGGGAGCCTTACGAAGTAACAACAGTTTGAGATATTTTAACATATTGCTCGTAGTAAATTGATAGTTCAACAATAAAATTAAAATTGTATTATTGCCAACTCTGAATCTGAGTCTCTAAAAACTCCACGTTGTAACATTCATAGTCTAATAAATTACAATTGTTAGCTAATAATGGGAATTAGTTTAAAATAACTTTACCTCAAAATGATATACTAAATACTATACTACGAAATGAAACATGAAACTATCTATGTAAAAACTATACTACGAAATGAAACTATCTATGTAAAAAGGTCTCCAAAATACCTATGGTATTCTTATGGTGACCTGTGTTAATTGATTCCTTTATTTGATTAACAGCTGTTAAATAAAAACAAATGGAGTGAAATAAGTGTAGTAGGTTAAACTTTTAAGGTTCTTATAAATTCTCGTAATACGTGTAGCAGTTTTTGTCAATTTAAATACCTTATTTCTTGACCAATTTAAACGGTTGAGGTGTCATAATATTTGCCTCTGTTTATAGTTGAACAATAAGGTTTTAATTCTTTAATATTTTCACTCTGAAGGGTGTAAGAAGCCCTCAAAGTCCTTTTTTTAGCCATAAGAATAACACGAGGAAGATATAAATGAACCAAACCGAACAGCTGTTCAAATGTAAATAATGGTTTCCAAAGAGTTTTAACAGCTGTTGGAATGTAAACAATGGTGTTGATAATATTTAGGAGGTTTTCATAATGATTTTTTTATAATGATAAGCCAGTGTAGGTTGTAAGCATGATTTTATTCACTATGATTGTAGGGCTCCGCTCTACTGGACTTGAATTTTTCAATAGTGATAGAATGCAGTTATTTTAGTTATTTCATTAATCTTAAGCTGTAAAAAAATTTAAGTTCTCACATTTTAAATAGACTAAGTAACATCATTGGGTGTTTATACTAATAAATAGGTAGCAACGCAAATAATGTGAGTAAGATACAGTAAATAAATTTATTGTAATTTTACGTTTTACAGTTAACCTACTACTATTTGTAGTTAAAATACACAACCCGAGGCCGGAGGCCGATGTATAACGAACGCAACGAGCGACGGGATTGGCACGCGAAGTGTGCAGGGGTGTCTCCTAGTTAAAAATAATTTAGTGCAATAGTATATTTTTAGTTACCGTGCCTAGTACCATTTATTTATTTTTAATATATAAAATGTAACTATTTTAAATTTGATAGATGCTTCTGTATGTTTACAAATTGTTTTACATGATCAAATTACCTAGATGCAAATTGGTATGAACGTCCATGATATTGATGCAAGGAGAAGTGTCCCGAAGGGTTTTTGAGGCCCATTTTAGCGATGGAAACACAAACATTTATCCGGAGAACAGAACGAACGACACAAAAACCCCTCACGTCTGCTGTGTTTATCCAAAAGCGGCAAAAATGTTTACCTTTGCCTCCGAGCACTCGGGCATATTCGCCTATAAACTCCGTGATACGTCCAGAAACTACCCTTTATTGATCGGCATTCACGCATTTGGTTTTATTATAGAACCAAATATTAAGCTATTTAATCTGAAAGATGAGAGTAAATTTAGTTATTTAAATATACGTACAGGGTATCACATAAAAAGCGCACTAGATGTCAATTCTTTTAATTATTTATAATATAATTATATTATACAGGTAATTCTTTTATACATAAAACAAATCCTTAGATTTTTCTCTATCCATTTTTAAAAAAGCAGACTTAAATGTGTTTGGCTTTACAAGCTATTTGGAGAAAAAATTGTCCACCATTTTTAAATGGATCAAGATAATTCAATGGATATATTTGTCTGTTTATTCATATTATTGTAAATAACAGTGTAAAATGTGAAGTTCGGCCAAACCATTCTTGAATTAGTAATGTCCTTGTAAAAAAATACAAAAAAAGGCACTAAACCAAATGAAATTTGAAAAAATATCCTTAATTTTTTCTCTAAATTACGCGTAGAAGCCGAAAATTAACAACTAGGACACCTTATATGGGACACCACTTATAGCCACAATTTAAAAATACCGTATATCAATTAATTTATTTAAAAGATACGTATTTTTGTAATTTATTGGAAAATTATGGTCAGATGACAAAATATTGTCAGCAAGTCATCTCTTCATGGACTGTTATATTAGACACATTCCATATATAATAAATTCCACAAATTTTAATTTTTAACAATAGCACTTTTGCCGGTTAAGGCATCTTCATTACAACTGAAGATGCCTTAACCGGCGAAAGCACTATTGTTAAAAATTAAAATTTGTGGAATTTATTAAAAAATGACTTTCTCTTTACAACCAAAACAATTCCATAAAGCATATACAGCAGAAAAAGAACATTCCATATATTTTTATATTTGAAAATTGCCAAATCATCTAAGTGCTTTTATATTCTTAATGTTAGACCTACTAATTAAAACCATGACAGCTCAACTAATCCTATTGGGTGATAGGTGTGTTGTGTTGTTTAGGGAAGAGAACTGAGTATCAGGCTTGCCGTTAGCTGATAATCAGACCAATACTACGTGGTTCGGATTCCACGTAAATTTGTAAGTCCCATAGTTACCCTGTCCATTAGGCTATTAATAACAATATATTTTGATAGACTTAACCTTAGTTAGTAACAAGACTGCACGGGTCATCCACTCTCATACTACACTCATGTAATCCTTCATATTCACCTTAAAATACACACAAGGTTGTGTAGGCGTCTTATATCTGAATAGTAATAAACTAAGTAATTGAGTTGTTTATGTAAATTTTATTTTTGGATTTAGTTAGTATTTGGGTTTCTCATTCATACAAAAAATTATTTTATTTATATGACTATTACTTTTGTTTTTGGGTTGTATGCATTGTGTCCTGCAAAAGGTATAAAAAAATTTGAATTTTGTCGAATTTCGTAAAGCCACTATATTTGTAACAAACTTGAAACATCTTTATTACGATAAGACAGCGAAAATTATTACTTGGTATCAATAAATGATTACTTATAACACATTAAAGAGATTAACCAATGTATGAGAAAGTGCTCTATTAATTGTAATTAATTTATTACAGGTAAAACCTCTTCATCAAACTTGTCTGTTTGATCTTGATATAATATAACATGACCTCATTCTTCTTACTCTGTGTAAACCAGCGGCCAACACCTGTCGAGCTTGTCAGTCACGTGACATCAGTAAACAAACATAACCTCATCAAGTAATTGCTACAAATTGGATTGCTGTTTTACACATTTATTAGAAAAGTGCTTAGTTAGTAAAGAAAGATTAAACTCCAATCATGTTATCGGCCATGAATAAATGAATCGGCTTTAAACTCGGTGGGAGAAACATCGATGCAATCAACAGCCTGATTGAGTTATTTCAGAACGCGTTTGAGTAAGCACTAAGCAGTCCTAAAATAGGAGATAAATAGTTTTTACCCTTGTAAGCCTCAGATAACCTATAAACGGAAATTTTACAGCCTTCACCGTGTGTTGCTGTTGTTCTTAAACATTTTGAATGTAGGTCTAATACATTGGTTTTAATACAATAGAAAACATATCTCGTTTTATGACAACATGATTTAATTTGGTCCTATAAGTACTGTGTCAAGATTGAAGTAGGATATAATATTACAGTCTGATTTTGATAGGTTTAGTTTTGGAAGCTGGAGTGTTTTGGAAATATTTTATGCTCTGAGACAGATAACTGAGCCTAGATAAAAAAAAAAAAAAAAAAAAAAAAAAAAAAAAAAAAAAAAATAGTTATTGACAGACTAACATATCGAGAACTTTCCAACGAAAAACTGTCTAAAACGAAATCAAATTACCAGTTCTCTGATTATTTATTAGAAAATCGTTATTCACTATCTAGATGTAATAATTGGAATGGTAACAATAAACAGTTGTTCTTTTCCCACGCATTGATTGAATCATATCTAATTTTGAACTCAATTACATTAACAGCACATCAGTTTGACTTCAAATAGTATCCAATAATGGATATCTTGTCACCCCATCTCAGACATCTTGACGATCGGAATATCATCAATAAATAAATAACAGTTTGAACGGTTTGATTTATACCAAATACACATAAATTAATGTGGCAACAGCTATTATGCTGCAATTTTATTTTTACATGGTTCTTGTATATGAATAAAATTTGTTTAATCATTAGTTTTATATATATATAGTAAGTGTCTGAAAGCAAAATTTGTCATATTTAATATATAAGCAAAATTGGTCATTACCACTGTACGTGTAAGGGTGAGTGGGAGGGTCATTACCACTGTACGTGTAAGGGTGAGTGGGAGGGTCATTACCACTGTACGTGTAAGGGTGAGTGGGAGGGTCATTACCACTGTACGTGTAAGGGTGAGTGGGAGGGTCGTTACCACTGTACGTGTAAGGGTGAGTGGGAGGGATATTACCACTGTACGTGTAAGGGTGGGTGGGAGGGTCATTACCAATATACGTGTAGGGATGGGTAGGTGGGTACAGTCACTGTACAGGTACCATACAGTGTACAATACAACAAGTACAAGTAATGTAATACGTACATTACTTTCCATATTCATTATATGAGGATAATGTTAAGTTAAAACTCCATAAATAAGTCAACATTGCATATAACCTGACAACTTTTAATATCGGTATATATATATATATATATATATATATATATATATATATATATATTAAGTGTCTGAAAGCAAAATTGGTGAATATATCAACACAGAGACTATGTACGTCTTATCTATCAATATACCAATTAATTAAACAACACTATAATGACAGTGAAGACATTTCAACGAAACATTACATGAACAGAAATTTACACATAAATATCAAGTAGTGTGTTGTAATAAAAGAAGATTAAATACAAATAAATCATATTACTACTATTTGTAGAATTGTCTGTCCGGCATATTCTCAGATATGAGACTCCGACACAACTTTGTGCATTTTAAGTCGAGTCTGAATCATTACATGAGTATAGGATGAATGTGGATGACCTGTGCAGTCTGGTCAATAACTGAGTTCGAATTATGTTCGAAAGGCCAATAGCCAGGGCAACTAAGGAACCTACATCTTTAGGTGGAATCCGAACCACGTAGTATTAGTCTGATTTTCAGTTGATAAGACTGATACTCAGTTTTTGCCTTACACAACATCCGGACACTGATTACCATCCAACATGATCACTCCAGATTTCTCAAGTAAGTAGTGTCCACGTCGATGGCAACCATTGAGCTGACTACAAGTTGTTACTAGAGGACTGAGCATAGAACCTATAATTTACCATCTCCACATCACTGTCCCCAAGTAACTGGGTTACAGCACTGTGTCACTAGTGCTTAGTGTAAGTAATGAACTATAGTTAGGGATAGCAACGATATATCGGAAATATCGATATATATAGTTCGATATATCGATACATTAGAATCGATATTTTCTTTTTAAAATATTGGTAATATCGATATTTTGGTCCGATATATCATATCATTAAATATTGGCGTTATTCTCTCTCCTCAAAATCATCACGATTCGAAAAAAAAAACACATTTAAATTGCCTCTTATGCATACAAAACATGCATTAAAATAATAAAGTGACTTTGTTTAGTTTTTACGTGAGGTTAAAGCACTCATAATAAATGTATTTATTGTAGACCAGTGGGCGGAAGTTTAGTCTTTATTAAAAGTTCAAAGGCATTTTTTAATGTGAAAAACAAAAATAAGAACGTTATTACAATATTATTTTATTATTAACCTAATAATTAAAAGGAATATTTGTTCTTATTTTGATTTTTTTCATTCTACCCCACATCTACTTGTTTCGTGTAGATAAATCATTTCATTCAGCAGGCTATTCTAGATATTGATAGTGTATTTTTTGTTTGTTAGTGCATCATTTTAAACAGATAAATAATTTACAATTCAATCTATCGGTTACCCTATATATCGACATTTTTATATCAATATTATCGTTAGATCGATATTTGGTTTGCGATATATCGATATGTTTAAAACATTTGCTATTCCTAAACTGCAGTTCGAACAAAACAGCACGACTGAGGATTCAGTACATTATTTTACGTTTTGTCTACTAGTAGACTTAAAGTAGTCTTTATGGCGCCTTGGGACTGTCCTGTCAGCTGCGACCAGCTGTTTATCACAACACACCACACAGCTGTTTTGTTATCACTTGTGCGTTATGGACATGGTGATAAGATGTCTTTCTGCTACCTTCTAGAACAAGCTTGTTTAGCACGTGTCCGGACAAACACGTGCTTCAAAGAGAACTTACCGGCGGTAGCGACTCAGTCATTGGCATGGTAAATATTCTCAACATTTCGATAAATCGGATTATCGATATATCGCAAACCTAATATAGATTTAACGATAATATCGAATGACAACTATCGATATAGGGTAACTGGTATATCAAATTGTAAATTATTTATCTGTGTAAAATTTTGGACTAACTCTTATGTCATGACTAACAATACACTCATGTTTGCTGTCACTAGTTTGAATAGCCTACTGAATGTAAAAATTAAATACAATTTATCTGGACGAAAAAAGTTGTGGTCTGTAAGGTTGAATGGAAAAAAGAATCAAAATAAGAATAAGTATACCTTAATTATTATCTTATTTATAAAATAATAATTTAATAACATAGTTATTTGTTTTACGCTTCTAATAAACACTGAAATTCCACCCATCAGTCTATAATAAACTACATTTCAGTGCATTAATCTAACTTATAAAACCTAATATAAGTTATTCTATTATTTCAATGCATGTTTTGTACGCATAAAAGGCATTTTAAATTGGGTTTTTTTCGAATCATGATGATTTTGAAGAGAGAGAATAACGTCAATATTTAGTGATATGATATATCGGACCAAAATATCGATATGCCCGATATTATCGAAAAAAATATCGATACTATAGTATATCGATATTTCCGATATATCCATGTATCGGTGCCATCTCTACTCAGTAACGCAGATAGCAAAGTCCGAGAACTCAGTCCCCAACTAATGATTGGAACTTCACTCGTTGAAAGTTCATGCAGACTTTTGCAGGTACTGAAACCCTCCTTAGTTTTAAGTCTGTTTATAGCTAGTTCGGGAAGGATTAAGATCATGTCCAAAGCAGCTGTATCCAAAATCGTTGATTTTACATTCAAAGTAAATTTATATTTATTAATTGGTTCCAATAAACAACAAATCTAACTGTAATAGTATCTTTTAGTATATTACGAAGGAGGCACAAACACGATTTACTTAATGAAATAAATTTAGTCAATGCCTTCCATAAAAAAAATCTGGGGAACGTGGGGGTCCTGAGATTTTGAATAAAATTGACCTATGATCTATGATGGATTTTCTGTTGTATTCTTTCATACCTTATATGTTTTAAATATATGAAATAATACAGGCACACGAAAAATATTTAATATACATAAAACATTTTTCATTTTAATCAAAATTTTTGCTCTTAGGTCCAAAGTGGATAGTTTCTAAACTTTCTTCCATCAATGAAACATTGTGGTTCTATTGAATTAAATGTTCAGCAAAAGTCATCGAATTGAACATTTAAATTTTTGGTAAGTGCTATTCAAAACTTTAAAAAAAACTTCAAAGTTTTTTTAGAAACATAGTATTTAGTATACAAGTTTTTTAGCAGTTGTTGCGTCTTTTAATATTTGAAAGATTATTTTAAAATAGATTAATATTTTTTTAATTTCAAGAAATTTGTTTTGTCATGGAAAATGTTATTATAATTTAGGTTGAAACTTCAAACGAAGCAAAATTGACTTTCGTTCAAAATAATGTAAAACAGAAAATACACGAGCTGAACTCCATGGCAATATTCACTTTCCTCCGGGCAAAATGCCTTTTAAATGATCCTAGAAAGCTAACGTCGAAATGGCGCTCAAATTACTAAATTTGTGAGGAAACAATAAATAGAAAGCCTGGTGATGAGCAAAGCTTGTATAAATACTGGAGCATTTTATTATCTGCAGTAAAAACATCGACGTTAGCGTCTGGCCGGGGTAATAAACATTAAGATCCTCTTTAATTTAATTATGCGGAAATTTCTCATTTCAGAGGCGCCGGGAACAAAAGGAGAGTTAGTTCTTACTTTTACACAGTTCTTTAACGCTTATGGGAATATCAGGCCAGTGAAGGAGGGCTATATTGTAGTTTAATAGAGACGGCTGATTCGAGTTTCATTGTGAGTAATATAGATTATAAAACATATATTGTAATACTATCTACAGTATATTTAATAGTTAATATGTGAGAACAGTGCGTGGTTTAATCTAATTACTAACCGAGATAGATTAATCTTTATTGGAAATATAATTGGAATCCGAACCACGTGATTGTATAATGTTCTAGGCAATGAATGATTAAAACACGATCTATTGTAGTTTAGAGTAAGAATGAAAGGTAGTAAGTGTGATCCCACTCACTCTTAAGGTACTAGTTTTTGATGAGCCACCCACCTAATATTCAAGTACTAGGCTTGATGACCTTCTACTACCTTTTAGGACTAGGTCTGATGAGCCACCCGACCAACTTTAAGTACAAAGTTCTATAACCCATCCACCTATCTTACAGGTACTAGGTTTAACGAGAAACCCACCCACCATCTATGTTCTAAGCTTTATGATACACCCACCCACCTCTACGTACTGGGCTTGATGAGCCAACCACCTACTTAGGCTTTATGATAACCCACCCACCTCTACGTACTGGGCTTGATGAGCCAACCACCTACTTAGGCTTTATGATAACCCACCCACCTCTTTGTACTGGGATTGATGAGCCAACCACCTGCTCTTCAAGTTCTAGCTTTGATGAGCCACCTACCCTCTATGTACTAGGCTTTATGAGACAACCTCTTACTCTACGAACTGGGTTTGATGAGCCACCCACCCGCCATCTAAGTACTAGGTTTGATGAGCCACCCACCCACTATCTATGTACTAGGTTTGATGAGCCACCCACCCGCCATCTAAGTACTAGGTTTGATGAGCCACCCACCCGCCATCTAAGTACTAGGTTTGATGAGCCACCCACCTGCTCTTCAAGTTCTAGGTTTTATGAGCCACCCACCCTCTAAGTACTGGGCTCTTTGACTCCACCCGCTCACCCACTCCATATAGTCTTTAAATTGCTTTATCCATTTATCCTAGAAGTATATTGTTTGAGTATATTGGTTATTTTTGATAATCTTGAAAGTTATTATCCTCTAAAGATTAAGGCTTATGATATTACAAATTTTAGGCTTTAAATCAAGATTAATAAAATGAAATTTAGTAAAAGACTAACATTAATAAAAAGACTCTTAATTGGACCATTGTTATATCCATAGTAACTGTCATGCCAGTCAACAGCAGTCTTTCGAAGATGATGGAAAGTCCGTGGGGTGGGTGGGTGATCAAGTGAATAGATAAGTTTTTGTTTTATTAGAAATATAATTTCAATGATATATTTTCCTTTGATATAAATAGGATCTTCAGGTAACCAATCATATTTTTTTCAAACTAAACTTTAAATAGATAGTCTGAATTGAATCATATGGTCAGTTAGTTTTCTACAATAGCAAAATTATTCGCAATATTTCGAGTTTTTAGCAAATTCAAAACAACAGGAATGTATTACGAAGTAGGTGAACCGTTACAAATATCACGGTACAATAATATCTGTACCGTTTTACAACATTTTTTGTCCACTTTTATTCTAATGAATTTGTACTTATATTTTAACGCATTTTTATTCAGTGTCGTTCACTTGTTTTGTAAATCTATTTATACCAACATATAATATGCTAATTAAGAAAATATTTATAAAATTGGGAATGGGATCATTAATATTTATGTGATGCGCCACTGCAGAGAATATAGAACCATAATATTTCCATAATATTTTATCATAGTTTTTATACTAGATACAGGTAATGCCTCATAAAATGCTGGTAACATTGAAATATGTGTGCCAGTGAAGAAGACTGGTTCAGTTATTTGAACTTTAATGTGTGATATCGTTTCACACGAATTAACTACTTACCTTGCTGGACGTAGGTAGTTACTCACTGGTACCAACTAACCCCTTCCCATCGAGCTTGAATTTCCCATATTGACATTTATAGTCCTTGGTCTGGGAAAAAAACCATTACCAACAAGATAAAATCTCGAAATGTTGCATATTCACGAACATTAAAAAATTGCTTACCTCTTGGTCTCAGAATCAAATAATGCACACTTAAAAGGCTATACAATTAAACCTTAACTGGAGCATGTATTAAGTTTTTGGTAAAGTTGAGATTCCCCACAGTACGCTGGAAAATCGATATCCCCATAGTAGACATACAACCGTACCGTAAGCGGGCTAAAACATGCCGTTCTACTCCAACTGTACGCTTCGATTTTAATATTATAATGAGTTATAGTTATAATGAGCCATCGTATGGCTATAGTTACTATCTAGTGGAAAATAAGTTAACACTGAAAGTTTTTAAATTTAAATTCACCAAGAAAGACATTTAAAGTCGTACATATTTAACTGTAAAAAAATTATAAAAATACTCAGTTATTTATGAATGTCAACTTATGGTTCAGACATGACATGACACTTTGAGTGTTGCGATAAGGTCATTATTGCCAACCTAATAATTAAAATACCTTTGTTAACATTTATGAATTTTTATTATAAGAATCACTCACATGGACTTATCTTATGAGGGATTGTTTATAGTTTTTTTACTATGACAAACCTTTCTGAGTGTGCGTTTCAACAGTGCCAGCCAACTGTTTGGGGTTTTTTGTTCAGAGTTCACTCTTCGATTCGCAAACTTTTTTGCCAACTGTTTACAACCTGTTTTTTTTAGTTTATAGCTGAACATATATTATAATCTCTGACACTAACATGTGGTATTTTTACCCCTAGCTATTTTTTCCCTTCTAAGACAGGGAAGAGGGGGGTCATAAACTCGACCCTAAAGTGACCCCTTGTCACCCTTCACGCAGACCACAAGTTTCTCTCCAAATACGTGACATTGAAGGCGACACTTGCCTTTTCTTTGTGCTGTGAGCACATTTGTTTGGACAAAAGCTAAATGTTGTTAAAAATGTCTTCTAGTGATTTATTGATATGTACTGACTAAATAGTGAAGTTAACAAAGGTCCTAAATTAATCAATGTTTAAAATAAAGCCAACAATGAGTAATTTTTTAAACGTGTTATTTTTATTAGAATACGACATGCAAATATTTAATTTTTTACACATCATTTCGAATTAATTAACTAGGATAAAACAGTTTAGATTGAAAAAACGTAAAGAGAAATTCTTTACTTACGTAAAAAAAAGATAAAGCAGTAACAGTTGACATGATACAAAATTCCTTATTTTTGCTGTGTAGGTTTTATATACTGTATATAAGATATATTTTTACATATATTTATACCCCCAGGTTTGTATTAATATGTAATAGGTCGTAAAATATAGGGTGTGTTAAATAAATAGCAAAACCTGTGAATAAACTAACAAATACACTTAATTTCAAGGTTATGTACTAAAATATCTTCAAATATGATTTTCTTTCTAAAACATTCATGTAATTAATTTCATTTCTAAAGCTCTGGTTATTCACTAAGGTCAATGACTACAAATACACTAAGACGAAAAGTTCTTATGGGAATTCTTCAGACAAGCGGGAGGGAAGCTTACGCAAACAGCCGCTACGAGCGCTGCTCCGAAAGACAGGGAGCAGGCGGGCGAGCG
Source organism: Stictocephala bisonia (assembly GCA_035578905.1). NCBI lineage: Eukaryota > Metazoa > Arthropoda > Insecta > Hemiptera > Membracidae > Stictocephala > Stictocephala bisonia. The sequence continues at coordinate 2,334,025 of JAQJVL010000100.1, read as the reverse complement.
CTCGTGCCTCCTAGTGGCCGTTTGCGTAAAGTCTAGTTTCTACCTGGACGGCTGGTCTGAAATTTTAACATGGCTACTTTTCGTCTTAGTGTATTTGTAGTCATTGCTAAGGTGCCGATCTTCAAGATATGGACGGATACGAGGGGCGTGTGACGGTGTGAGTGTGATGAGAGTTGTCATTGTTTACTAACTAAGATCGACTGTGCCTTGAAAGAGCTATTTATTAATAGCCCAATAGTCAGGGCTAACTAGGAGCTTTACGTGGAATCTGAACCATGTAGTATTGGTCTGATTTAAGATAATTGACAAGCCTTATAGTTACTTCTATTTCCTACACTAAACCCGAGCCCTGACTACCACCCATCATGGACACACAAGACTTTTCTAGTAGTGTCCATGTCGATGACAAACAATGAGCGGATACAATGTCTGTATTAAGAGGACCGAGCATAGAACCCATAGCCTATGTCGCTTTATCCCAAAGTAACTGGGTTACACTACATCCTTGAACTTAAATAAGCAAATGTTAGTAAGTAGTAATTTGCTTTTTGAGTAATTTAAACTTAATACATGGTTCCGAAGAATTGGTACAACATTTCCCCCATATTAAACACTAAAAATTCTTTTATGATTTCAGGTTTTGTATTTCATTGCTCGTCATCAAATTTTTATAAGTGGTCTAGAAAACCAATTTCTAATTCAACACAGTGGCGTCAGTGCAAACCTGTCATCGATAGAACAAGAATCATCCCTAATCTGCTTAACTATTCCTTGAAGAGAGTATCAACTTCAGTTCTCTCTCACCACTGAGTGAATGCATCCTCTTCCTACAGTGATCTAATTCTTCGTTCACAGCTCGTCTCAGGCTAAAATAAACATCGTACACATCTACTCCTCCTGAACGCTGTAATTTCTTATGAGCAGAGAACCTTTATCGAGTCTGATGAGAACCATTTATAATACATGGAAACTTTCTGTCATTTCAGTGGTAAATTACTATTTATTGACTCAATAATAGCATAATTAATAAATGGTTCCACAGATTTGGCACAAACTTTCCTTCACTTTAACACTAAAAATACAACATTTTGAAATTTACCCGTTTGATTCCCAAATATGTTTTTGCCATAACTCAAAACCTCGTCAATTTAGACAAATGCGGTTTTTACTAAAATATTTTTAATTGTAATTCACATCTGACCTGAAAATTTAACTAAAATCGTTAGAGCCGTTTTTGAGAAAATTATATTTTTATATTTTTTTGCTTATAAAAATAAAAAAAAACCTAAAATTTCAAAAAATTAAAAATTAGTTGGAGATATTGATTAAATAAATTTACATATCAAAATCCAAACAAATTGGTCCATCCGTTTTGTCTCCAGCGAACTGCACATACACAAAGACATACACACGAGGACACGCACAAAAATGTTTTTTCGAAAAAAACATTGTTTTGAGTTTAGGGACCCAAAAATGAATTTTTAGACCAACCTATAAAAACCTTTTTTGGACTATCACAATACTTTCTCTATGCTAACGCATATAGGAGAAAGTTAAAGACGCGTTTTAATTACTAACCCAAAACTACTCCTTCTACAGCATCTGGTGGAATATACCGGGACATTTGACAGTAATTGCGTAAGAGTTAATGAATATAAAACAATTAACTATGCTTAAATGTAAGATTATTCAGTTGAAAGATGCTCGATCATTTATTTGAAGACGTTGACCGGAATTAAAATAAACCAAAGTCTTCAGCCGCTGAAAGCTTTACGGTTTAATGGCCTTTAAATGTTAATAGGGGGTCTGAACGCAGAACAGAGAAGTTGGCATTTGTTGTGATTTAAAATACAGCCCGGGCAATGTATTCATTTCACTTTGCTTTCTAAATAAAATATTTGTTTTTAGACAGTGTATTTCCTTTATTACATAACGTAGTATAGGCGAACTTGTGACACTTGGTATTATGGACTGTACCAAGAAATAATAGTTGTTAATAATTACTTTAACTGGGAAAGTACAGTAAACGTGTTTTTTTTTTACTTTCACTCATATGCGTCAGCATAGAGAAAGTATTGTGATTGTCAAAAAAAATCTTTTTACAAGTTGGTCTAAAAATCCAATACTAAATTATTTTAGTAAAAACTGCATGTCTCAAATTGGACTAGTTTTTGAGTTATGGCAAAAAACATATTTGGAGATCAAGCTGGTAATTTTCATTTTTTGAGTTTTTTCAAGTTTTGTTTTTTTAGTGTTTAAATGGGGGAAAGTTTTTACCGATTCCTTGGAACAATTTATTTAAATATAACATAAATACAGTTAATGTCATATATTTTAATACTTTTTTATTTCTACCATTGTCCGTACCTTCCTACTCACTAATTCTTCTGAGAGATTACTACTTACCATATACAGATTTTGATGATTAAATAATTTTATTTCAGACGACTCATTACAAAGTTCTAGGTGCTAATTTTAGTGGTTGGATAGTGTTTCCTATGAACGTCTAACATAAAATTAGAATGAATAATATGAATAACAATGCCTTATACAGACATTTCCTAACGTATGAGTAGTAGATACTACTTGACTCATCGATCATTTCTACTATCAGTTCCTAAGATAATAGTAGATAAGCTCGTAATATAACAATATAACTTTTGACGACTCATCAAATCTTCCTACAGATAGCTTATAAAATAACAATAGATATTAAATTTGATTCATCAACTCCTCCTTCAGTCAGCTCATCGAATTTTTCTTCAGATGCTATTGCATCAATCTAGATACTGGTTTTGACGATTCACCAACTTTTCCTATTCTTGTATTATTATAATGAATACCACTTTTAACTTGTCTCCTTACTAAAATTGTTGTGTTTGCTCTTATTTTTAACTCTGTATTATTTAGTTTCTTACTCAATATTGTTTAGTTAAGAACAGATCAACTTTCACTTTTTCTTACATACTCTTTTTCTTATATATTGCTTTTTTATATGATACCAATATATAAGTGGAATAAATGGTTTGAAAGAATTGTGACAAACTTTCCCCCATATTAAACACTAAAAAATCAAAACTATGAAAATTAACAGTTTGATTCCCAAATATGTTTTTTTGCCATAACTAAAGAAACTAGTCAAGTTAGAGACATGCGGCTTTTACTAAGATATTTTAAATTATAAATCACATCTTATCTGAAAATTTAACTAAAATCATTTGAGCCGTTCTTGAGATTTTTTGTTTTTTTTTTAATAATTTTGATTGTTTTTGGGCATAAAAAACGAAAATAAAAAAAAGTGAAAAACAGTCTGGAGATATTGGCTAAATACACATACATACCAAATTTAATGAAAATTGATCCATCCGTTTAGTCTCCAGTAAACTGCAAATTAACACAAACAGACACACATACGGACACCAACGTTTTTCGAAAAAAAACACTTTTTGGGTCAGGGGACCCTAAAATAGATTTTTATGTCTACTTGCCAAAAATTTCTTTTGTGCGATCACTATACCTTCTCTAGGATAAAGCATATGGGAGAAAGTAAAAAATGGAGTTATCCACCTTAAATTTGGTCTTATAGGAATTTAAGTGATCAAAATCATGGTCTCGATTATTCTGGCTTTAATACGTAGCAAATGTTTGAACTATTTGACCTAATAATGGGTAAATAAACACCTGACCAAAGAATTCTGAGAAATTCCACCCAACGAAGTGTTGTTGTGTTAACATTTCCTCCTAACAGTTTGGTCTGCGAATCTCTGCTGATTTCCGCATCCGTGCCATCTTGATTGATTTGATGAAAGGGTTTCATCGTCGCTTGACGTAAACCAGGAAAGTTCTTCGACCGTTAGCTAACGTCAAACAAAAAGGGTTCCGCAATAGTTCAAGTGCAATTATACCTCTAACAATTCGAGAGTGATGTTATAATTATTTCAATATGTTTTGAGTGTTAATGAATGCTAACTATTCTAAGTTTTAAAGGGATATCCAATATAAAAAAACTTCGTCGTATGTGCAAAACTAATTAATAAATTGTTATTAATTTTCTAAACATAAACAGTTTGTCAAGGAATATTTTTACGTAATAAATCTAAAGTATACTAGATTTGAAATTAATCAACTTGGTACTCGAACACGTTGAAATAGTAATAAAAAAGAAAGGGAACGAAGTCTCTATTATGTGAGCCAATCCATTGACTTCCAATAAATTTGTCACGTTGTTATGAAATGTTATTTTTTGGTTAAATCAAGATATTCTATTAGTTTGAATAAAATAGACCTCTTGTAATATTACAATAACAAGTCTATCTGTCAAGCCTGATTCAAGAGACTAACATTTGTAACAGGTCCACCAAATTTATAAATAAATTAATTAAACTAAATAAATAATAAATTGTTTTATTGAAAAAAGGAACAAATTTAATAATTAATGAATGTTCAAATTATATTCGAGAATCGTTGTAAGTAAATAACCAGCCGGATAGAAAAGCAAGCAGAAATGTCTGTCCCAAACAGACGCTTGAAGCCATAAATACATTCCTTTCTTTGTTATCAACTCAGACATGGGCTGGGCTATTCCAGGAAAATATCGCAGTAAACAAGTGTTCGACGGGTCTAGGAGACACCGGTTGACAACGCAATATACGACTTAAAATAATACGTTTAGTTAAGGAAAGGATCGGTGAGAGCAGCACGTGACAGAGGTTGAACATGTAGTGCAGACGATTTCTTGGGACTAGCCAATCCAAACGATGTATGTAGTTGAAAGAATATCCAGGGACAGCAGCAGCTGTCGGGTAGCGACCTCGTGGTACAAGCGGAAGTTCTGAACTCTCGAAACCCAAAACGGATAATGTTAACAAATAGGAGACAAGGAGGGGGAATCTAACCTGAGCGTTTTCGACATATCGCTCAGCCCATTCAACAAAATGTTCGCACCCCATCAAGACGTATTTTAACTGCCCGCGTGCAGTAGTAGAAATTTCACTAAACCAAACAGTTTATTAGTGTTGAAAGTTTTAAAGAAAATATTTTATAAAATTAATTTTAATAATATTAAATAAATAGTGTTTTATAAATAATACTAATTTGATTAAATTGCTTTGAGAATCCGACATGGAAAAAAGGAACACGCGGTTATTCATCAAGACTACCCTGGGACTGAGAGATAAGTTTTAGCACTAATCTAAATTTCAAACTAGATACAGAAAGTAGATTTGTTTAGATAATTGACTCAATTTCAATTTTATTGTAAAATGTTTGGAGAATATAGAGTAAATTTAAAGAGATGTAATAATAAATAACCTTTGTCAAATTAGTCTTGATTTCTTGTATTATACAGCTCCACCAAATTACCCACATTTAAACCCTGAAGATAAAGAGTCTCAATTCTAATTAAAATAAAATAATTATCAAATTAAGTAAATAATTCAAATTAATGTAACCACACAAGGCGGTAGGTTACACATTCAAACATATGTAAGACGAAAAGGTTTAGTTTTTTTATCTAACATTGTGGTTATCCTTTTTCAATGAGTGACGGGACACCTTGTTTGTATGTACATTGTCTGCCTCAACATAAACAAAATTCAAAATTTAGAAATACAATTTTCATGTAAAATAAAAATATAATTAGATATAAAACCGTTGAAATTTCTAGGATTTATACTGGATAGTAATTTAGATTGGCAGAATCATACTTAGAATATTATGAAAAACATTAATAAAGGAATTTATTGTTTAAAAAGACTAAAGAAAAATGTAACATGACACAATGTTTACTACGCCTACATTCATAGTCAATTACGCTATGGTACACATTTATGGGGCCAATCTTCGAACGTTAATAAATTTAATATTAAAAAAAAACCATTACGATTAATCTGTGGAGTAACGCAGACTACTCATTGTAAGCCATTATTTACAAAATTAAATATTATGTCACTTCCATCCCTTATATTTTAGTTTGGATGGAAAAGTCACTTCTCAACATAAAAACAATATTAAATCGTATTATTTAAAAAAACCTCAGATGTCCATTCCTATGACACCAGAAATAATAATAAATAGGAAATCAAACAATATAAATATCTCAAATCACAGAAGAACTTCATCTACATAAATATAAAATTATACAACTCTTAGTCAGCTTATACACAACATTTATACTATAAAAATTTCAAATCATGATTAAGAAACATGTTAACCGAAAATTTTTTATATAAAATTGAAGAATTCTTGAACTAATGAAGAAAAATCCTGCAGTACCATATTTTGTTATACACTAATATATGTGTATTATTTTATTTTTTTATATTCTATACAATGTTATACATCAAATGATGTCAATAAAGTATTATTATTATTGAATGTGGGCTGGGAACCATACTATATATATTTATACGAGAGATTAGTATTAGAGACTGCCTGAGTCGGACTACAAAAAAAGTGGTGTTATAGCGGTGCAGTGTTGTAACCCAGCTACTTGGCGACAAAGTGTTGTTGAGATTGTAGATGATAAGTTCCATACTCGGTCCTCATAATACCGACGTGCGACCTATCAATGGTTGCTATCGAAGTTGACACTTACTAGAGAAGTCAGGGGAGTCCATGTTGGGTAGTAGTTTGGATCCAGATGTCGTACAGGGAAGAGAACTGAATATCAAGCTTGTCAATTAGCTTAAAATCAATGCTACGTGGTTTGGATTCCACGTTAATCTGCAAGTCCCTTAGTTGCTCTGGCTATTGGCCCTTTCTGAGCATAAGTAAAACTCAACCAGCCTACACATATCATCCACACTTATGTAATAATTCATATTCGATGTAATATGGATTTCGAATGAGAGTGATGAATGTAGATGAGCGAATGTAGTCATTGTTACAAACTAAGACCAACTATTTCTTATAAAGTGTCATTAATTAATAGCCCAATGACAAATGAACAGACGGTGGTTATCAGCTGAGCCCTTTCACAATGTGTTACGACTCTGGTTGGGCCGAACTGCGAACTTTTAACTTATGAAGTTGGGATTAGACCAACTAAGCTATCAATTTGATCAATGTGATGACGGACGAGTGGAGTGCCCAAGTAACGTGCACACATAGTAGGACAGAGAGGAAAGTTAAGTATGTATTGGAAAGGGAGGAGTTCTGTAGACAAAGTTATCTGTATAACGACTCCACTTTTGATTATGTAACAAATATGAAAAGCAATCCTAACTGGATCGCAGTACTTAAGCTCGTTAACGGTTCATTGATGTATTAATAAAAGAAATATCTTGAAAAACACACCTAAATAAAAACAGATGTTCAATTAATTAGATTTATAAGGACTGTACAACTGAAAAAATATTTTATTTAAATAAAAGTATAGACAAAAATAATCCTCAAAAACATCACATAATCACATAGCCAGATTTTATGTAAACAGCCTTCAAAAACTTGAATTGTAGCTTCCGGCTTTCAGCGTCCAGCCCCAACTTAGTGGGTGTTAACTAAAATATATTTAATTGTAACTTATATCTTTACTAAAATTTAATCAATATTGTTAGAGCCGTTTTAGAGAATATTCTATATTTGTATGCTTTTTGCCCATAAAAATAAAAAAATTTCAAAAAAGTTAAAAATTTGTCTGGAGATATTGGCTAAATGCACATACATACCAAATTAAAAAAAAAAAAAAAAAAAAAAAAAAAAAAAAAAAAAAAAAAAAAAAAAAATCCTATCCGTTTGGTCTCCAGCGAAGTGCACATACGGACAGACGCACACATTTGTATTTCGAAAAAAACACTTTTTTTGTTCAGAGGACCATAAATTGGGTTTTTAGACTAACTTGTAAAAAAAGTTTTTTTACGATCACAATACTTTATGCTAACGCATATATGAGAAAGTATTGTGTTTTACTTTAATTGTTTTATGTATTGCCAATATTGCATGTATGTGGATGTAACAATTTATTTATATATGTATATGTTTTTTGCAATATGAAACCCGGTTGACACTATCAAGCTAGGTTGTACATTATATTTACAAATATATAGTATACAATAATGTAGGTATATACAGGGTGTTCCAAAAGAATAAATGTGAATAAATGAATTTATTCCATCATAACCAGTACATAGTTACAATAAGGAAACAACCCGGAATTGACTGACCACTTTTACGAGTAATGTGGTCAGTATAGGCAACAAAGTACAACAGGTTTCTTGTCAGAGTCCAGATTATAGTAACATGTTGTTATCAGCCGGACTGATAAGGCCCTTATTAGGACTTGCTAAGCAAGACCGTACCTTCACTGCAATTCACAACTACTGCACTTCATTACAATACTAATAAACACAAACAATTCCCTTCAGCCCAGTATAAAAATATTTACAATTTCTTATTTCAACTATTACAATACTTTATCAGAAATAAAACCAAAACACATAATACCATTACTATACAACTATAAAACACAAATACACAGAGAACACAACTTCTTTTTTTTTTAACTGTAGAATAAGTTACAAATTTCAATTAGTAATAGAACAGCTTTTAAATTACTGTACTACAAAACTTTTTAACGTTAACGGAAATTTTAATTTTATAAGGCAATTTGTTGAAATGTTTTGGACTATTATATAGAAATAAATGCTTCAATACGGACTTGTTAATCTTAGGAGTTCTAAACATTCTCCGGACTATGCTTCTGGTACCGTAATTTAGGTCCGTTGTACCCAAATTAAAATTTTAGTGTAAACAAGTCAGAGGACTTTAAAAACAAACAAATGTTGTAATGGTAATATTTTCAACTGAACGAAAATCGGAAATGAGCTGTCTCTTATTCTCTTGTGTGTAATTATTCTCATAAAATGATTCTGCACCACTCTTAACCTCTCTATTAAATATTTAAAAGTCCCACCCCAACACACAACTCCATACTGAAGTCTTGAACTTAGTAGAGCAAAGTACAGAGTTCTTAACAAACTTCAATCCGGGGATGGTTGAATATTGTTTCGACCTTTACAGATAAAGGTACAAAACTTTGCACATTGCTGCTGGACATAATAAGCTATTATACCATGTATCCAGTGATCCACTACCATCGTAGGGAGACGGCCCACCAGGAGTCGGAAGAAAATTTTAAATGTAAGCATAGGTTGATTTACTTACCATTTTAAAGGTCTTAGCTAGTAGAACATCATATCGCAAATTAGACCTTAAAAGGTTAACCTGAACAAAATGGCGGAGCTCGAAAGTTTCAATCATGATCTTATGTGCAAGATTTTAAACCACCACCATTTTGTGACAGATAAAGCTTTTGAAGTGCAGTTTGCGGCATTTTTCTATACTTGACCAGCACTTTAAAACTATGTGCATATCAATCTATGCTTACTTTAACACTTTTTTACTGACTCCTCGTGGACCATTCGCATAGAAGAGTAGCAGAACACTGAATAATTCTTAAAGTAGATTTTTGTACACAGTAATCATGTGTGAAGTTTTGTAGATTTATCTGATATGGTTACAGTAAAATTACGTCATTCTTTAACATACACATAATATTAGTATTGAAACTTTCGAGTACCACCATTTTGTTTAGAATTAACTTTTTGAGGTCTAATTTGTGGCATGATGTTCTACTAATTAATACCTAAAATGTTATGCATATCGACACAAGCTTACATTTAAGATTTTCTTCCGACTCTCAGTAGGCCGTACCCCTACGAAGGTAGTTGATCACTGGATACATGGTAAAATAGATTCTTATGTCCAGCAGCAATGTGCAAAGTTTTGTACGTTTTTCTGTGACGGTCGAAACAATATTCAATCGTCCCCGGACTTTTGGAACACTGTATTTAATTAATTCAATTTACAACCTATTTTATAGCTTCAATTTATTTTAAATTTATTGTATTCCAAATATTTTGTACACAATCTCGGGCATCGAGGAGAAAATTGTATTATAATGAAAAACTGTGAACTTCTTTTCTGGAACAAATCTGTGTAAGTGGTATTTAAATTTTTTCGGGTTTTAAAATTTTGAAATCTCAAATTTTTAGTGTTTGTTAGTTTTTGTACTTTGAACAAACTAACCACTCTCGCACAATAAGGTCGTTCCTTATTCACGTAGTTAAACCAAAATGTACGGAAAACTGTGAAATTAGGTTTGGTCCGTGGTAAAATCTACAAGAGATCGTTGTACCCGTAGTAGCAGTGAACTGTGCTATTTTTGCAAATGTATAAATACAACAGTTTGTTTAAAATAGAACATCTCTGCTGGGGATATGTACTTCCAAACTACTCTATAACATTTCAATCATTATAAGTTGGATAGTAATTTAAACGGGAGGCGGAACTTTGATCCGTGGAGTCAGGTATAGACCGTCATAAATATTCCTACTAATCTCTTTGCCGCTCAAACGGCGTTTTGATCCGCGAAGGATAAAGTAAAAGTGGGAGTGAGGGACAAGAAGGTACAAGAAGAATTTTTGGGTGATTGGCCGGATGTTTACGTTCATTTGGGGAGTCTATCCAAACCAATAATTATGTACTTTGTGTTAAAGATGGGTATACAACAATTAAGCAACCATTAACTTGTAACATGAAACTGTGGGTAAAACTGCTGCCCCACATCGAGGAAGTGACAAAAAATATATTAAGAGCGTTATATTTATTTTAAATTAAGAGAAAACTACACGTTTATTACCTTATAATTTGAATATGCATAATCATAGAATTTAACTGGTTATATTAGGCCTAACAGGGAGTCAAATTAGAGAATAAAAATGTGGTGTTCAAGCCATAGTTTAGGTATTATTGTAACTATTATACAACGAGTTTAACTCAATGAAAGTCAAAATATCATGAAGTAGGTTAGCAGAAGTCACTTTTATAAACATTTACATTGGTCTGTTTATTATTTTACACCATTAATGTACTTAAATCATTTTATTTATTATATAAAATACGGACGGTAGGTGTCCGTTTACCTAAACTTTATACTCATTTCCTCTGCTAATTTGAATGTTGATTTTTACATTTATAAAATTGCTATCTGACACTTAGTTATAGTTAGTTTAACTAACTTACACAGATTTATTAGAAAGTGCATTATGTCTACTTTATAAATTTTATTGCAATGCAACGTAAGTTGTTTAAAATATAAAGCTTATGGGGCGATTATCATTATTGTTAAATGTAACCATTAGATTAAACATTTAAATTAATTCAAAGCGTTTTTAGCCATTCATCGACAACATTGTATTATACATATAGTCAATAATGAAATTAGTATGTATGTATAGTAAAATGTACAATTATATACTAATTGTACATTAGTATATGTACATTTAGTATATGTAAAATTACTACTATACTAATTTCATTATTGTATAGTATAGTATAAGACCATTGACCATCCATTAATTATATTCAACTGGTAATGGATGTAATCAGGATCAGTTTCAGACATCTAGCAACTGTAATAAGAGTCAATACGATCGCAGAGTCAGTATACCTAATGCAAATATGTCTAATGTTTTGTCTTTGTCAGGCAAAATGTTTCTGCCGAGTGACCGGCATGTAACCACCCGGTTGTTCACCCCCAAAATTCACCATCTGTTGCTGCCTTACCTTCCTGTTCCACAGTCTCACTTTCTCCTGCGCGGATCAGAACACCGCCCAGAGGAGCAACCAATTACGTTGACACTTTTATGACGGTTTGTGCCTGACCTCACGGATCAAAACTCCTACACCTAATTTAAACATTTACTGGGATTTATCGTGGTTCTTAACTTTATGATTGTTAAACGTTTAAGGTATATGAGTCCGAGTTTGCCTCTCCCATCCTTCAGACCTTTTGAATATAGGCCTAATCTAAGATGGTAATGCGGTATGCCAAACGTATGGTGCTGAACATTTTATGGTAAATAAAATAAATTGCCTTTACTATACAGTAAAATAAATAAAATAAAAAAAACAAACATACAACAATTGAATTTTCTCAAAATAACGGGCGCGGACATTTAAATCCCTTTAAGCCATTTAAACGACTGATAATCATCGATGTGATAACCTAGTGACCTACTTTCCGCATTCCAATCAAGGCCGCGGCCTTCCCCCTCCCCGACCTCAATGCCCTAGCTGATATTTCGTAGAAATATGAAGTATCATGTGTACACAGGCACGCGCGCGCGCACGCACACACGTGCATGGACTACACATTCTAGTACAGTGGTATTGACCCATCCGCCCACCCAAACACGTACAGTGGTTCAATGCACGTACAGTTCACGAATAGGAACTGAACGCTAGAGAAGAGACACTTTAGTCTTGACTCCACTTCTTGATTAAAGACTTGTTTCATTCTTTTTATAGTCAATGCTTTTGCTTTTACGCATCAATTACGCTGAAACTGAACAGTTTTTAATCCGTAACCTATTCACACACGACGACAGTCCACCATTCACACTTGACACGAGAAAACTTCACTCCTTCACCCAACCCTACATACTAAACATTGGTAGAAACACCTATCACATACACACATGTAACTAGATTTGCCAGTGGCCTTGACCGGAGGGTTACGATGTTATCGCAAGATAACGGCGTCAACCAACATCGAGTGTGCCTCTGTCCTTTGGATGGGTGACCGTCTGCCCGGTTACTGGTGGTGGTTCTGAAGTCACCCTTGAGCCGTTGGTCCCCAGGTTAAGTGTAAGAGAGGGCTCTAACTTCACCTGGTAAAATTAGACTTTCTTTGACTTTTTTATTACTCCCCACTTACCCTGGGCTCAATTACAATCATCTAACTATAACCTCATGAAGTAAATGTCGTGTCTTCCACAACCTTCACACATAATTAAGACCACTTCAACCCACTCTACACACATAACATTTACAGTCGTTTCTCTCAACCAACGTACAACCGTTGGTTGCCGTTCTACAGCCTCCTTCTACAAATATTAACTAAAAGCCTTTTTACTCATCTTTTTTCTACTGATTCTACATATCACTGATAATAATTCTACAAGTTCAAAGTTCATGTTTGTTGAATGTGATATTTGAACAGATGATTGGAGTCGTATGAGCGTACTTTTCTGCAGGTGAGAGTTACTAGTAGTGTAGTATAGTTCTGTAGAAGAAAGATATTAAGGAGATATTTAATTTGAGATACAAAATTATGAAAAAGAAGGTGGCAGTCATAGTGAAAACTGCCAAAATAATGCAATTTCAATGTGTTTGTTATTTGAATAAATATTATTAATGTAAAAAGAGTTTACATGTATGATTATGTTAATATGGCGGCTATTAAATTGTAAATAACCGCTAGACTCAAATCAAATTAAATTGTTTTATTATCTATGAAACTTAATCTTTTTTAACTGATCACTCAACTTGTTATGTGATCAGTAAATTTCCAAGTTTGTTTATTATTATTTATTTTGTAAAAAGATGTGGAAATAAATATCATTTATCATATTAATCTTAATATATAAAATCCAAAAACAATTTACTCTTTCATCACAAAATCTTCCGAACAGCTGATTTCGATAAAATTTCGAGAGAAGTTATCTATTTTATGAAAGAGACCCACTAAAATGGAGTTCTATAAATTCAATTCATAAGAGGTCGAAACAGCCCTCCATCATTTCTTTTTGCCATAAGAGTAACATTGGCATTTAATTTAATAATTGATTTCACACAGCTGATTAAAAAAAACACATAAATATGACACAGAAGCTTGGTTAATTTGGTTTTTATTGTGAAATGTATAAGGTCATTTCTCGCAATTCTGACATGTTTGTACTACTTAACACCTACCTAAAGTAGACTTACATGGTTTTCTAGACCATAAAACTTTGTTCTGTAGGAAAACGGTAGTGGGCCGAGCTTTTGTATTATTGTGATGGTTAGAGAGAACCATCGGAGAATGAGTAAGCAAGCGTAGAGAACCACCCCGAAGTGAAGTAAAGGCTGTCGACTGTATAAAGTGATAATGTTTTGAATGCAGAACTGATTCAAAACTCTGATGCGATAAACGTTTTACAAATGTAGGCACTCGCCTAATAGTTTTCCACATGACATTTTTTATTGTCATGTTTTCAATTTATTGTAAAAGTACAGTAAAAATATATATTCTACTTTATTGTTCTATTTTTTACCGTTGTTAATCGAAATTTCAAATGACGAACTACTAAACAATATTCCATAATAAAAGTTTTAAAACAACAAAGTCACAAGTTTCATTCTTTATAGGCCTATAAAATGTAACACAACACTTTTAAGAACTGAACTTATTATGAGTCACCTTATCCATTTTCAACACAAAATAGTTATAAAGTATTCTGAATGTTTTGTTTTTAATGCATTATAAAACTAAAATAGTTTACATCCAATAATAAATGCTAAACATATTTACACGATAAATTAGCTACTAATATAATCTGCTTATAGTCAAATTATTTGTCTGATTTTTTAAAATTGAAAACTTTAATTTTCAACAACTATCTCTTAATCTTCGTATGGAGACTTCCACGGTCGATATTCAAGCTATTTACACAATCGTAATCCGAGTTGGACCGTGTCTGGTTATTATGTACACTATGTACAAATTGCCGACGTTTCGAGCACATTGCAGCACTCATCTTCAGGGCGAAACACTCTGCTACTCGATCCACAGAGTATATGAAATCAGACTCTGCTGCTAACTGGTCCAACCCGGATTACGATTGTGTAAATAGCTTAACTATCTCTTAATTATATCTCAAAAAATAAGTTTCTACACTACAGTACCGACCCTAGTGAAAATTAAATCCTGAGGCACTAAGCAGAAGCCACAGTAATAAATTATAGATGGCAGGAATACGGATATTGGGGAGAACATAGAGGGCTCTTAGCTTAAAAGCAAATAGGGGTGGATTTCGTCCTAGGAGCTTCCGTTAGGCATAACAAATGGACCAACAAAAGAACAAAGCTGAAATTAAAACGAATCACTTTTTATAAAATTACAATGCGTTTACAGAAAAGATTTATGTTTAACAGATGCAAATTAAAACAGTCAATTATACTTTTACGTTTAAATCAATTTTGACTTGTTAAAAACCGAGCCACACCTACTTTATGTAAACAAATCGTCCAAAATTCTTAGAGTATTCTTTGTTTAATTTCTTAACACTAAGGCTTAGGGCTTATTTAACCACTTAAGGGTCTGCAGAGGCTGTCGGCCATATTTATTCGTTATTTATTGACCAAAAGTTGTGTATGACATATCATTTTAAAAGTTATTGCACGTTGGGTTTGCTTTTAATATTTCGAATATATACGCCTAGTTTTGAAAAATATGTAAAAAATAAAAGCTTAAAACTAAATAATTGTTATTTTTTTCTATAAACCCAATTAAAAATTCGCAAAGCAATTCCAACGCACAATTTCATTCTTGATCAAAATAAATTTGGGAAAACATCCGTTTATTAATAACTGTTTAGTTTGGATACGCGTGATCGTATTAGGTCCGGTTAGAAAATAACATTGTTCTTATGGGATTAAAACCAACATGGTCGACAACTTCCGACAGCTTCTGCAGACTCTGAAAAAAAAATTTAGAGAGGCAAAGTTAGGGACCATTAGTGACCAAATAGATTTAACGTCATATTTGCTGTAGGCCTATTAGATATTAAGTACTGAAATAAATGTATTATTGTATTTAATGTTAATTTTCTGTTACCAATTTGATTTCTCGTAATGTTTTTCATACGCTGCTAGACGTCAAACTAAACTTATTAGTTATAATGAGTAACTTAACTACTGTTCGTTCTTTAACTTTTTATATTCTTGATTTATTTTTGGCATTTGGTTCATAGTTTGTTACCTAATTTTCCAACATAAAGAACATTTTAAGAGTATCAGTGTCACAGAAGATGGTTATCAGCGTGCTGGCTCAGTGTATAAGGCTTCAAACTGCAGGGTGCAAGGTCCAAGGTTCAAATTTCAACCGAGCTAACTGTCGGTACTTCACTCGTTTAATAAAGTTAACGCACAGGTCTGCAGGCTCATGTGAAATGGTGAATGAAATTTAAGTAAAAAGTCTAACTCAGCTACTTAAAATTTGCTTTAATAGAGTTACAAATTGAATGTACATATTTTGTATGTATTTACGAAATACATTATAACGCCGGGTGAGGAATTTATTTCCGAGTTGGCTGTCAGTTGAGGTGAAAATGTTTAGACCAAGTTTTACTTTACACTTCGTTCCTAACACCGCGAACAACTTTTCTTCAGAACTTTACTAGTTTTAAAAATTATTTTATCGACTTAATTTTTATAACTCTCCGAATCGAGCTCTTACAGGCTTTGCGTTTATGAGGAAACGAAACTTTCCATAAAAGCAAAGCCTCTTAAATGTAAGAATATTCATCAAGCACCTGGCTATTGATGCAGGATTATGACTTCATAACAGTAAACAGACACAACTTTCATCTTTCCCTATTTATTATTTTATATTCATTTACCACCTCTATACTTAAGCAACAAGCTGACTCATTACTGAAAAATCATTTTCGTATTTTCGATAAAAATATTTAAACATATTTCTGGCATATCACAACATGATCGCTATAAATTTGAAAGCTGATTAAGTGTAACGTTTGTAAAGTTAAGGCCCGTTTACACGCTATGATAAATCGTAGCGATGTAATTGTAACAATTTATTGCTCCAATACATCGAAAGAATGAGTACTGTTTACTCGCAACGATTCCTTGTACGTTATATTCATTGTAGGTCGCGGTTTCTGGCATGGAGGAAGTATTATTGTGGTCAGTTTTGAAAGTCAGTTTTAGCGATGAACTTTTAAAAGTCACGATTCCAGAAATTTAATGCCGGCCTGTTCCAATCATCCAATCCCACCAATTCCAATAAATCGCTACGATGACCAATTATAAATCGTAACGATTAGATCGTTACGATGCATTGCTAGCATTTATCGTAGCTTGTAAACGGGCCTTTACACTGTACAATCCCACAGCACGTGTATTGGTGGGCAAGTGTGTCAAACCTACAGCACGTGTATTGGTGGGAGGGTGTGTCAAACCAACAGCACGTGTATTGGTGGGCGGGTGTGTTAAACCAACAGCATGTGTACTGGTGGGCGGGTGTGTGAAACCAAAAGCACGTGTATTGGTGGGCGGGTGTGTTAAACCAACAGCACGTGTACTAGTGGGAGGGTGTCCCCCCCAAAAAATATATATTTATGTAGAGCTTACATAGCTAAAATAATAAATGTCGTCTTTATTTTTAATCCTTATTATTCACCTATTAAGAATTCCTCAACAGAGTAAAACTCTCCATCCAACAAAAAGTGTTGCAGGGAGGCTTTAAATTTCTTAGGGTTTTGTTGCGAAATATTTATTGTATACGAAATACTTACACGAAATATCTATTGTACACGAAATACTTACACGAAATATCTATTTTAAGAAATATTTAAATCTTAAGAAAAATTAAGAAAATTAGAAAAATTAAGTTCTCATTCATAAACATTCCCAAGTATACGTCATTAAACAATCAGCTGATCGGATGTAGTTTATATCCAGTCGGTTTGGTCACATCCTCCGTGTTGCCGTGTTTGTAACGTCTCTCAACGCCGTGTTTGAGCCCTACTTCCTCTACCAGCTGACGGGTGACGGATGCACGCGTCTTGGACTGGAATAGCCAATTGTTTATTGTTTCACGAAACAAACAACTTAACTAATTTTCTGAGTGTTCTATTTTGAGGGATCCCGGTCTCGGGATTTAATTGGTTTTCCAGCGCACTTTGTCTAATAAACTGTCCTAGTTTTTTTCTTGTTCACACATTTGCAAATGTTAGAATATATTTTCATATTTCATTTCATTTTAAATTATTGTAGGCCTACTTTCTCCCATATGCATTAGCATAAATAAAGTATTGTAAAAAATAAAATCTATTTACAACCTGGTCTAAAAATCCATTTTAGAGTTCCCTGAACCGAAAAAAAAAAAAAAAATGTTGGTGTCTGTTCGTATTTGTGCCTGTCTGTGTGTATGTGCACTTCGCTGGAGACCAAACGGATGGATGTATGGATACATTTTTATGAAATTTTGTATGTATGTGTATTTAGCCAATATCTCCAGTCCATTTTTTCACTTTTTTACATTTTATTTTGTTATATTTTTATAGGAAAAACATACAACAATTGAGTTTTCTCAGAAACGGCTCTAACGCTTTTTTAAAGCTCCAGGGAAATTTCCAGGGAAGATGTTAACTTATTTTAGTAATAACTGCATGTCTCTAACTTGACTAGTTTTTTAGTCAGGGCAAAAAACATATTTGGGAATCAAACTGGTAATTTTCAAAATTTTTATTTTTTTAGTGTTTAATATGGGGGAAAGTTTGTGCCAATTCTTTGGAACCATTTATTTTCATTTGTAAAGATGAAATTTCAAGTTATTCACAATATATTTTTTCTGGTTAATTAAAAAAGTTATGTTATTGGTTACCAATGAAGGTTAGAGACTAAATTCAAGTTGAGTTGCAGTGCTAGTATATACTATGTAATGAAGTCTTTAACACTAGAATTCTGATTTCGAGGCCTGTATATGATCAGTATTTTAATGTACCTTATTTGCTTACAAATGTAAGCCAGTACAACTTTAAACCACATATCTGAGCCTAAATAATTTCTTTCGCAGGTCTAAAAGGTATACGTAACATTATTTTGTGCTTATAAAAAGGCCCGCTCACTGTACCATAGATAAGAAAGCATTAGAGGTCGCATCCAATAGTGCACTGGATTGGTGTCGAGTATGCCTTGTTAGTTCTCCGGTACTACATCGAGCTGATGGAAGGCCAGCACCGTTGTCAGTCCCCCCAAATCCAAGGGGATAAACGTAGTAAATAATTCCACAGATTTATAAAGATGAAGTTTAGTTGTAATCTATTTCTAAGTATCACTAACTCGTACGCTGTAGCCATAAGGAAGTTAGTGCCTCTGAGTTTTTTTTATCTGTGAAGAGTAAATGCGGTAAAATGGTCTTGTGAACGTAAATTGGATGTCTGGGAGATTTGAATCTATTTAATTTACCTTAAAACATATAATTATTTCATGAAATTGATATTTAATACAGAATGACATCGTAAAAATGGACCAATTTCTAGAATTAACTAGTTTTATCCATTATATGTTACACAACTCTACCCGGTTTCTATCTTACGATATCTTATTTGTAAATTTATACAAAATATAAAGGAAAAGTGGCAGTTTAATCAATGAACATTGTTTTGGTTAGTATTATTTAGTTATAGTGTTCAAATACTAACGTCTGTACAATTTTACTTCTGCTCGATTCTAAATTCTCAATGAAATCATTCAGAGTTAACGAATGTTGATTTCAATTCATATTTAAATGGTTCCCAGCCATCATTCAATTTATACAAGGTGACCCACAATTCATTGAACAAAAGTATATACCACAACCACAGAATATAGACAGATCTATATTCTGTGCCACAACTCTTGATAAAAAAAACCAAAATCTTTTTGTCTTGTAGAATTGTATCCGGCCCTTTTCTAAAATTTACGGCATATACAACACTCCAAAAACATCTAATATCTCTAGAAGGGTTAGGGTGCGTGGGTTCAGTTTAGGTTCAGTTGATAGAATAAAATATTTCCAATAGATATTAATCTTTTTAAAATTAGTGTTTGATCCATAATTTTCAATTTATAGTAATTTCAAATATTCCGAAATCGCAGTCTGATTTTGAGAAATACAATTAACCGTAACTTTAAAACTACCCATCGAACGTTAATTTTGTTGAGATATGTTTAATTGCAAATTTGTTATACTATCGATCACTCCTATTCTAACCTTCAGACGTTACTCGCATTTTTCGAAACATTTTTTGAAACTTCCATAATGCTGTAGAGAAACTCTAGATTTAATTCCAGAAATATAAAAATATTCGTTTATGCTTCATAATTGCACTACGTGTTATTGGATACTCCCTTTAAAATATTATACAAAATACGGTCACATCCATCTGCCTTAAATACATATAAAACACCTCTTTAGTTACCTAACGTACCTGTAAACAGTTAAAGGAGATATAATTTTTCCAGATGAAGCTTAGTACTTAACTTGGGGACCAATTCTATTTGTAGTCATTGCCAACAGCCCCAAGGTCCTCTACGAACCAGCACCAGTGACCGGGCAGACAGGCTGTGTGCTAGGACGGGATCGTTCATACGGTCACCCATCCAAGGACATCCGATGTTGCTTGACACTGTTATCTTGCGATAACAGTGAAACGTGAAACCCTTCAGTTCAGGCCCCCAGCATTATTACACGCGACTAAAAGGCACTCGTATCCTTGCTCGAACATGCGTCATTACTAGATAGTAATATTCTTGTAACTCACTAATTAACAGTCTAGATAGTCCCTCCCAACCCCTACATACAAAGTACTTGACGGTTCATCGTGTCAAAAAAAACTAAAAATAAAAGTACATACTTTTTATAAAGTATGGGCAGGTTTCCTTTTTAACCTAACTCCTCCAATTACCTATAGACTATTGATCAGTGAAGGGGAGGACTTATTCATAGACTAAGGGGGAGAAACAGCACAGTACAATAAGAACATTACCGATATAAACTTTCATCCCAGTCCTGAATACGAATCTTTTCTGTATATGTAGATATCTATAAAAACTTTTATTATAAGTTAAATTAAAGGTCGGATCTTTAATAAATTACCATTATCTGTAAAATGTTAAACATAACTGAAAGTTTTGAAAATAAAGACAATTAAGTACATATTGATAAACTTACACTAATATTATAATTTACGTAATCCATGAAATGATATACCAACATTGTTTTGTAATTTTCTCAGTTGATAACAATCCTTCAAGTAACAAGACCTGGAAGGGAAAAAGTGTTTGAACTTTCTCTCTGTTTTTAATTTTTTTATTTAAATTTCAAGTCACAGTGCGTAAACTTTATTCAACGAGTGAAGTTTAAGTCGCGCCAGCCAAGTCCCGCTCTGGGTCGGTCGCTACTAGCCAAACTCCATACTACGTCTAAGGGTCTGCACATGTCCCTCTCCAGCCCGAGCACAAGGGTAGATTTATTGCCTTATCAACTGCTGGGTGCCATTATAAAAGAGTATTTTGTGAGTTACTAGACAGAAGACAGTTTGTAACTGACTAGTGGTGTGTGGGACTCCTCAAGCCAAAGCCCTAAGAGAAGGGCTCGTCTCTTCAGAACAATAAAATCATACATTTGGTCGGCTTTTTTTACAGAAAACCAATGTTTTCTGTCTGACATTCGTTTTTACCCGCGCACCCCCCCCCACTCCCTCACTCACAGGGAGGCACCCAGAGCGGAATTTAGATGGCGCGACTTATAAAGACCGTTGGCTCAGTGGGGATTCGAACATTGGCAATTGTCCTCTGCAGTTCGAAGCCTTAGCCACTAAACAACCACGCCAACAGTCAGACTGGAGGGGTACTACTGAGTAAAATAAAGGATGTGGAGGGGTTGTGCGTCCTAATAAACATCTGAGGTCTTGAAACTGATTCATTGGTGCCCTGTCATAATTTGGTCAACAAAACGACATGTTTGTCAAACATATTTCCCCCTCTTTAAGTTGTATGTGTGCTTCATTGTTATGTATTCTGTGTCGCCTGCTGTGTTGAGACTTGTTTCGTCCTGCCAGCTTGTTATCGTGGACACGAGCAGACTTCTAGAGTACACGTAGTACTGACATAGATAAATACAAGACCTATTCGATTTTAATAGACATTTGACTGCTGGACTTTATATTCGCAATCTGAGGATAGTAATATAATTTAGAACTACAGTACATATATGACATGACTGTTCACGATACTGTGGATATATTTATCAGAGGCAGTGCTGACATTTATTTATTTATTAAAATAAAAAGCCATGAAGGGGTGGATATGAGTTGTGAATTATTGTGATGAATGTATTTGAAATAGACTAGTTATTGTTACTAACTAAGATCGAAAGTTCCTCAGGAGGAGCAAATAAAGCTAAATGCACGGGGGTCCACTTGATTACATGTATTTTATTCCAGGTCGGCAATTCTGCGCGGCGCTCCGCGCCGCTCCACCGACCTAGTACACGCTCAGCTTTATAGCCCACTTGCCAGGGCACTTATAAACTTATAGCTTACCGTGGAATCCAAACCACGTAGTATAAGTCTGATTTTCTATACCACTGTACGATTATGGGTGGGAGGGTGGATCAATACCACTGCATAGGTAGGGTGGTCGGATGGACCAATACCTCTGTACGTATACAGGTGGGTGGGTGGATCAATACCACTGCATAGATAGGGTAGTCGGATGGGTCAGGCCTCTGTTCGTGTATGGGTGGGCTGGGTGGATCATTACCCCTGTGTAGGTTGGTTGTGTGGGTGGGCCAATACCTCTGTACGTGTTTGGATGGGCGGATGGATCAATATCACTGTGTAGGTAGGGTGGGCGGATGGGTCAAGACCTCTGTATGAGTATATGTGGGCGGGTGTATCAATACCACTGTGTAGGTAGGGTGTGCGGGTGGGCTAATACCTCTGTAATGGGTGGGCGGGTGGATCAATACCACTGTGTAGATAGGGTGGGCGGTAGGGTCAACACCACTGTGTAGGTAGAGTGGGCGGATGGGTCAATACCTCTGTACGTATATGGGTGGGCGGGTGGATCAATACCACTGTGTAGATAGGGTGGGCGAGTGGGTCAATACCACTGTGTAGGTAGAGTGGGCGGATGGGTCAATACCTCTGTACGTGTATGTTTGGGTTGGGTGGTCAACACTACTGTGTAGGTAGAGGGTGGGTCATCACTACTGAATAGGTAGAGTGGGTCAACAATATTGTGTGGGTTGGGTGGGCGGGTGGATTAATATCTCAATAGCTTATCGAAGGTTAGGTTATGGTTAGGGATGGATGTTTAAGGCATATCTGAAATATGCGGAACTCAAAATAACGGAGCTATTCATAAAATCAACGTCACCTGACTAAAGTAATATATTAAAATAACTTTAATACCTATCTTCCCTTATTTACTTAATATACCTCTTATTTATTATATTTAAACAAAATCGTTTATTAATGTTGTAAGTAAAAAGGTTTGCTAATATTTAATTAAAATGCCAATTATTTATTTAATATTGTACTCTTATTTTTATAAAAATAAAAATTCGATAATTTTCTAATATTACTGTAGCTTTCATTATTTTAAATAATGTTATTTTTGAAGTTTTCAGTGTAGAGTAATATTGAAGGTAAGGAGAATGTACGGGCAGGATTAAACAAGATTAGTGGTACAACAACAAACAACATGGGCTAATAGCCTAACCCAGAGGTTGGGCCAAAAACTGCTTTCTCGCTGAAGTTTATAACATTTGAAGTCTCAAAAACTCTTACACATTATTTCTATTAACTTATTTTGTTTGAAATAATTTGCAGTATGCAAACGTTTTCTTACAAAATTATTAAATATTTATCAACCAAACTTTACTGCTTCAAACTAAAAAAAAAAAAAAAAAAAAAAAAAAAAAAAAAAAAAAAAAAAAAAAAAAAAAAAAAAAAAAACGGGTCAAATTCCTTTAGCAGTTTGCCAAACACAACATTTTGTCTATGCCAATAACTACCTAAACTACTTATATATTTACAAGAACATGATGTTATTAGCTTCATTTGTAATGAAAGGACCCTAACCTATAACACCTTAACATTCACTATTACACCCTCAACACGGGAATAGAGAGGTTGTAATAAGTGTTGACCCACCCACCCATCACTACACATACAATGAAATTGACCCACCCACCCGCCCATACACGACGTACATTGCTACTCTTGCACTCATCCACCCACATACATGCGGTGGTAATGATCCTACCACCCGGCCAAACACGTACAGTGGTATTGACCCACCCACTCGCACATACACATACGGTGGTATTGACCTATCCACTATCCCGTACACGTACGATGGTACAAGACCTAACATAACATAACTTACACAATATCTTTGTGAGTTTATGTGGAGAAAGTGCCTAGGACATATTGTATAATATTCGGTAATAGAAAGTTTGGGTTTGGCAGGCAGCTAAAGGAATTTAACAAAAAAATGTTATCCAATGTGGAATTTTCTCGAAAAAAGTGTACACTTACTATATTAACTCTAAAACAGCAGCTGTCTAAAAAATTAAAACCTTCCAATATGAAACTCCTTCAAAATGTAACACTACAATTAACAGACAGCCAATTACGTAAAATGCCTAGCTCTTGATATAAGGCGCTGTACTAAATTATAAAAAATTGTTACCTACTGTCGGCGCAGAAATTATGTGCACCCGGGTTCCTTTGAAGGTTGTTTTCTAAGGAACTGAGAACCCTACGAAAAGTCTGATCACACCATTGTTTTCCTCGTTTCATTATACGTCACGACATATGCATTTTAAATTTTATTACAAGTTTTATTAATTCTTATCCTAGTTGGAACAAAAAAGTGCCGGAATTTTAACTAGTTTTTACTGTACATCAAATTTACACCAATATTACCAGTTGGTGGTAATCAGGGTCCGGATGTTGTGTAGGGAAGAGAAGTGAGTATAAATCCCAGTTCAATAAAAAGCAGAAAAGCATAAAACATAATAAACACAGTCGTACGATCTCTTTGGTGGTTTTTTGTTGTGAAACGGAATATTCCTAAACGACGGATCATATGAGGAATTTCGGGTAGACTGTTGATTATCTAGAAATTTTTGCACATTGATTATTATTGTTGCGTTCAACGTTGTTTAAGCAAACCATGTATCTAATTTATACAGGAGACTGAATACGAATTGTGTATGTGGGATATAATCAAATAATGTAGATTTAACATGAAATTGACGTATATTAAATCCATGTTTCGTACTTAAGATCAAAAGTAAAATATATTTTTTTCGATCAGAGGATATCTTTAGGTAAATTACATTTTGTGGTTTCTTCTCTATCAATTAGTTATTAATGTCTATCCCAACTCTTTCGAAGATCATTGTCAACATGTTTATTTTCTTGACTGAATGAATATACAGCAAATTTTAAGAATGCCGTCTTTTTAGTTAGAAAGACTTTTTAGTCCTAAGGTAGTCAATTATTACTATTTATTGTTGTATGGATAAAGTTATTTTTCATTTACTTTGGTCCTTTTTTTACCGAAACGTTTCTTATGTCGGGCTTTATGATGTAAAAGATTCTTCTTGAATGGTGTCTACCAAACACAACCCATTAATATTCTTACGTACTGTACAGGTTATGTGCGTTATTGTTTATAGCAAGCATTCTCTCTAAGCTGCAGTGAGCTATGATACACAACTAACTAAACCCAGACTGTTCATGGTATAGGGAACATTAAGACAATGTTTCACCTGGAACAGGAACTAATACACTGGGTCTATCAATTGTATAGATGCGTTTGATTGGTACCAAATTATGGCAGGCTCGGCCTATTATTTGGCACACTTCTGATATGCTTTCCCATTTTCTTTATAACCAACAATCTTGTACGCAGAATACAATTTATTATTTTAGAATGTTATATATACTAAGTTTCAAAACTTATAAATACAGATTCGTTATTTACAAGCCTATTTGTAGTTATTGACCTTTTTGTAACTCTTCCTTTTCTTTGAAACAACTTGCCGAGTAATAAAATTAAAAAAAATCACTGCTTGGCTGTTACGAATTTGTATAAACTATGGTTACTATTTCATAATTAATACTCATGGGTTAAAGGGACAAGTCATGGGCAAAGGAGGAGTGTCTACGTGTTCCTTTTACATAAAACACAGTATAATCAAGTTTATAATTTTTCGAAAAAGATGACTATAAATATATCATTATCTTAGTATTCAGGAGTTGGTGTAGTAAACGTGACGTAGTCCACATTTGAAGACTAAGATAGTTAGTTAGTGTGCATGAACAAGCGTGGATGTATTTTATCTGTACGATTACAAACTTGTTTGAAAACAAGTCTTCAGTTGTTTAACCACTTATTAATTCAAAATAAAATGAAACATGATTAAGAATGCATTAATAGTAATCTATTAATAGTTAACTATTAATCACAGCACATTAATAGTGTTGATTGGTCTTTTAGAATAACCCCTTATTAGGACATATCAACTTCAGGGGAATTATCCTACTCCTACAAAATATGTAGTGTAGTTAACAAAGTCAGTATGATAGTAGCCATTGTGACACTTGATTGGTAGGTATTTAGGACGCTCCGCGAGCTGAGTTAAGTGGGAGGTTGGAAGCAGGTAGAGTGCTGAGGGCAGGTAGTTTTAGGTACGACATAGGAGCGCCTCTGGAAGGGAGATTTCCAATTGCACCGGGGTCAGGGATCGGCCCCAAACTGATGTGTCCAGATGCACCGGAGCCCCTTTTGGGGGGTGTTCCAATTGCACCAGAGGCCCTTGTTTATGACATGAGCCGGGAAAATCCAACCAGGCCGGATTTCTAGTACAGTAACCCCAAGCTGACCGTGCCAAATTCCACACCCTTTGTTATGACATGAGTCATGAGTCGGTTAGGTTAGGTTAGGTTAGGTTAGGTTATGTTAGGTTAGGTTAGGTTAGGTTAGGTTAGGTTAGGTTAGGTTAGGTTAGGTTAGATGTTAGTGTTGCCACGGATAAACACAAAATTAAACATTAAATACATAGTTACCATATTTATTAGTTAGAACCTGCTATGGTCTACCATTAGTATGTGCCACGAAACATCGGCAAGTGTTTGATAGAATATTCCATTGCGAAATTGTTAAACACTTATAAACTATGTTTGAAGAAATGTAGTGGGGTGGGGAAGGAAGGGGCCTTCCAATTGCACCGGCTCCGGCGGTCGAAGGAATTTGCAGCGGGGATAAGTGAGGTGGGTAGATTTTGACCACCGGTGCATCTGGACACTTTTCGGACGGAGGAATGTTTTGACCCGTGGAAATTCCTTTGACCGCCGGTGCAACTGGATATCAGCCCCTCTGGAAAGGGATTGGGAGGCGCCCCTGAGTCGCACCCCTGGCGAAAATTATTTATGACAACTCCTCAGCCAGGTAAAAGGCGTTCCTGTGTCGCGGAATCAGGGTTTACAGAGTCTGTCGGCCATGTTGGTTTTAATCCCATAAAAACAATATTATTTGTGAATCCATATCTCTTCGTTATTTATTGACCAAAAGTTATGTATTAGGTAACATTATAAACGTTAGCATATTGCGTCTTGGGTTTGCTTTTCATATTTCGAATACATACGCCTAGTTTTGAAAAATAGGTGAAAATAAAAGCTTAAAACTAAATATTTGTTATAACTTTTTCTATAAACCCAATTAGAAATTTGCAAAGCAATTCCAACGTGTAATTTTATTCTTGATCAAAATCAATTTGTTTGGAAAAAATCCATTTTAAAAATAACTGTTTGGTTTGGATATGCGTGGTCAAAAATAACATCTTTCTTCATTTTAAAATTTTAAATTTGATATAGTTGATTTTTTTTCTCAAATATGCCTCTATTATCTTAACATGCATGTCGAGTTACATAAAGATCGGTTTAGCCATCTAGGAGATAAATATTCGGTCAGATTCCGTTTTATGCCCCCCAAATAGAAAACATATGTCATGCAGCTGTAATCATGTAACCTAACCTAATCTAACCTAACTTAACCTAACCTACCTACCTACCTACCTAAGTACCTACTCATTCTAACCTAACCCAGGCTAATTGTATTTTATTGGCATATAAGGGAATGCAACCAAAAATTCTTTTGTGAAATAAAAACAAAATGCCGAATGTCTTATAAACAAAGCGTTTTTGGAAAAGAAATTAATCTTGATTTTCTCTTTATTTTTACCTATATAACAATTTCCCGAAGTTTCGCTCTTTACTTTTGAGACACCCTGTTTAGATATCATTTTCAAAATATAAATCGGTTTATAGTTGCGACTTAATTTATTTCTTTAAATTATATTATAATTCTGAAATAGTGAAACAAAAACGGGCTTACGAAATCACGTATGAAGTGATTTCTAAATGATGAATAATCGGCGAGGAATTTATGGCATTTTAGTTGTTTATAAACGTACTCACCTGTCTCTTCCATGACAGTGACAGTTTTTACGTTGTACGAATGAAATAACGTTCAAATAGTATTATAATACTATTTGAATATACAGTTATAATATAATTGAATATTATTATTATATACAGTTTTATAAAACTGTCTCAGTGCGCCTTTCTGAAAGGTTTCCTCTGACAATAATAAACGTAATTTCCCTTTATGTAAATAACATTACTCTGTTGTATTCAACACTCAAAAAAATCTAATTTAATTTCGTATCTTTTCAGAAAATGCAAAGAGAGACATTGAATTTCATCTACCTAACTTAATAAACATTCATTCTTTTTCTGTACTCAAAAGGCCCGCAAACAAACATTACGTAACTCAATAAACATAGGGGCTGGAAACACAACCCTTGGTGTCTTAGTGACATAGCATCTCGTGAATGGGTGAGGGGAAGTAGGGAGTAGGAAGTCTATCGATATTTTACACGAACGGTTCCTGAGTTACCAAATGACTCAATGTACACACGACTCAACGATCATATATTGCAAAAAACCAATCATGGCAAAATCAATCAACCAAGAAAATGGACTGTGGTGACCCAGCCACTAAAGCTAATAATGGATCTTCCACTTACCTTACTGTAACTTACAGCTAAATATGGGTCTTTCACACACCTTTCTGTCACTTACAGCTAAATATGGGTCTTTCACACACCTTACTGTCACTTAAAGCTAACGATGCATCTTTTACACAACTTAGTGTCACTTACAGATAAATATGGGTCTTTCACACACCTTACTGTCACTTAAAGCTAACGATGGATCTTTTACACAACTTAGTGTCACTTACAGATAAATATGGGTCTTTCACACACCTTACTGTTACTTACAGCTAAATATGGGTCTTTTACACACCTTATTCTCACTTACATATGATGGTGGGTCCTCCAGTCACCTTACTACTGTCACTTAAAGCTAAATATGGGTCTTTCACACACCTTACTGTTACTTACAGCTAAATATGGGTCTTTTACACACCTTACTGTCACTTACATATGATGGTGGGTCCTCCAGTCACCTTACTACTGTCACTTAAAGCTAACGATGAGTCTTTTACACACCTTACTGTTACTTACAGCTAAAGATGCGTCTTCCACTAACCTTATTGTCAATTACAGCTGATGGTGCGTCTACCACTCAACATACTGTTACACACAGCTGATGGTGGATCCTCCACTTACCACACTATTAATTACAGCTAGCGACGGGTCTTTCACACACCTTACTGTCACTTACAGCAAACGATGAGATTTCACACACCTTACTGCCATTTTCAGCTGAAGATGGGTCTTCCACTCACCTTACTGTCACTCCTGGCTTATGATAGCTCTCCCACTCACCTTACTGTCACTCTTGGCTTATAGCGGCTCTCCCATTCACCGTACGGTCACTCCTGGCTCATGGCGACTCTCCCACTCACCTTACTGTCACTCCTGGCTTATGGCGGCTCTCCCATTCACTTTCGTCCACTCCTGGCTTATGGCGACTCTCCCACTAACCTTACTGTCACTCCTGGCTTATGGCGGCTCTCCCATTCACTTTCCTACACTCCTGGCTTATGGCGACTCTCCCACTCACCTTACTGTCACTCCTGGCTTATGGTGGCTCTCCCATTCACGTTCATCCACTCCTGGCTTATGGCGACTCTCCCAATCACCCTCTGCCACTGACATACAATTGTGGTTCAATAACTCATGTCTAATGGTAGATAGCCCATTTAAAGTCGTCTTAACTAACTGTGAGTCACGTACTTGTTCATATAGTAATAATAACTAATTACCTAGTATACACAGTTGGTTGAGTCATTACCCGATAGTTAACTAAACTGTTTTCGACAGAAATAAAATATATTTGTAAAAAATATCATTTTAGTTTTGTATTACTGTTGCAACTCATTACTGTGCTTGTTTTTTATCCACAAGAAAATCTGTCTTAACAACTTTAAAAGAAAATAAAGTGAGACTTAAGAATAAAATGTTGTTGTTTGTGTAAAGAGTGACGCATTTTTCTAAAAGATTCAGCCATCTAAAAGTTTTGAATCTTGAAGGGAGATAAAAGTTTTGACTTTGTCGAAGTGTGCTTAGCCCTTTCTATTCAAATGAAACTCTTTGGTTGACAAGGCAGGCGAGATAAGTTGTGATAAGGTTGTCTCAGGCTTCATTTATCCCCATTCGTTGGCATTTCTATAGACTGGCCTTGTTATTTGGTGGGTGCTGTATATTGTTAAAAAAAGTACGAATGAAGAGCAAAATATAAATACATTATCCTGAATTCATTCCATTATAACATATAGTTGCACATTCTCATTGATTGTTTAGGTAAAACTTAACATAAACAAATAGCTATATTTTCAGTTATTTTTTAAATAATAGTAAAAACATAGTCTTCTTTTACAATAGCAAAAAAATTACAGGAATACAAGTTCTATTAAGGCAGACACAAGTGAGAAGTATATTATTTATTTTGGTAAATCGCAACATTCGTAGAGTCAAAATATCGAGATAAAAATAAATAATGATACGTAAAAAGAAGTATGGGAGAAAGTGGGAGAATAACAATAAATGAACATTTGAAAACCTGAATAAGGTTGAAAAATATAACAATAAAATATTTTATTAAACAAAAAGGACCTTTCCCGTTAATTCACTACCACTATATTGGTTAGGTTATGTTATGTTTAGAGAAGAAGGTTATGTTAGGTTTGGTTATGTCATGTTAGGTTTGCTTAGGTTCAGTTTGGTTATGTTAAGGTTAACCTAAGTTATGGTTATGATAGTGCATTAATGGAAAAGATGCAACAAAAGTTGATTTGGAGATTAAAAAGTTAAAATAACAATCCCTTTAAATAACGAGAAACAATTATTTTTACTTTTTTTTTACAGGGGGTCTGATTTACTCCTACACAATATTGATAATCCCACTGGTTAATGACACCAATACAGCCATAACGCCTAAACATGCAACATTTATATGCTTAAGCAACCTTTTTTAAGCTGCTTTAAGCATCCTTAAAAACCTGCTATAGTGATCTGACCCAAGCTGCACATCATGGACAACTTTCTGCACAATATTTTAGTTGATAAGCTAGTGTTTTATGGTTTTTCAGATATCATGTAAAGTTTTTTCAACCTTATCTTTAAAACAGAAACCAACAACTTTGTTTAGAATGGTTGTTATTCTCCACTATTAACTGCTAAATATGGAAAAACACAGGGCTCCATTTTGGGACCAACTCTATTCATGATATGCATTAACGATCTACATTTTAATTTAGGCATTATTGGTGTAAGTGGTTATCTTTTTGGCGACGATCTTTGATTGTATGCGAAGGAATAGAAAAGGAAATAATACAGCTGTATGCAATTGGTTTTAAGTCAACAAACCACACTATTAATAATTGCTTGCTTATTATCATCGCTTGCCTGCAAACCGGTATCTTGTTCTTGTCAAACCGATCGATATTAATTATCAATTAGTAACTTCAGTCACTTTTGATCTGAAACCATCTCTCTCTGCTTCTCTCTCTCTCTCTCTCTCTCTCTCTCTCTCTCTCTCTCTCTCTCTCTCTCTCTCTCTCTCTCTCTCTCTCTCTCTCTCTCTCTCTCTCTCTCTCTCTCTCTCTCTCTCTCTCTCTCTCTCTCTCTCTCTCTCTCTCTCTCTCTCTCTCTCTCTCCCTCCCTCCCTCCCTCCCTCCCTCCCTCCCTCCCTCCCTCCCTCCCTCCCTCCCTCCCTCCCTCCCTCCCTCCCTCCCTCCCTCTCTCCCTTCCTCTCTCCCTCCCTCCCTCCCACCCCCCAGGGGCTTACTCTTGTAAGTACGTGGGCTGGCGTCCACGGGGTCCCGAGCTGGGTCTGGTATTACTTCTCTTCCATACCAGACTCTATTCTATTCCCACCCTAAAGCTGGAAAAGATCTTAGAATAAAATCTGAAGTTACGCGGTGTCATGAGGACAGAGTTAGGATGGAGATAAGAGTCGAAGAACGAGGTACCCTTGTGGAAGTAGTCAGAAAGATGGTGAAGGAAGACCTTGAAAAGAATCAAGGTGCTCAACCAGCAGCAGGAAGGTCTTCTTATGCAGCAGCGATCGCAGAGAAGAAAGAAGTTCTCAAAGTGACTGGAGTGAAGGGACCTGTCCAGCCAGCTCATAAATTGTTCTTCATCAGGCACTAGAAGAAGGAGAGCTCCGAGATCATCTCTACTCTCAAGATCTCGTCTAATAGTCACTACTAGTAAAGCCGTCAGAGAAAGGTCTTAGAGTTAAGAAGCTAACTAGTATAAGGAATGGCGTCATTGTATGTAAAGGCAGAGAATGAAGAAGGTGCAGAGAATCTTTCGAAGCAGACGGCTCTAGAAGAAGCGGGGTTGAAGTTGGGGAAACCAGCCAGGAAAGGACCAGTAATCATGATCTATGATGTTTGCAGTGACCTGAAAGAAGTAGACATCAGGGAAGAGGTGTTCAACAGGAACGTTCAAGGAATAGGCATAACCGAAAAGGAGTTCAAAAAGGAGTTTGAAGTTCGCCATAAGTACAGTGATAAGAGATCGAACGGTAAGAAGTGCCACATTGTAGTGGAGTGTTCAGTGAGAGTGAGGAATTGGTTAAGATCAAGAGAGAGGGTCTTCATCGAATGGCAGGGCTGCCGAGTGAAGGATTATGTGGACGTAGCAAGGTGCTACAAGTGTCAGAAGTTTGGGCACATTGCGAAGCACTGTAGTAGTGAGACACCGGGTTGTTCTTAATATGTGTGGAAGAATATGATTATAAGGATTGCTCCAATAAGGAGAAGAAGGACAGGGTGTGTTGTGCTAACTGCAAAAGAGAAGGAAGAGCGTATGACAAACATGATGTAGGTTGGCAGAGTTGCCCTGTGTTCGAGAAAGTGGTTAAGAGGCATAATGATAGAATGGACTACGGAGTGTAGGAACGTGAATAAGGAAGCATGATGCAAATTTAGGTTTATATAACGTGAGAGAATCCTGAAGATAATCAAGAGGAAAAGAGGAAGGGGAGTGCAAGAGGGTTAGAAAGAAAGTTTCCAGTGATCCTGGTGGTGGCCACTAGGTGAGGGGAGAGGTATGTTAGGGTTGGCACAAAGTGTGCTGAGAAGAGTTATGTCGAAATTATCAAAAGGAAGCTTTTCAAGGATAGCGGCCCGGGAATAAGTCACGGACTTAAGCCGGGCCAGAGCTAAGTGGTGAGTTAGGGATGGCATAAAGAATGCCGAGAATAAGAACAAGAAGACATCAGTAATGAAACGTATATTAGATAAGCACCTGGCTAATAAGTCACAGACTTCAGCAGTGGATGATTGGGATGTCAACGTTGGCGCAATGTGTGCCGAGAAGAGCAAAGAAGATAACATCAGGAGGAAAAGAAATTCAATGAAAGCGGTCTGGTGAATAAGTCTCAGACCCCCAGAATAGCCAGGGATGGAGGAGGGACAGTGAGCTACGGCCAAACACCTCCCTCCCATCCCTCCCCCTCTCTCCCCCCTCTCTCTCAATTTCTCTCTCTCCTTCTTTATCTCTCTCTCTCTCTCTCTCTCTATTGTCATTCTGCTTTATTCTTGTATTCATGGAAAGGAGCAAAGGTTAAAATTGCGATAGTTCAGTTTCTCCTCGCTAGGTTTCTGTATCACAGTTTTGCCTATTGAACCTTCTATAAAGTATATGATCAATACTATTAGCACATCTAAAAAACTGAATCTACCTTTCTGTTAAAAAAATAACTATTTTTAGTTACTGAAACTGATTTTAGTGAGGTCAACTAAATGTGCGAGCGTCCTGTAACTTACCTCAAAACTCCGCACACATGTCTTAAATTACACACATTAAAAATAATTGTAGACGGGTATTTACATACAAATTATGTTTGTTTTGAATAAAATAGAAATCAATAAACTCCCAAATTTATATAATTTACACAGTAAACTATATTAATTGAATTCATCGGAGAGAAGAAAGTTGCAAGCTGTTACAAGCCACTGGGGCCTCCTCAGCCTGGGATAGGATTAGATGAGGAGATGACGGCATGGAGTATTGACACGCCGTCGGGGGAACTAACTTCAGACCCTGCAAAGAAAGACTCCAAGGAGACAACGAACAAGAGGAAGTTAAACAGTTGAGTAGCTAGCTATTGGTGAACTACTTGTTATAGGAGTGGGGAAAGGCGGGGAAGGGTCATGACAGAGTGTAGATGAATTGACGAAAGTATAGGTGGGTTTGAGAAATAGGGTCTAGTAGATATCATCCGAAGACCAGGAAGGAGAAACGTCGTTTGGAGGGGAATGTCGTAGGTCCGGAGTATACGGAGTGGAATATCATTCACATGTCAACTATGGACTTGAAAATGTGGTTGATTAAATTTGTTTGGATAAATATTCCACTACACAATTGAAACTAAATAAATAATAACTACTCCAATACATTCATAATATTGCATGGCTTTTACTAAAAATTTAAATATAACAATGAACAAACTCACTCATAGACAAAACATTTTTAGTTCTTACATAGTTCTTACATGCGAACAGCCAATTGTATAGTTCTTACACTTGAACATCCAATTACATAGTTCTTACATGTCCACAGGAAATTTTAGAACTGTCTTGATTAAAAAAATATATAGTAGGAAATGTCTTTAACCTGACAGTGAAATTTATCATTTCACTATCTGAAATATGTTTTATTTCATTCAGTACTTGCCTCTGCACTATGATGACGTGTGAATATTATAGCATGATGAATATATAATTGCACAGCAGGGCTGCAATATGTCCCGCTAGATTCACCAAGCATCAAAGATTCAACATCCCATCATAAACCTCAGTATATATTCCACAATAACTATTTTATGTAATACATCCTTAATACAAACCAAATACACAAAGATACTTTGTTTATATATAACGTTATTGTTTAATATGTACTAGTCTAATAAAGCCCCATTCTTACATATATCAGTTGAATAGTAATTCAAAATTAATTATATATCATTTTAATAAATAACTAATAAGGTTTTTGAAAATAGTTATTATATTACAAACTAACTGTCACGTTCATAAAATACTTTTTTACTTTAGTATAAAATATCTTTTGTTTGTATTAGTATGGTTTTAAGTCTTATGAGGTTTTATATTTTTTTTATATTTTTTAAAATTATTATTATTATTGACAACTAGCTGTAACATACCTTGCTTTACTGTGGATTAGTCTGATTTAAATTTAAATTTTTTTTACTTTTTTACTTTAGTTGTTAGAAAAATAATTATTAATTATTTACTTGATTTTACCTTAAATAAAGTAACTTACAGAGTTGTCTTCATGAATAAGCAAATATCTGGTCAAAGTAATAAACTTACAGAACATAGTTTGGATATAATATGCACTCATCATTACTCATACAAAGGTTCCTTTACTTTAGGTTCCTTTAATCAAACCTGTTTTACTAATAATTTGAGCATGTTTATCAAAAATATCTGCTATGGCGTTAGTGTCGTAGTATGAAAACACCTCATTCCAAGGCAGAGCTGGTTGATTAACTATGTTGTAGTTATCACTTGGTGAGCGACGTTTATAACCAAGAAAAATAAGGTCATGTTTCGAAAGATCAGAATAGAAATATTCAGATTCCTTCATTTGACATAACACATTACAATAAAATGTAAGACGATTGTTAATATATTCAGATAAGAGAATATATAAACAAATCTCAAGAAATGTTAAAGTCAATTTCTTAAAAATCTTCAACTCTATACAAGCGAAAATCTAATAACAAAGTCTTAATACTATTTTTAAATTTATTAATGGTAGCTCTTTAAGATAATTAAGCAATCTGTTACATATTTTGAAACCCTGGTAAGTGAAACTGTATTGTGTTAAAGTTTATTTATTTATTTATTTAAAGTGAATACAAAATCAAGGCCTCACCAAGTTACGCAAAACTTGTCGGTGAGGTCCTATAGTAAATAAGAAAAGAAATAAAAAACGCAGTACAAAAAATACATTCATATATGCTTATATATTTTATAGTGTTATTTATTAGTAATTATTGGCGGTTTAGGGCAGGCACCTATTTTACAAAATAGAAAATGCAGCTTATAATATTACAAAACTATGCATTACAGTAGAAGGCCTGAATACAATAACTGCAGAATGTGGCTACGCCAGATATGCCTGGTGAAAGTTTGTAGATAATTTTATCCTGTTTGCCAAAACAAAATTACATTGTCTAATTAATAAATTGCACCTATTCCTAGTATTATAGTCGTACAGAGGTTTAATCATTTAGATGAGACGTGTTTCTTTTAACATATAACAAAACAGACAAGACGTAAATATAAGGTAAGAGGTTTGCAATGGGTACGGGCAGTTACCTCACATATAAGTCTAACTGACCTCTTTTGCAGTACAAAAAACCTACTGGCTTCAGTAAAACTTTCCCATTGAGCAATACCATATGACAATAGGCTATGTATGTAGGCATAATAAACACAGAGCAGAATATCTTTGGCTACACTTCCTTTTAAAACTCTAACTATAAAAATAATCGGATCATTTCCGTTAATTCTGTACCATAACCATAACCTGACATAACCAAACTAAACCTAACATAGCATAACTAAACATAAAATTACCTAACTGAACCTAACCAAAACTAACATAACCTAACCAAACCTAACATAACCTAACCAAACCTAACTGAACCAAACCAAAACTAACATGAATAAATGAATAAATGAATTTATTTCCAACTAATAATGATAATTATCTATTTACATAGTACTTATTTGGAAATTAACTGGCCACTATATCGAGTTACGTGACCAGTTTGATTAAAGAAAAAATATATATTTAAAAACATTTAAACATATGAGTCTAGCAATACATATAATTGCATAATAGAAGACACACAATCGCCACCTGCAGTGTTTACATTCCTGAAAATATAATTCAATTAAAGTATAAAAATAATCTAAAACTATAGACACAAATAATTAAAAAACGTGAACAAGAGAGTTGTACATGTGTTTTATGACAATGGCTTTTAGTCAAAAAAAAAAAAAAAAAAAAAAAAAAAAAAAAAAAAAAAAAAAAAACATTTTATATTGTAACAATATTAAAATTCCTGAAAATAAAATTCAATTAAAGTATAAAAATAATCTAAAACTATTGACAGAAATAAATCAAAAACATGAACAAGAGAGTTGTACATGTGTTTCACGACAATGGCTTCTAGCAAAAAAAAAAAAAAAAAAAAAAAAAATGTTATATTAATATTAAAATTCCTGATAATATAATTCAATTAAAGTATAAAAATAATCTAAAACTATAGTCACAAATAATTTAAAAACGTGAACAAGACAGTTGTACTGTGTTTCATGACAATGGCTTCCAGTCAAGAACAAAACAAACAAATCATTTTATGTTATATCAATATTAAAATAGCTTACATCTTGTTGCAGTGAAAGCCAAGTAGTTGAATTTTTACAAAAAGTTTTCAAATTAACTGCATTTTTAATATCAAGTGGAAGAAAATTAAAACATTTTGGACCTAAGTAGGCAAGTGAACGTTTAAAAATGGCTTTGTTTACTTTTGGTAGTCTGTAATTTTTGTTCTGTATAAATCTTGTTGTGTAGTATAAATTAGTGTTCCTTATGTTTCCACTTCTAATAAAAAACAATCTTAAGACTTTAAATATAAAAAGTCACAGTTACTTGCTCAGACCTAACCCAAGGTACTAGTTAGTGCGGGGCAATGCACCTTCCCGTCCGCCCAAACATGAACAGTGGTATTGACCCACTCGTCCGCAAATACACAAACAGTGGTATTGACCCACCCGTCCGCACATACACGAACAGTGGTATTGACCCATCCGCCCACCCATACACGAACAGTGGTATTGACCCACCCGCCCAACCATACACGAACAGTGGTAATGGTAACCAAAACTAACATAAACTAACCAAACCTAACATAACATAACTAAACCTAACATAACCTAACTGAACCTAACCTAACATAACATAACATAACTAAACCTAACATAACCTAACCAAAACTAACACTACGATGAAATTAACTGCTACCTTGCCGTACGGCCAGAGAACACAGTCCAAACAAATAATTATAATAAGGCGAATATTAATTCATTTTTACAGAGATTTTCGTAGTTTTGGTATATTAGTTAGACAATAATACAAAATAATCAATGTTAATAATATTGATTTAGAGAGCGCCGTGACTAGAGAGTAGGCAATCTGATCGCAGCACCCATATTGCG
Organism: Stictocephala bisonia; assembly: GCA_035578905.1. Classification (NCBI taxonomy): domain Eukaryota; kingdom Metazoa; phylum Arthropoda; class Insecta; order Hemiptera; family Membracidae; genus Stictocephala; species Stictocephala bisonia. Next base: position 2,295,541 of record JAQJVL010000100.1, on the reverse strand, counting down.
TCTTATATTGGCAGGCGCTATTATGTACTTTTTGTTATTTATTATTCTGCAAATTGAAGTCGACGAGTGATGAATTACTCTTTTATTTCCTTTTAGCTCTTCAGTAGATTATTTCTACCAGAAGTTATAACTTTACTTTGTGTGGAAAATAAAAATTCAATTAGACAAATATACAGTTCTTCAAATATTTAATTAAATAAACGAGTTAGGCTCGTATTGAGTTAAGTAAAGTAAAAACTAAAAAAATGCCGATCTTTTTAAAATCAATTAAATGTTTTGCATAGTAATACATATTTTCTTTTATACTTACCCCTACCTACTCCTCACATGAGTAGACATTATTTTTATAATCAGTTATATAATATTAAAATAAAACCAAGACAAATGTGGGAATTGAACAGTAAGTTTATTGCTTTACTTAGCCAATTTGTTGCTCATTTTCCAAACACAATCAAGCTATAATTAAATACATTAGTACATTTAAATATCTTAAAGCACGCCGTTCTTTATAAATTACATAATTATTTATTTTATTCTTTTTTATTAAGACGTCGATCGTCAAGATATGGTCGAATATGAGGGGCGAATGAGTGTGATGAGTGTAGATGAATGAGTGTAGTCATTGTTACTAAGGTCGACTGTTCATCAGAAAGAGCTATTTATTAATAGGCCAATAGCTAGGGCAACTAAGAGGCCTACAGTTTTACGTGGAATCCGAACCATGCAGTGTTGGTTTGATTTTCAGTTAACTGACAAGCCTGATACTCAGTTCTCTTTCCTACATAACATCTGAACGTTGACTTCCATCAAACATGAACACCCCAGACTTATCTAGTAGTGTCCAAGTCGATGGAAACCACTGAGCGGACGTCGTATTGGTATTATAATAGGGACCACGGAGTTATAATAGGGGTTTTTATTGGATTTAATCATCGAGTTTCCAAGTTTTAACGCTCGCAAATAGGTCATCCTGAGAGTAGCGGCCGTCGAACTGCAAATTAGCTTCGTTCCGCGGCTCCCCCACCACCACTTTCCCTAATGTTACATAAGATGACCAAAGATATTTGCTGGTGATGGCAGGAAAGCTACAGCCAGGTTTCGTTGCGCTTGAACATGTCGAAAGAGGGAGCAATTACATAACGTCTATCTAAATGAAGTTAATTCTTTAATTCTATATTTCCTCAATCTTAGAACGTGAATTATTTTTCTGTGAATATGTTTGTGATGCGGTGTTAGAAATATATTAAATGAAAAGGGACTCGCTAAAATCATTTAATACAGTTCTTAATCAAGACTGATCTTTACTATAAATAAATATTATACATTTTTATCAATAAATTTGTGATAATTGGTTTTTTACATGGCAATTTACATAAACATACATTTTAATTTTCTTCAGTGCTACTTACTACCTTACCCTATATATATATATATATATATATATATATATATATATAACTGTTTTTCTTCTCCTTAAATAACCCATATCAATGCATCAAACCCTCTATTCATTAGTACTTACAAGACGCCGATTGTAGGTATATGGGTGAATATGGAGGGCGATGAACTAGGGTAGTCGTTGTTACTAACTAAGACAATGGAAGAGCTGTTTATTAATGAGCCGATAACCAAGGCAACTAAGGGACCTACAGAATCCGAACCACGTAATTAGTATTGGTCTGATTTTCAGCCAATTGACAATCCACATAGTCAGTTCTCATCCCTACACAACATCTGAACTTTGACTACCATCCAATATGGACACTCCAGTCTTCTCTATTCGTATCCTCGTTGATGGAAACCATTAAGCTTACGCCATGTTAGTATTAAGAGGACAGAGAATAGAATCTAACACAAACAATCTCCACAATTGTCCTCGAGTAGATTAGGTTGTAATTTTTAAAGGGCTTTCTACAGTGATTTATTTATTTACTCACATACACGGCAAACGGAATGTTTTCAAAATAAGTTTATAAATTTGGATATTCCCAAAGATATGGCACAGATTGCCACAAAAACTTGTCCACCCCACAAAAATAAACGATTCAAAATAATCAAAGTGCAAACAATACTTATAGCATAAATAACAATGATATATAAAAAAAAACTAACATTAACAAAAAATATATGTATATAGTGATACGGGTTAGTTCAGTAGTAAAATAGAATAGAATAGAATAGAATAGAATAGAATAGAATAGAATATTTTTATTCAAGAAATATTACATGCAGTGGCCCTGCTAAGTGAGAACTCACTTATCAGCAGGATCCAGAAATTACATATTTTATACATTACATTTAGAAATAAAAAAAAAAACAGTATAATATTAAAGAATATACAGTAATGAAAACAATACATATCAGTGTGTATAGTAGTGGCAGATGGTGGGTATTAAAACTTAACTAGTTAACAATAGAAGTGGCATTAATAAATCTTAAGAACTATTGTACATTTGGATGTGTAAAGAGTATCAAATCTTACTCTATGGCAACGACAGCTGATGCCCCCCCTCCGCAGCGACCACAGCTGAAAAAGAAATCACAAGAGATATTATTAGTTTGCATTATTTTCAATTGCCTTTGCCCATTTGTGTTATATGTGTTCAGTGTTTGTGTGTTAACCAGTGTCAAATTAACGAATGTGATGTGATGGGTTGGTGTTAATAATGGTTCATCCTTGGTGGGCTTTCATGGCTTGTGTTACTAACTTATATCTTAACACCATTAACCAGATAACTACTTTTTAATCAACCTCAGTGCAGTTTTACATGTCATAAAAAACGCTAACATATTTTAGTCATTGCCTTCTAACAGATATTTAACACTAGGGGAGATCTACTCTAGCATGGATATTCAAGGTAAGCATGGGACACCAGCTAACTTTAGCTTCAAGAAAACATATTCCAACGAGATCTTTCATAAGGTTGTAGAAAAAGAGTAGTTTTCTATGTAGCCCAAGGTAGTAGGTAGCACCTGAGGATGACAGTGTTTCATACCGGTTGAAACGTTGTGTTAGTTTTAAAAACAATGGAAGCGTTGGAAATCTGCATTGAATGTATCAATATGAATAATCACACGCTAACAAATGACTTACAAACAACACTATTCTAATGCTGGAAACAGAATAGTCATTAAAAATAATTTAACATCGCAAATTTTTTTATCAAGAGAAGATTATTTCAACAGCTAGGGCCTATTGTTAGCCTAGTGGTTAGCATGTTTGCTTCATATGCAGTTGGTCACGGGTTCAAATTCCGGGAGGTACACTTAGAAATTTGCTTGATGGGTTTGGACCGTTGTCCCTTAACAATGTTTCTATACAAAGTAAAAACGCCTCTGGTGTAGATAGAATGAAAAAAAATATATATAAAAATAAAAAATAACAGCTGAAGATTAACCTGGGTTGAAGGTGGATGGAGATGAATGGAATCTCTATGAGGCACTTTCACCATTGATCACAACTTATCTTAGAAGTTTGAATTCCGTAGAAAGAAATAAAGCAGTCTTGACAAAGTACAAACTGTATTTTACCTCCGGGATGCAAAACTTGCGAGCCTATCTGAATATTCTAAACATCCTTTGTGCAAGTGTTATTTTTACTTTAACAGTAATTTCTGTTTTAGTTAATTTCACGCATAGTTCAATAAATGTTTAAATACACAACATTAATTTTAGCTTTCAAGCTTAAATTTAATGTTTTATGGTTAGTGATTAGTAGTTAAACGGACTAGGTTGAAGGTGTTACCCAATCGACAAGGTATAAGAACTGACAAGACCTCGACAGGAGGGTTCCGTCGTTATCACAAGATCGAACTTGGCGTTTATGGGTGACCGGCGAGGGACGCCATCCCGTCCTTACACGCAGCTGCCTGTCCAGTCACTGGTGGTGTTTCGGAAGTCACCCTAAGCAATTCATAATTATTATTATTCATTACTTAAGACGTTGATCGTAGAGATATGGATGTATGTATGTAAGGGGTATATGAATGTAGATGAAAGATTGTAGTCTTTGTTACAAAATAAGTTGGAATGTTCCGTAGAAAGAGATCTTTATTTATAGCTCAATTGCCAGATAAACTAAGAAAACTACAGTTTTACGTGGAATCCGAACCATATAGTATTGGTATGATTTTCAGCTATTTGAAAAGCCTGACACTTACTTCTCTACCCTAAAAAACACCCGGACCCTAACTACCATCCAACACGGACACCCCAGACTTTTCTAGTAGTGTCCCCACTGATGGTAACCACTGAGCGGACGCCATGTTGGTATTATGATGACTGTGCATAGAATGAATATATCGCCTACAATCTCTACAACAAGTAGCTGGATTACAGCACTGCACCACTAGTTCCGACATTGTTAATTAAGTATATCTGTTTATTTATTGTTCCAACAGTGGTATATGCTATTACAATACATTTCGTATTCACATATTATTGTATATACAAGATTGTGAAGGGCGTATAGTGTATATGCAATTCTTTGAGGGGTAATCGATAATTATCTTGTCAGTAGGCATAAGTTAATGTGTTTTAGGAATCCAGAATATTTTGAGTCAGGGTGGATGATGTGAGTGTTTTTCCATTGCAGAAGTGTAAAATCACACAAATTCTTTGTACCCACGTTTTATGTTGTGAAAACAAAATACTCATATTAAATTTACGTTGTTTTACTTTTAATATATCTAAAAAATATACTGTACTGAACTGATTGAAAAAAAACCAAAACTTAAATTAGAAACTAAAATCAACTAAACTATGTAATATTTAATTAAGTAAAAGAAGTAAAATAAAAAAAAACTGTGTTTCAATTTTTTTAGTAAATAATATGTAAAAGAGGAAATTAATTTTAATTAACATATATCAAACCAACAAAATGATTTTATTCCACAAATATATATATATAAAAAAAAAAAAAAAAAAAAAAAAAAAAAAAAAAAACACATTTTTCCCAAACACAACAGAACTTTTAAAAAATCACGGGACAATTCTAATAACTACAACTCCTCAATCAATTACTCCAGTCCACCTACTAACTTGGAGGGAGTTCTCCAACCACTCATCATGGATCGGCTTGCTACTGAGTTCAGCTCGTGGAACTCAGTACAACAATACAAAGCTCACTATAACACGAGAGATCACTTAAACGATTATTGGTACAACGATTTATTTGTTTGTGAATAATGTATTCTGTATAATCAAAATCATTTGAAATACTAAAACCTAGAAAGCCTCAGCAAGAAACAACAAAAGTCTCTCAGTAAAGACTCTAAACCGTATAATTTATAGCAGTTCAGAGCAGTTACTGTGCCACTTTACTGTCGCCTTATCCATGACACGACATTCCACAAAGTTCTGACTCGCTGTTAAACAAAATGGGCAATAGCGTTGATTTTATAAACACACTGATATCTCATCCAATGTTACATCTTGTTTCACTAATTATCAGCTGTTTTACAGGCCGATGTTAGTTAGTAATGCTGATTAAACATTAAAAGTTTAATCTGCATTACTAGTTGTAATAACATGTGACTCATGTGCATTATAAACATAAAAAGTTGTAGTGGCAAACATCAAATTTATTAATCAAACGAAAGCAAAATTATTCCTATTGCATGAGATATTAAGTTTTATAATATAATCAAAGGTGATAGATACGGGTTTATGAAGGTCATATTACTCATACATTCTTAGATATAAAACGTATTTTAAGGCAAATATGAATGACAAGCTGTACCCGCCCTCTTCGCCGGTCATAATATTGATTTTGATAATATAATCAAAGTGTGCAGCAAGCTTTCTGTTTACACTTTCAGTTTGCTACTGCACTCAGTTATTTTTAATTTTCAAAGTTTAGTCTACCACAATGTTATTACATTTTTTTTAAATTTAACATCCCCTAATCAAATAAATAAATCAATTAATATAGCTCCATAAGAATACCATGGGGGTTTTGGAGGCTAGTGGGATGGATTCCTGAGGTCGGAGAGGGGCATCCTATCTTAGTGAGCGTCTTTGAGCCAAGATTTGTATACAATTTTAAGTCAATTGGATAGTTTTGGGTAAATAGTAATAAGTAGTAAATGGATTTTATATATAGATTAAATGAATGTAGGATGAGTGTAGATGACCTGTGTAGTCCGGTTTTTAAAGTTCAAATTACTACTACAAAAAAATCTATTTTTGTACGTAGTTTTAATTCTGTAATATATATGTATGTCTGCTAAATGTTGTTGGGTATTGGTTTTATTCATTTTATGCTCCAGTTAGAAACTAAACCGAAGTCCATTTTTTATATTTTTTGTTCTATAAATAACATATTATTACAGAATTGTATGAGTTTTGTGACTCATAATTGGATCAATAGTTATATATGGACACAGTTGTGGCTGCATAATTCAGGTATCGTTGTCAAGAACTTTCATATATGTTTGTGTTAGATTTTCCATTATTTATGTTTATTTAGTTTGAATTGTATATTTATTTTGAGTTGATTACGTTTTATATTTAGTAAGCATATTTATTGAAATGCGTTTTTAGTTATCTTTTGATTTTATCTTTCCATTGGATGTTTATTTATGTGTATTGAATACATACTGTAAGCTGTGACGTGGAGTACATTAATTTACACATGAAGTGTTGCAACGTGATCTGCAGCATTGAACTACAATTAGTAGATATTATCATTATTAAGATCCTAACTCTAAACTAGTGCGTTAATAGTAAGTATAGTTACAGCACAGATAGGTACATTTGACTATAGCATTTGGCAGGATTTAAGCTTCATGAAGATATTTAATTTATTTTTAGTTTAGAATAATTAGTGGATCATTACTGTCAAATGAAAGATCAACGAATTGAATTATTTAACACATTACTACCTTAATTTTGGTGGGAGATATTACAAAGGATGAAGAGGGTTCACAATTACCACAAAATTAAAAGAACTTAACCCTGTCTACAGGTGTCTCCAATGTGTCATTGTTTTACCTCTTTTATTTGTCAGAAATAACAATTAATTTAAATTCGAAATTTGATTATTAGCCTTTAATATTTTCGTAGTAAGCTTGTAATTTGCTTGAATCTCAATATGACTCTCATTTAATTATAAAAATAATCTATTTACAACATATGTACGATTCAAATAATCTGTTTCATCTAATATTTTTGAAACTCACAAATCATAAGTGTCATTATTGGTTATTTATTTTCCATTACAGGCGTAAAATGTTTCATATTTAAAGTCCATAAATAAATACAGAATAAACGATATACGATAAAAGAAAAATTAAAACGATAAGATCATGACCACTATACGTATATGTATGGATCGGAGGTTCATCGCCACTGTACGAGCATGGGTAGGTGGGAGGGTCATCCTTACTGTACGTGTATGGGTGGGTGGGAGAATCGTGACCACTGTTCGTGTATGGATGGGTTGTAACGTCATGCATGTCCACTATACGTGTATGGATGGATCAGACGTTCATCACCACTGTACGAGCATGGGTAGGTGGGAGGGTCATCCTTACTGTGCAGTATGGTTGGGTGGGAAGATCGTGACCACTGTTCGTGTACGGATGGGTTATGTAATCAGCACAACCTGTACCTCCCACTCTAAACAGCAGCCATGAAAAAAATAGGCACCCATACACGTACGGTGGTGTTGACCCACTCACCCACCCATATACGTACGGTGGTGTTGACCCACTCACCCACCCATACACGTACGGTGGTGTAGACCCACTCACCCACCCATATACGTACGGTGGTGTTGACCCACCCACCCACCCATACACGTACGGTGGTCTTGACTCACCCACCCACCCATACACGTACGGTGGTGTTGACCCACTCACCCACCCATATACGTACGGTGGTGTTGACCCACCCACCCACCCATACACGTAAGTGTATGGATGGATCAGAGGTTCATCATCACTGTACGAGCATGGGTAGGTGGGGGGTTAATTCCCACTGTACGTGTATGGGTGGGTGGGAGGTAAGTGACCACTGCTCGTTTATGGGTGGGTTGTAAGGTCAAAATAGCACGATGAAAGGAGAGTTGGTGTTTGCTTGTAGGCAAAGGATACTATCACTGAGTTGAACCCCTCCTCAGAATTGCTCATAGATGGAACAGAGGCATTTCATTCATCGGGCTGTATCATATGGCATCTATGAATACTTATGTCATTGGCAATGTATGCAAACCAGGTGTTCTAGGTATCACTATATCCTCTGGTGGTATAACTGGAAAGGGTTTTACTTAAATTACACCACATATTAAAACGTCATTACACATCTTCTTAAATCATAGACAGCACTAGTGGCGCAGTACTTGGGGACAAGGTGTTGTGGATATTGTAGGCGATAGGTTCTATGCCCGATCCTACATGGCGTCCATTCAATGGTTGCTATCGGTGTGTACAATACTAGAGAAGTCTGGAGTGTCCATGTTGGGTGGTATTCAACGTCCGGATGTCGTATATGAGTACTGAGTATCATTCTTCCCAATTAGCTGAAAATCAGACCAATACTTTGTCGTTTGTATTCCACGTAAATCTGTATGTCCCTTAGTTGCCCTGGCTATTGGACTATAACTTATGGCACTTATTAATATAATAAATGTCACTTTCTAAGCATAAGGTGGACTAGACTACATTCATGTAAACATTTCTATCAACCTTCGGCACGAAGGAGTCTCTTATCTAAGAGAATTAAGAATCTTAATAGTGGTTCGCAGATACATTTGTTTAAATGCAAGAGTTTTTGAAATGTATGCATTTGTCCATCGGGTGGGAGAGGATGGTGTACGAACACAAGTCTCTGGTTCTTTACGAGTTTTATGATTTTAATAAATGTATAGCGACGTGTTGATCCTAATGATAATTATTTTTTATTGTATCTGTTTTGTATTCCTATTTTTGTTATATATTTCAATGTGTACCTGTGTCACACGTAACACTCGGCCATATAGAATTCCAAGATCAAAATGCTTTATTCATTAAAATGTCCTTGTGTATAAGCAATTGAACTACTTTCGTGCATGTTGTTAAAAACGAATTTATGGAACCCCTCAAAATATTATGATTTTAGCACGTCTAATTTTTGAACTCTATAGCACACTACTAAAATAAATTTTTTATACCTCTATATTTGTATCACCAGAACACATTTACTTTTACAACCATACTTTTTAAGTATAGAGGACGCTTCTTTTTTTTTCAAAACGTGTTGATTTATTTTCCAAATAACTAGACATCCCTTAACATTTGCTGCTTTTCATAATAATCTCATCATTAGTTGGTCTTGACCCACTCACTCTTCCATATACAATCATGATTTTTTTATTACTAAAAAAAAAAAAAATGCCCTTATGTTAGGTGGGTGGTTTTGTTAAAAGGTACGTTGGGTGGGTGGTCTTATCAAAATATATGTTGGGTGGGTGGTCTTGTCAAAAGATACGTTGGGTGGGTGGTCTTGTCAAAATATATGTTGGGTGGGTGATTTTGTCAAAATATATGTTAGGTGGGTGATCTTGTCAAAATATATGTTGGGTGGGTGGTCTTGTCAAAATATATGTTGGGTGGGTGGTCTTGTAAAAAAATATGTTGGGTGGGTGATTTTGTCAAAATATATGTTGGGTGGGTGGTCTTGTCAAAAGGTACGTTGGGTGAGTGATTTTGTCAAATGACCCATTTCGCTATCCATACACGTACAATGGTTTTATATATTTAAGTACTATGTTTTATTATTAACTATTATTTGTTTCGTTTATAAATATTTACAATACAACTGTTAAATAAAATCCTATAAACAATATGTCAAGTGTAGTTATAGTACTATCATTGTTTTTTTTTGCGTCTAATTTACGCCACTGTAACATATTTAATAGATAAGGGTTTTATGGAACGGATTTTCTTTATTAAGTACTGTTTTATCTGTGTGAAAAGTGTCCATTTGTTTAGTTATTTAAAGTAGTCTCAAGTCGTACTCAGAGGGTGTGTGGGTTGAGGGCAGTAAAATGACACTGTTACAGTTTGGAACTGCCGTAAATTGTACGGTTAAGTATCCCATCTCAGGACTTTTGTTGTTGGTTGCGCTTGGCTATTGCTTCTTTACATAAGTCCACATTGAAAATTAGATTTGTTGGTTAATGAATAGGTCCTTAATGACTTGGCATCCTGACTCCATGTCATAATAAAGTAATTGTGAATGTTAGTACATTAAATAGAGTTTCTGTTATAAACATTTGAAATAGACAATAATACAGAATGTAAGTCGAGAAATATTTTTAATATCATTATTTTCCTTTACTGGATCACAATTAGAATTGTAATGGTAAAAAAAGGAAAAAAATGGTATAATGTAATGGTAAAAAAAATGTAAATTATTTAAAGTGTATTTTACTTTGAAACGTTATTTAAATATTCCCTGACACGTAAGACGGTAGGGCTCACGCGTCCCTCCTCCCCATTCAAGTTACGTCACTGGAGTAAGTACTACACTCCACGAACTACATTGAAACACATAAAATGTTGCTAAAAATGTTCTAATTGACCAATATTTCATATTAGGTTTTATATTTATAAAACTTATTCGTGGTATCACTCATGTATTATTCTCAGTAAATAAATTCTTAGTAAATTGTATTATTCTTCTTACAAGTACATCAAGTAAGTCAAAACAAAAGAATATAAACCGATTGACTTGCTACGACTAAATAAATAAATGGTTGCAAAGAATTGGCACAGACTTTCCCTCATATTAAGTATTAAAAAATAAAAACTTTGAAAATTACCAGTTTGATTTCCAAAAAACTTTTTTCGTCATAATTAAAAACTAGTCAAGTTAGAGACATGTGTTTGTACTCAAATATTTCAAATTGTAATTCTCATCTATCCTGAAAATTTAATCCAAATCGTTTGAGCCGTTTCTGAGAAAAATCCATTTTGTGTGTTTTTTGCCTATAAAAATAAAAAAACTAAAATTTCAAAAAGTGGAAAAGTAGTATGGAGATATTGGGTAAATACACCTACAAACGAAATGTCATACAAAATTATCCATCCGTTCGGCTTCCAGCGAACTGCACATACACACAGACAGACACAAATACGGTTGGATAATATGCCAACCCCGACTCTTGCTACGCTCAATACACGTTGGCCTTCGGCCTCGGCATGTGACTTTGACTACAAAAAATTTAGATTATCTGTATAACGTAAAATCACAATATTTAATTTATTTACAGTATTTCACTCACACAACTTGCGTTGCTACCCATTTATTAGTATAGGTTATTACTTAGCCCATAGCCTATTAGTATAGTTATTTCAGTTGTTGTTTAAGATTAAATCTCTGCCGAAGATAAAACTATTAATGCATCAATAGAGTAATGTCAAATATAAAAAATAAACATGTCTATTTACTTACAAAATAGCTGTTATTAATTTACTAAAATCAATCCAATGTTATTCTTATGAAAAAAAAGGAAATTTTGAGGGGCTGTTTGTAGATACGCCTTAAGAATAGAATTTCGAAAAATTCTTTCTTAGTGGGTCACTTCGATACTAAAGCTAACTTCCTTTAAAATTTAGTGTAAATTAATTTGGTGATGAATGAGTGAGTGAGTGAGTCAATGGTATTTGGCTGAAAATTTCCAGTTTGATTCCCAAATATGTTTTCTTGCCATAACTTTAAAAACTAGTCTAGTTAGAGTCTTGCGGGTTTTACTAAAATATCCTGAACTTTAATTCACATATTTTTTGAAAATTTAATCAAAATTATTAGAGCCATATTTGAGAAAATCTCTTTTTTGTGTTTTTTGACCATAAAAATAAAAAAAATTCAAAGAAGTGAAAAAATACTCTGGAGATATTTTCTAAATACACATTATATGGTCTCCAGCGAACTGCACATACACACAGACAGACACACATACCAACAGACATAAAATATTTTTCGAAAAAAACTTTTTTGGGTCCATGGGATCCTAAAATTTATTTTTAGACTAACTTGTAAAAAATGTTTTTGGATGATCACAATATTTTCTCTATGCTAACGCATATGGGAGAAAGTTAAATTTACGTTTTACATGATTTTTAATCAACAAATATTCAATTTAGTTTATGTTCCATACGATCCACATTAACTGCAGTCGTATTACGTGTAAGCAATGCAGAAAGGGTAATAAATAATGGGATTTGATGTTTCATACTACCCATTAATCCGCTTGCAGTAGTTTACATATAAATGGCAAACATTCATTCATGGTACAGTATCATTACATGACTGTAAATTCTGTTTATTGATTAAAGTAAAAAGTCATTAAATTTAAAAACAACCACATTCTTGATAACTAGCAATAATGTATTATTACTTATTTCATCAGACATAAATTCAGTGTGTTAAAAGTATTGCATACAATTAAATTTCACTCATGAGTGATGCTATATGGAAGTATTGTTAATTTTTCAGCCAATAAAAGAACATTTTATCGGCAATGAAAATATATTTTTATTCTAAATAAATGTAAAATATGTCAAGCATTTTTTATCAAAAGTGAATTTTTTTCTTCATCAAACTATTTAAGACTTGAAGTCAGTTAATAATCTTGTTAAAAAAAATCTGTGCTCCCAAATTCATACATACATTATGATTCTCTAAGCACATGTCCCTACTATACCATGAAGGTTAAGTTATAAACGCTCTATATTATGATGTCTCTTTATTATTATCAGTTTAAAACAACCTTCAAATGTATATAGACAAATCTTGGTGATGAATCACCCACACACATGTATATGAAGTTGATAATGCCCCCTCCTACCCTCTGAACGTTTTTATCTTCTTTTCTATATGGTTTATTATTTTTTAACAAACTTAAAACAGAATATATAATGCTTTATAACATATTATATGAGGAAATGTTTTCTGACTTTCAGTTTTTCTCTTATTTTTCCGAACATATCACGTCAAATTACTTTTTACGGGGATATATGATGTGAGTATATTTTAAAGTAGAAAATATCTTTTAGCCTTACGAGGTAATTCAAATATAATAATTGTCCAGGGAAAGTGAACATTTACCACAGGGTTGGAGATGTTTGCCACAAAAATTAAAAGCTTGTTGATTTCCAGCCATCGTCCGTCCATATTTACGCACTCTGGAATTCCATGGTAATGAAGCTTGGATGTTGATTGTTCAACAACGGCCACACTGACAGATGGACTTAAGTATTCATTGTTTTATAACGCACTATAATTAAGAACTTTATTTGAAAATGTACAGCAGTATTTATAAATATAAAACAGTATTTGGTGAATATGCAGGTTAGAGCCAGGAATGAAATGTGATACGATGATTTGGGGTTTGAAGATAAGCCACACCTACGAATCAGCGGTAGTGTTTACTCTCGTACATACACCGTGGTGACTCCAAATGGAGATATCAATAAAAATTGTGACTATTCACTTATTTTTAAAGGTTAGATGAGGAAGACACTCCTTGCTACTAAAATGAAAGTTAAGATTAATCATTTTAAATTTTTTCACAAGAAAAGCTAAGTTGTTTACTAGCAACTATCAACATAATAATTACAGTATACCTGTTTTATAATTATCTTTCCCTAGGAATGTTCAGTAAGGCTGGGGCCACACGAGCGTTGCCAACAGACGTAGTTGATGACGTCGGTCACATTAACAATGCAAATTAATAATGACTGGACAAACGAGCAACGTCCGTTGGATACGTCGTCCGTTGTAGAGGTCAAATATTACAGAATAATTAACTTGAAACCGTTAAATAGTGGAGAAATAATATTGTTAAAATTAATTCCTCTGAAATTAAAATGAATGCATTCTGAACATCTGGAAAGGATAGTAGACCTTTTGAAGTCCGGTTTGCGGCAATTCATTTCTATTGAATATACCTTTAATTTGATACCAAACTCAATCTAGGCTTACGTTGAAGATTTTCGTTCAACTCCTCGTGGGCCTTGCTCCTGAAAAGATTAAATGTCGCTAATGGCATAAAAAAGTACGTTCTTTGTAACCATGATTATGTATAAGGTTTCACTTTTTCAAGTGAATTCATAGAACAGTTGTTCAAGTATTTCCTTATTTTCCTCCCACTCTGTATACAAAGCCTATACATATAAAAAAGAAGAAGAAAAAATAGTTCTCACCAGCAACCTTTCACATATTTTAGATTTACTGAGAGTCAAAATAAGCTAATAGTACCAAACTCCCATCTTTCATTAATTTAAGAGAAACATTAAATTTATGAAGACAATTTTTACTTGGTAAAAATTGGGAAAAATTTTCGAGCAGCGTAAATAATATACTTGTTATTTATCAACTTTTAGATTATTTCTTAAATATTTTCTTATCTATACCTAGTTATAAATGAAAAGATCCTATTATAATGTGGATTCTAAAAAGTAATGTTTCCTTAAATAAACACCATTTATATAAAATCAGCACACACAAAATTTCGAAACCAATTTCAAAATCAATTGTTTTGTAAGACTGAACAAAAATAAAAGAGTCATATTTGAGAAAAAAAGTATTTTACACACTACAATATCCAGCCATTTAAGTTTATTTGTACCGAAATTTCAATCTTAATAACGTTGAGAACTATTTAAAATGCACGTGCCTTATCATCCCCTATTATCAAATCCCATTTATAATTCTAAAAAATTTCAAAAAGTTTAATTAAGCAACAAGATAATGTGATTATCTGTGTATTATAAGTCTGATGTTTATTAAACTTATATTTTTACCCTGTAGAATTGAGGAATAGACACGACTCAGATGTACTTAAAAACCCCTATTGTTATGTTTAGGGATGGCATATATTTTCAACATATCGATGTTGTATATGACAAACCAAATATCGATCTAACGACAATACCGAAGGAAAAATATCGGTATATCGGGTAACCGATATGTCGAATTGTAAATGATTTATCTGTTTAAAATTATGTACTAACTTTTACGTCATGACAAAAAATACACTAGTGTTTTGATGTCACTATTTAAAATAGCCTACTGAAATTAAAAATAAATCCATTTATCTTCATGAAATAAGTAGTGGTCTGTGGGGTTGAATGAACAAAATTTAAAATAAGAATAATTATTGTAACTTAAATTATTATTTTAATTATAAATGAATAAAGTAATAATGATTTGTAAGGTGACTGGCTAGGCATCTTCGAGTCAGCGTTGCCAACTCGCACACAGCTTTATTTACCCATTCCACCTATTTAAGGTTTACAATAAACTACATTTCGGTGCATTTACCTCCCGTAAAAAAAAAAAAAAAAAAAAAAAAAAAAAAAAAAAAAAATATATATATATATATATATATATTAATAAAGATACTTTATTGTATCAATGCATGTTTTGTACGCATAAGAGGCTATTTAAATATGTTTTTTCGAATCATGATGATTTTAAGTAGAGAGAATAACCTCAATATTTAGTGATATAAATTATAGGACCAAAATATCGATATGTCTGATATTATCGAAAGAAAATATCGATACTAATATATCGATATATCGAAACGTGTTTATTGATATTCCCGATATATTGATATATCGTTGCAATCCCTAGTTATGTTGAAAGGGCCAAAGAGACACTAACTCTAACATAGTTACATGTAAGGCGTTCATAAATGGATTAACGCGTCAACCAACACGATGTCAAAACCAGCTGAGAAACAATGTAAAACTTGACATACGATTGGTAAAAAAAGTATTCCTTCCATGTATTGATAAGAATATTTATTTTATTCGTTAATCTTGTGTTTCAGATATAACAGTAAAGTTCTCTTTATGCGTTTGTTTGTAATAACATTTTTGCCAAACTAGTAAATCGATTGTTAAGAAATATAAATATATAGTAGGTCTAATTATTATTTGTTTCCGTGTGTTAATACATTAAAATACCAGTTACATTGGAGCAGTTAAAAATATATTAAAACATTCATCTTGACATATATTTCAAATATATTTTCACCTTCTCTTCACTTTGGAATACTCTCAAATAATAAAAAATATAATAGGCTTAATAACTAGAGAATCATAAAATGCAAAAAATATAATCAATGATAAAAAGAATATTAAAGATAAAATTGCCAAAGTTCAATATAAAATGACTATGAAAACTCTACAAAATAAACAAAATACAGAGTGTTCCAAAAGTGTGGGTTGGTATTATATTTTTTGAACCACTGCACATAAAGCAAAAATACTTTAAAATATATGCAATACCTAAAAATCTACATTTTGAAACAATTATCAATTTTTTCCATCATACTGGGGATGGTCCACAAGTCAGAAGAAAATATTAAACGTAAGAATAGGTCGATATGCATACCATTTTAAAGGTATTAGTATAAGATCGTGACGTAGATTATACCTCAAAAGGTTAATTCTAAGCAAAATAGCGGCGCTCGAAAGTTTCAATACTGATCTTATGTGCATGTTCAAGAATGGCTTAATTATATGGTAACACTAACAGAAGAAGCTACAAAACTTCACACATGATTACTGTACACAAACATGTACTTTCATTGTCCAGATATTCTTCTATGGGAACGATCTCCGAGGGGTCAGTAGAACAGTTTTAATGTAAATATAGGTTGATATGCACACTATTTTAAAGAGCTAGTCAAGCAAAGAAAAATGCCACAAACTGCACTTCAAAAGCTTTATCCCTTACAAAATGGTGGTGGTTAAAAATCTAAGAACATTTATTTTACATATAAGGTAGGGCCAAGAATCATCCTGAATAATGTACATTATATTCTTCACTATAACATGTAAGAATTATTAGTAATTGATCGTTTAGTAATTATGTGTAATATCAATGTAAACTATCAATGTAAGGGTACTTAGAAGAGTACTAATACTAATGTATCAGCTCAGCTAAGTCTGAAAGAGTTAAGACCTTCTCTGTATAACCCGAGGGATCAGGTTTGGGTTCATTTCCCTTTTTAATTAGTTAAATCTGTTTCCGGCCGCTGATCAAGAAAAGTCCACAGACAAAATGTTCTCTACCAAACGTCTTCTTTGATAATATTGTTTCATCTCTCTTAGCTAATTATGAGTTACTTATTTCAATTTGTAATTATGTGTTTATGATAAAAATGAATCCATTACTTTAGAAACAAATTTTATATTATAGTGAGTTTATATTATTCTTAGTATAATGATAATTTAGAGCTCCAATGTAAATAATTCAGTTGTTATATTAAACGAAATAAATTTAAAAATATTGTAGCTCAGTGGATAAGTCTCCGGACTGTGGAATACATGGTACAAGGTTCGAACCCCTAACTGTCAGAAAACATTACAAAACGTTATTTGTTTACTTTTTAAGTAGGTTTTAAACCTACCCATATTCAAAGAGAGACAACTAAGCTTATTTTGTCCAAATATAAATATATTGGAATATTTATATTGTGGAAGGACATTAGCAAGATTATGAAACGGTGTTCTTGATCTCGTTATGTCAAATTACTTTTTTAAACTGTACCAAAAGTAATAAAATTATGAAATAATTTCAACTGGTGCTAGTTTAGTATACTAATAAAATAATTATAGTGATAGTTGAGTTATTCACCATCTGATCCTCATTAAAAATCCTGTTATAGTGATATGATATTGTTGGTGACAAGGCTACACTTACTAATGTATGTTTTATACGTCACAAGTGTATTTACGATGACCTCCAACAAAATGAGCATACAAGAAGCATACACGAGCCTTTGTCGTAACTTACTTCTGTAACAAATTACATCGCTGTTAATGAAATGGACGTCTTTCTGCGAGAACAAAGACTAAGTAATAATTTCCCAACTGCAATTAATTCCACACTTGGTTCTAGACTTTGTGTTCTATAATTGCTGATAACGATGATTGTGGATGTTCACGCTATTGTTTCTTTTGTCATGACTGGTTGGGGCAAAATTTATTGTTACAGAGAAAGTGGAGATATTTCACGCATTTTCCTTCCTTCTAAGTTAATATATAAATAATTATTATGGGTTTTGAGTAAACCTTTTGTGTCAATTTAAACCACGTAACTGCAAAAGTGTGTGTTTAAGTTAAAAGTTACAAAAATTATATACAGGGTGGAAAAATTATGGAAATGCTTTCACAACAACGTTATTTTTTTCCATAGATAATTTGATAGTTGAATTAAAAAAAATAATTGTGTTCTATAAAGTATAATTTTTGATCAGAATAATTTACGTAAATCGTTAAATAGTGGGGAAATAATATTGTTCAAATTAGTTCATCTGAAATTAAAATGACTGCACTCTGAAAATCTGGAAAGGATAAACCTTTCTAAGTCCGGTTTGCGGCAATTCATTTCTATTGATTATACCTTTAATTTGATACCAAAATCGACCTAGGCTTACGTTGAAGAATTTCGTTCAACTCTTCGTGGTCCGTGCTCCTGAAAAGATCAAATGTCGCTAATGGCGTCAAAAAGTATGTTCTTTGTAACCATGATCATATACAAGATTTCACTTTTACAAGTGAAGTCAGACAAAAGTTGTGAGAGCGTTTCCACATTTTCCCCACCCTCTATAGAAGGTTAGTCCTTTTATTCGATTTTTCTATATTAACTATATTAACCACATTAGCAAAATTTTAACTAGACCATTTATTAATATAATTAGAGAAACTCATAATTTTTCAAAACTCCAAAAAGAATTTTTACTCTACGAAGAATCAAATGTCATGTAGTAACATATATGTTATTAACAGTATACTGTTCGTTCATCCATTGTCACTATACTCTATGAAAAGTGTCCTGACGCTTTTACAACTTTTAAATTACAAGGAAGGTTATTAGAATAGTAAAATATATTCAATGAAAGAAAATTTGTAAGTTATTATTGAAAGTACTTGTATTTATGACCTTAACTCCCTTATTTACTGTTAATTGCTAATTATTTTAAAAATGATTTATTTTAAAGTTTACAAATCGAACTAGTACTTATAACTTGTTTATAAGATAAAAATACACGATAAACTAATGTTACTATACGCGTTATGAACTATTAAATAGTTTTTAAAATACTTCAATCACAAATTTTAGTACATCACCAATGAATATAAGAAACATCAAAAAAGATATCTTAAAGAAAAAATTGAAAATGATTTCATTAGGGTTGCTTGTACAAAGCTAACTATTTTCAAAAGTTTTAACAATACTACCACAATTTTTCGTAAAATTAATTTTTGTTACATATATTGGTGTCTAGTACTCATAATAAGTGACTAAAATAAAGATTAATATTTCGATCACTAATTTATTTTAGTGTTTAACTTAAAACAACCCTACCCTCTAAAGTTTAACGTGATGTTCCAGACAATTATGTAAAATACTGTGATAAAACCTGGGATCAAACTTACAAGTTTCCACACCACTCCGGGGACGTAACTAAAATAACTACAGACTATAACTCAAAGTTAACTCTATCTTGACACGAATCACAGCTACAGTTATGACAGTGCAGTCACTTAATCTATTGAGTCAATTAAGCCTACAATGTGCAAATACTCTAATACATTAGTAAAATCGTAATATTTAAAATTAATAAAAGTAAATTATGAAAAATAATACCACTCCAACCTATAAATGAGCTGTCCAAAAGACGTCTCGTACCTTGGCTTGGAAGTTTGAAATTACAAAATACGTAAAAGACGTATTATTTTAGCGTAATACGGCCCTAGGAGTCGTCCCACCCAAGAGCAGACTTCCCACGGTACAAACCGCCTCCCGTTAAAACGAACCAAACCATCTTTGGGGGTGGAGGAATAAAACCCTTGGCGTTGAAAGGGAAACAGACCACGGAGACTGGGAGGGAAACATCGTCAAGAAGCTCTCATGGTTCAGCAATGGCCTGGGATTTGATGGAGAATGAGGTCCTAGGAACGAGGGTGCACAACACAATAAGCTCAGTAGCTGCACGTCAGTTCCAGGTAAATTTTGCAGAAGCTAGCCCTCGAAAAAAAAACCTTGAGACAAGGTGGACATTGTAGCGGTAGGTATGCTTGCTTCTCTTAACACTGACACGGTGTCCGCTCAATGGTTGCCATCGACGTGGACATTACTTGAGAAGTCTGTGTTGTCCGTGTTGTGTGGTGGGGATACACGAATGTTGAGTAGAGGGGAGAACTGAATAATCGGCCTTGTCAGTCAGCTGAAAATAACACTAATACTACGGTGGTTCGGATTCCACGTAAAGCTGTAGGTCCCTTATTTACCTGGCTATTGGGGCTATTAAATGGCTTTTTATAAGGAACCTTAGTTAGTAGCAATGACATTTTCATTCATCACACTATTCGCCGCTCATATTCTAACTCTACTATCGGTGACTTAATGATGAATAAATAATAATAAATATTCTTGGGGTGCACGTCATCTTTATTTAACAAGAGCGAAACATACACGATTAAGACACTAGAGACAGAGTCAACTACAGGACTGGGATACACAGAATAGTAATGTTTGAGAACTTGCCCTAGGAAGTAAGTGTTCATCTCTACAACAGGCTGGTCAATTCTATGAAAATACAACTCTGAAAGCCTTCAAAACTCGTTTCAGAGGCTTTTTAGCCTACCATGCATTTTATTACGTGTTTGGCGAACAACAGGATACCGCATATAAATATAGAGTATGTTTTTGTCAGCTACCATTTTTAAATTTAAAATTATATAAAAGCGGTGTTTTATACCTGGGAAAAATTCCAGAAATCATTGTTAATAAAAATTAAAAATAAATAAATAACAAGTGATCTCCTGTCACAAAGCTAACTCCTATGCATTAAGCCATTTAAGACCTGCCTCACTGATTCTATTTACGCTAGCTAATCTAAAACAGCGCAAGGGGCACTCTGAAAGTATGTGATCCATTGTTTGGATACGAGTCCCTCTATAACATAACTGATCTATTGTCAATCCCCTTTTGTATTTCCAATAGTTATATCTGCCCCCTCCAGTTCAGAACCGATTCAACAATGTCCACTCCCTACGAGGAAGGTTCATCCTACCTACAGGTATTGATGGATCGTCAATAAGGAACTTATTTCGTCCATAAAAACTGTTCTACGCTATGGCCCAGCTAGTATTGGGTGAGAAATTTTATCTGCTCAACTGGAAAACAGTATTTTCAAAATACTGGAAAGCAGTACGGGTTTCGAGGTTTCAAGCGACCGTCCTGACGTCGGAGATCCTGCGTAATGGAGAGTTGCGGTACATTTAAGATGGCATTGCATTCTTTAATTAGTGCCTCCTGA
Source organism: Stictocephala bisonia (assembly GCA_035578905.1). NCBI lineage: Eukaryota > Metazoa > Arthropoda > Insecta > Hemiptera > Membracidae > Stictocephala > Stictocephala bisonia. The sequence goes on along the minus strand of JAQJVL010000100.1, from coordinate 2,274,213 downwards.
CGTCTTATCTGCGCAGGAGCTATATTGCAGAGCTGAGGGATGACGTTCACGTCCACAGCAAATCTTTAAATCTGTACGTATCCCCTGGGTAGTTATAAACGAGCAACAAACCTGGTAGCTGGACCATCACAAATTTGTGATCTCCTAGCTCTGACAGCTACCACACACACAGTTGGTAAGCTGGCGCTGGTGTTGTAAGTGGGATGAACTGGACGAGTGGTTGTGTTAAAAATTGTATTTCGAATGAATTTTGTAGAGTGAATGATGACAACATTATAATTATTCTTAGAATAGTTTGACTTTTGAAATTAATTTATGTGAATACTGTAATAAAAACTATTTGACACGTACGATGTAATTGGGTAAATACACTGTATTGTTGGATGTAAGTAAATATGTTGAGAACATAACACACATTTTTATTAATCTATTTTTAGATATCCGTTACATAAATACTCAGTACTTATTCAGTTTAATACTCAGCAGGAATGTAGTGTAGAGTATAGGGCAGACCATAAAACAACTTGGTAACAATTTGGTCCTGCCGTAAATTGTAAAGTTTAGTGTCTTTCCTGACTAAGCACAGTTGTTTGTTTCTGTTGAAAGTTGTAGCCCCAATATAAATAGTAGTGTGTAATGTTTAAACAATTACTACGTTAAAATGATATAATTTAGTTAACTATTGGTTAAAATAACTATTTTACTTATTCAGTGCCGTATAGTTAAGAGGATTTGACCTGTATGCTCCACAGGTCAAAAGAGGTGCATCTTCATGAAAAGTTGTATATAACGTTTTCTTCATAAAATAAGTCGATAAACCAATTTAATTGTTTCTTTTAATATTTGTTCTACCAATATAGAGTTTCTCCCTCTCACCTCACACACAGACTACTACCCGGGTGGGCAAAGTGGTATATTTAAGAGGCGGTCGCCGTCAGGGAATATAACGCAGATCTGGCTGTACGATGGTAAGCGTCATATTAAACCGGTTGCCGACCTTGAGTCAGCCACGCCCGGTCGGCAACTGTACCTCACCTTCAGCCCCTAGGAAATGACGAGGGGTGCGGTCAGCCGTAGGTATGCCATAGTCTCTGTACAAGACTAGTAAAGAGGAGCTTGGCCGAGTTGCGTGTTCATACGCGTACACAAAGTATTTGTTACGTCATCGCTACAGAGCGTAACACCTTAATACGTGTCAGACTCCGGTGGTTATACGTGAACACGTTACTTTCCTTTTATCATCATTTGTATTGCCATAAACTTCTGACTTACAGTAAAAATTATACATTATAAACAATTTTCTACAGAAAATTTCTAGTCAAAACACTAAAAAGTCAATGAGAAATTTTTTTAATTTGATGGTCAGGCATATTTCATTTGCATGAAAGTATTAGAAAAACAATTGAATTAAACTTTTTATTACAAGAACTATTTTGTAAGGTTTCTTGGATATAACTTATCATATGTTACAAAGATTTTAAGAACAATAACGTAAAGTTCTGTTATTCAGAACTCTAAATATCATTATTTAAGAGAGAAAAAACATCTGCATGGTTGCGTAAAATTTACACATTTTGAAATTACAATAAATTTACATTTAGCATCTTACAAATACTATACAAATACCGTATACAAAATCTTGAACAGTTGCAACTCCAACAAGACCAGAACATTGTTAATATAAAAATATATTATAATTCGATCTGTATTGGCAATGTCATTGGTTTTAAAATTTTAAATAAAGCTATTTCAGTAGTACCTGAAAGTTAACTTCACTTCCTTAGTAATAGTTGAAGGTAATACAGTACATTACTCTCACCCAGGTCCTGGAATAAGGGGTTAGTGAGTCTACGGTATGCCCCGTGGACCTGTCGGAAGGTACCGGAACGATACAGTACATTACTCTCACCCAGGTCCTTGAATAAGGGTGTAGTGAATCTACGGTATGCCCCGTGGACCTGTCGAAGGGTACCGAGACGATACAGTACATTACTCTCACCCAGGTCTTGTAATAAGGGAATAGTGAGTCTACGGTATATCCTGTGGACTTGTCGGAAGGTACCGAGACAATACAGTACATTACTCTCACCCAGGTCCTGGAATAAGGGGCTAGTGAATCTATGGTATGCCCCGTGGACCTGTCGAAGAGTACCGAGACAATACAACAATTCTATATTTTGAAATTGAAACTGCCAACCTACATTACATTAAATACATTAGCAAACAAAGTATTTACAATACAACTTACCATAATTTACTTACAACTACTTACTTACACTATTTTTTAATGATTTTTCAAATATCACAGATCCTCAAAATATAAGGTAAAATATAGATAGTATTTACCGTATAATAATGAACTTGTAGATCGTTTCTTATTTGTCGGTTATCAGTTTCCTTTTCAAGTTGTTATGAACTTTTTCAATATAAGAGAGATTGCGAATTTTAATTGATCTTGGGTGTCGAGGATCAATTACTTCTGGTAGTTATTACTTTAAGCTATCATATTGAATGTAAAATGGTTGTTTAAAGATCTAAAATTGTACCAATAATAAATGTTTTCCATTGCTCATTTCTTCAATTCGTTTAATATATATATATAAAATTTACTAAGTAATTTTATTAAATGTATATACTTAACATACTACATACATTACTGTTTATTATATAATGTACTTTGGTGCACTTTAATCCTTTCTTTAATCCTAAGTATAGTCAAAGAAAATAAACTTATTTTGTATATATTTAATAGTATAAGAGTTTTTTAGTATTAACATATTTTGTTATTGGAAATGTAATATCTTTCTGGAGAAATCTACTCTTTAGTGCAAAATATAATGAAATGCATTGCTTTTATGTTTTTTTCGGGATCAAAAAACACATAAGTCATGTAAAGTTAGAAAAGCTCTCAGTGGCTTAAAGTCATGCAGAACAAGTACTGATTAAGCTATTATATTATTATCAGAATTTGATTTAAATTAATAAATTCGGAAAAGATGAATGTATTAGAAAAATATGTATTTTTATATGAAAAATATGTAAATAACTTTAAAAAATATAAATTTATTTACATAGCCACAAAGATTAAAAGGTCTCAAGACTGTATTTGCACATATAAATGAAATGACTCTTGTCTTTGAGCAGTTCAAACACAGGTGACAAGGACCCTGAGGGTGGGGGGTTATATCACCTCTCTAATCAGTGATTTGCTCCTTGAAATGAATTCAGAAACTTTTTTTGAAAGGACTTCAAACTTCTTCCAAAGTGAATGCATCTATCTTATAAATAAAGATTTTTAAATATTATCAATTCAAATACTTTCTCAAAACAACCTTATACATAAGATTCAGTTACATAAATACTACATGAATTAAGTAGGTCATGTCAAATTTGTAATCTCCAACTTAACATATGTGTACTAAGTAAAAGTCCTCTTATCACGTAACTTGTACAATACAATAAAGTTCTACAAGACAAAAGCATTTAGAAATTGTAATTTAGCTCAAATATTAAAAAGTAATTAATGGTTAAAGGAGTCAAACACCATCAGAAAAAAATCTCTTAGCCCTGTAAGTTAATTAGCGTGACGTCAAGAGTAATACTTGAGTATGTAAGAAAGAAATATTTAAAGGTATAAGAGTGTGATGTTTACTAAGAGACATAGATTTCGTAAAAACGTGCAAGACAAACCTTATTTAACGGAATATACCAGAATAGAATGGGTTCTTAAAGGTTTTGCTGGGAGTTTGGCTAGTGTGATATTGTTCAAGTAAGTATTCTAGCTGTGATATAAATAAAAAAAGGCAATATATATACTCTATAATCGCTATAGTATATGTAAACATATCTTTAATGTGTTTCCCAGTGTTAAATAAAAAAATCATAAAACATTTTGTTTTGTTATTTTACTAACAAAAGCTTATAATTGGGCCGGAAATTAATTGATCTCAAAGATACATTCAGTGCATATAGGGGTTTCAGCAGTGCAGGGGAATTGTTCACCACTCAGCTACTTTACTTTACGGGCGTACTAACTTCCTTCTTTAAGTGTCCAACTTCCACAACTGTGTTTAGTTGAACAAAATAACACTAATGAACAGTACAATTTTTTAAATTGCTATTTATTGTAATACATTGTTGTCCATTGTGTTATTGTTATAATTGACTGTTATTTTAACACTGAAGAATTATTAAATTTAATCGTTCTAATCTTGATTCGTTAGTGCTAATTACTGCTACTAATAACGTAGTGGGCGGAGCTTACTACGTAGTTACTGCGCTGCCAGTCTAAGGCGTATGGTCATTCTTATTGCATGACAATTTTTAAATAGAGTGACATATCGGGGGAAGAGTAGTTTTCTATCTCACTTCCACCACTCGTTGTATCTCTCTCGCAAGGATGCTTTCATTAAGTAAATTTCTAAGCAGCCTATCTATAGTTTAAGCATTAAGCTCTTTTTTGGTTCTGCACAGTTCTAGCAATTCATTGTATTTATTTAAAGTATTTTTGAAAATTCGTCCTCCGACAGTTCTGTTAACTGAAAAAAATCTCCAATTATGCAACCCTAGACTATAAGAATGAGCTTAGGATATTAAACGTATTAGAGGAAATAACATGGCACTCTGATCCGTGAACTACAATGACCTGTTATTGAACAGAAAACGAATACGTTATTTGGTATACACAGACATATTAAGTAGGAATAGCTTAGAGACGTACTAAAACTAACGTAGTCATATAAGTGGTGCAATATTGTTAGTAAATTGTTGTATAGTAATACTAATAAAGGATAAATCGTTACTATTATGTTGTAGTAATTGGGAACTGGAATAGCATGTTTTATAAACATGAGAGTTTAAACTGATATTTTGAGCGTGACAGTTCATAACGTCAAAATAAGAATGTATAGCCAGTGTTCTTGACTGGAGAGTTTCGATATTATCGTAAGATAACATCGAGCATCATCGAGCGTGGCTGTTCCTTGTATGGGTGACTGGCAAGGGAAGCCGTCCTTGCACACAGCCCGCCTGGTGCTTCGGAACTCGCCCTTAAGAGTCTGCAAAGGTTATCGGCCATTTTGGATTCAATACTATAAGAACAATGTTAATTGAGAATCCATATTTTTTCATTGTTTACTATTCGCAATAAAATGCAACTCTTGAAACAAAACCGGTGACTGTCTCGACACATTAAGAGCAAGTAGCGAAGCCTGTAGTTTAAACAAATGAAATAAAAGACATAAACTGTGAAAATCTCCGGACATTGATGGTAATTTGTCAGTTATAGCTCAGCTTTGTGTCACAGGTTTGGTGTAAAAATAACCAAAATACCCAGCTCTAACAGTGTTACGTGTCTCGTCCTCCAGTAATCCTCTCACTTTAACAATTCCATTTGTGATTACATCATTTTCATCAAAACCAATTATTGTAGAAATTGCATTTCTGCATGAACTGCTGATATCCAAACTGTATTAAAATTGGTAGTATTTTAATACAATCTATGGAGCTAGTATATATGATCCATTATGAACATTAAATGTTACATTTAACAGTATGAGTATGCAAAATACCACGTGAGCCATTCTAATACCCGGTCATTACGGACAGTGGCGATGACTCTCCCATCCATCTAGACATGTACAGTAGTTAAGGCCTCTAACCCACCCATACTAGTACAGTATTGATGGCCCCCCCCACCTAGACATATACAGTAGTGATGGCCTCCCACCCATCCATACTAGTACAGTATTGATGGCCCTCCCACCTACCTAGACATGTACAGTAGTGATGGCCTCCCACCCACTCAAACTTGTACAGTATTGATTGCCCTCCCACCTACCTAGACATGTACAGTGATGATGATCTTCCCATCCACCTAGACAAGTACCTCCTCCCACCCATACATATACAGTGATGATAGGTCTATCTAGAAATCAGCTTGGAATGACAGAGGAGACGCCCAAACCATGGAGTCAAGCGACCCGTACAAAGACTGAGAGTCCCCAGGGATGTAAGATCACGCGATGAGACCACCTAGATTCTCCAAACCTTTCTGTTTGGGCTAGTTGTCTCCACCCACGCCAAACATGCATCACAAGCAAGTCTTGCAGTCCTTCCATCCACCTCTTTCGGGTGTCCTTCGACCATCTTCCTTCCTGCATCTTGGCTACATGCCCTAGACACTCCAATTTTGTAGGTTTTTAGTTCTCCCACAATATCTTTTAATTATAAATTTCTTCCAAATCCAAATTGTGGTGTTTTCTCGATTCTACAGTGATTTGGTATCTTCGAGACCACTCGTCACTTCAAAGAGAAGTTACTTTCGAGTGGGCTATTTTCATTTATATTTTTTAATAATATACGCTTAAAAAGCATTGATTTTAGTTTAGTAATTTTCTAAATTCATAATATTTAGCAATGGTTTCTACTATTACATTACCTAATCATAGAGATAAAAATATGTCATATTTACATGTTAGGTAAGGAGTGGGAAGTTCGTATATAATTCATTGGCAATATGAGTTTAAGTCTTCAATGAGAAGAAGATACTTTTATAAGTTCCTTGGAAGCGAAGGCAACTTATAATTGAAGGCAATTGACAACAAGTTGTGGCTATTAAGGCTTTTATTGAGTAAAGTTACAGGTCTTTACCAACATTGATGTGTTCACCAAATTTATTTTCTAGAAATTCTTCTGAGTTGTAAAATAAGTTGATCGTAGGATTTTTTAGTATTAACAATCAAGTACAATGAATGATATGAACTCTGTTGTTAAATTAATAGATAGTTTAATTTAACTATACATTTCATTTGAAGTTTATTTTTTAAGGATATAGAAGACTATATGCATTCTTATTCTCACACATCTGCTTGTTACAATAATGTTACACTCAATTCATTTCACTGTCGGCACTAGTGGCGTAGTGATGTAATCCAAGTACTTGGTTACAAAAAGTTGTGGGAATTGTAGGTAATGGATATGCTCGGTCCTCTTAATACCGACATTGCGTTAGCTGACTGGTTGCTATTAGCGTGAACACTACTAGATATGTCTGGGGTGTCAATTGGATGGTAGTCAGTGTCCGGATGTTGAGTAGAGGAGAGAGGTGAGTATCAGGCTTGTCAATTAGCTGAAAATCAGACCAATACTACGTGGTTCGGATACCACGTAAACATGTGGCCCTTAGTTGCCCTGGCTAGTGGTATAATTAATGACCCTTTCTGAGCTTACGTTAAACTAAGTTAGTAGCCATACTATAAACACAGGTCATCCATAGTCATCTTACACTAATATAATCATTCATATTCGCCATTAAGTACCAAGTTTCCCATTCATATCTGAGAGACCTTCCTCGTATAGAAACATAAGAGGTTATGTAAATGTCCGTTTACAAATTTCTTACTACTTGGACTACATGGAAAGGTAAAAAATGTTTATTTTCGGAATCAGTTTGAAATCCTTTTAATTTTTAGTAGGATTTATAAATTAATTATTTCTCTGGAATTCTGATTTTAGTTTAATGAATTCACTTTGGCTCGAGGATACGAAAGAACTTTGACGTCTCTGAAACTTGATCTAAAAAATTTTATTATTTATGAGATTTTTCCGAGTAAAAGTTGTAATGAAATCTCCACCCAGTATTTATTTAAATAATAATAATATGTAAAGTGTACTAACTTCATAAATTAAGCATCGCCTATTATTATAATATAATATTTGATTACCTTGGTACTTTTTTGGTAAAATCTATGCATTTCAGTATAAAAAACAAGGTTTTGAGGTGGCATAACAGTCTCTGTCTTTGAACACCTCTGCTACCTTTTAGATTAGAAATAGTGAAAAACATTTTTAAAAATGAAAATTAATTTTACTCATTTGAAAACTTCTAAAAATAAAAATTAATTTGACACATAAAAGGGGCGAATACAAATCAGTACGTGCTATTAATAACAACACACGTAACTCAGGAATTTTCTTGATCAACTTACGCATGAATTTATAGGGCTGAGGAGTCCTCTCTAACACTTAACGGCTTAAGAGTGTCTTCCGAACCACCGACAGTGACCGGGCAGGTGGGCTCCTTGGAAGGGCGGGAACGCTCAGACGGTCACCCATCCAAGGGACAGCCACGTTCGATATTGCTTGACACTGTTAACTTGCGATAACATCGGAACCCTTCGGTCAAGGCAACTAGCATATCGCATAATAATAAGAACTATTATTTAAATAGTGTCAGATTCAAACCACCAGTATTGCTGTTGTTACTGCAGTATTAAAACACTGTTATTTTCATATGATTACAAAGATTGGTATATATGATTACAAAGATTGGTGCATAAGATTACAAAGATTGGTACATAAGATAACAAAGATTGGTACATATGATTGAAGAAGACAACTTAATGCTGAATACAAGAAACAAAGGGGTTGTTTCGTTTACGAGGAATATAAATTTAACCTACTTTTCGTACCACATTGATGGTCAGAGAATTCACCTTAGAAATGTATAGACTCCAAGTTGAACTTCTCCGAACATTTAGAATTGTTGAATGCAAAGTAAGAATAACTATTGGCCAATAATACTTTAAGTGTATTCCATTACCACTGTTCTTGTATCGGTGGGTGGGTGATTCAATAAATACCACTGCACGTGTATGGTTAGTAGGGTAGTACAATACCACTTTATCCGATTGGTCATCCTTGTTTTAACAGTGGCTTTAGTGTAGTGGGTGGAACTGAAGGTGTGTGTGGGAAGTAAAAAATCTTCTTTATTTTACTTGCCTGAATTGTTTTCTAAGTAAAGGAAGATAATCTTTTATAAAATATTTGCTAGAATTTGATTTTGTATTGCCAGATTTTACATTAATTCCATTTAAATCTAAAAAAAATACTAAACAAATAAAAAATGTGTACTTTCTCATAATCGTGGCACTTTACCCCAAGTTCATATAACATTTAACAATAAGTAAGTTTTCAATTTCCTAGTACTTATATTATGACAAAAATTACAGTTTGAAAATTTTCTTAAAACATAAGCTATTTAGTCGAAGGATGTTACATGTAATATTAACTAATGCTTGAAGCATTAAGTTTATTTTTTTTAAATTACTACATATATACGTAATTAATAACTAGTTATAATAGTAATACAAATTGTATAAGCCGAATAAACAAATAATACATCATTACAATTATTCAAGATTCATATTATTTCTTAGCAACAATTTGTCTTCACGATTGTACTTTTAGTAAATTGTATTTTATTTAGAAAAAGATTTTAAAATTTGTTAAGAAATTACAAAAATTATTTGTATGAAAGCATGCCTAAGTATATATACAAAAAAATATATATAGTTATATAAAAAGGGAAAACTATTTCGTGTATAATTTTTAAACGACGGGTCTTAAGTCGAGTGGAGACATTCCCAACAAAGAGACCCTAGGGGTTCGTTAAATTTGAATACAAAGGGCTCAGAGGCCATTTGATAAGAATCTAACTCCTCCAGTTTTTTGGGCCCAGAAGACTCGCCCATTGTAAACAGTAGCCTTCAAACATAAGTTCAAGGCTATAATATAAACAAATTAGGTAAGATGAAAAGTTTTGCAGTTTCGTCACCAGAATGCAATAACATTAAAAATGCATTACGTTCCCTATAATTCCTAACAATCTAAAACATTGATAAAGAATTTAAATAAATCTATCTATATATAGACAAAAGCCCTGGCTGACTGACTCACTCACTCATCACTAAGTCTCCAACAACTTCCCATGTGGGTAAGGAGCTGACATTTTGTACACTGTTTCTTTAGGTCTTAAAAAGGACATCTAAAGTATTTTCATCTTGATAAAGTACTCCTAAGGAGTAGAAACCGCCCCTAAAAGATAACATTGGGTTGATATTAGTAGATTAATAACAGCTGTTTTGTAAATAAATAAACACGTTTATTTTGTTTGATTGAGATTATACTATCGATGCATTTTTAATATTATACAATGAGTTTATCCTTCAGCTGTTAAACAAAAACAAATGAAATGAACACGTTTGAAATAGGCTAAGTAATACCATACTAATAGATAGGTAACAACGCAAGTAGTGTCAGTGAGATACTGTAAATAAATTTAATATTGTGATTTTACATTTAATTATACAGTTAATCTATTATAATTTGTAGTCAAAAGTAACGTGCCGAGGCCCATGACCGAGGTGTATCGTGCGCATTGAGCGACGGGGTTGGCACGCGAAGCGTGCAGGAGTGTTCCATAGTTATAAGTAGGGTACACTAACGGTAGTTCCCTAATAGCTAAAGGGAAATACCGTAAAAATTAACAATTTACGTAATTTTAGTTATTTTATATGCAAGGTGGGTTTTAAGTGTTTTTTATACAGCCTACTGTTTATTATTTATTTTTTCTAAAAAGAAATAAGAAAGAGAAAGAACACGACAAAAACTAGGCTATTTAAGGTAACAATAAAATTATATTTGATGTAAAAGCAATGTATTATTTCTTACATGAACAGAAAAGGTGACTTTATAACATACTCATAAAATTCCAGCACAATGTAAAATTAAGAGCCAGGGCCAATCCTCGTTATATAACATGTTATTTTACCACTTAAGATGATATAACTGCTCCAAGACTTACACATTTATTTGATAAATTATATACATACTGAAGCATATAAATATATAAAGGCTACGTTACAGTAGTGTTACATGAGGTTATTCAGGATGTCCGATTTTAAATAAAGGTCAATATGCTATTCTAATGTTATCCACTTATTCAAGGTAGTCATAACGTTGTTTCGTTGGCACCACTGGTCCGGTAACATGTGGTTGTGATGGTCTTTATACAAACTCCCCTTCACTAATAAGCAACCCTTACCTCCAGTTTCTACTCAAGTTACTTTATGAAGAAGAGTATTTATATAGCTTATTACATACTTTTTAAAGAAGACATACATTTAATTTTGAATCATCCTGAATTTAAATTATTTAATCACCTATGGATCTCAAGTTCACAAAAATAAAATGTACAGTAGGTATGAATTTAAATTTCCATTTAGTTTATTTGTACCTTAATATTTTACTATACAGCTTTTTCTGCACTTTTTTCGGACCTTTTCAGTTATTTCACTACCACTACTTTGGTTAGGTTATGTAAGGTTTGTTTGTAAGTTATGTTATGTTTGGTTAGGTTATGTTATGTTTGGTTAGGCTATGTTAGGTTTTGTTTGGTTATGTTAGATTAACCTAAGTTGTGTTCATTGTAGTGAATTAACGGAAAAGATCACTTTTTTCATTTACAAGCAACCATGTTCACATGCATAAGTGATTCAAGGTAGATGTATGGATAAAAGACGCTATAAAATTATCTCAATGGATCACTCTTGCCTAATCTCTATTTATATAATCAGATGTGACCAAGTGAGCACTAACATTCTGTTTATAAGAACATCAGCTCCAGTTATTCTTAGATTATTACATCTTCAGTCTATTTCCACTTTCTTAAAAATTTTTATCGACGAAGACTTACCCTTATTCTAATAATTTTATAAAAGGCGGTATTACTTTCCTTCCTTACTACTTATCTACGAAGCCCTAGAAATAGTAGAAAGTGGTTATGGGATTAGAAAACCTTCTGGCCGTTATGGGATTAGAAAATCAGACATTGGGGTTAGAGTTCCCAACTGGGGTAATATTTCAGTTGAGAGTATAATTGTATCTGGCTACTTCATGACACTTTATAGTAGATTAAGGGATTGTCCCTCTAGACAAAACATTGAAGGGATTGAAAAACGTTAGAAATTGGGACACCATTCGCGTAGATTTGTCCCGCTTATATCATGGTCATTGCATAGGAAAACCCTAAGCTCTAAATATCTCTGCAGTAGTGGAAAATAATTTAAAATGGCTTAACAAAGCCGAGTAAAACTCTTTACTGCTTAAAAGAGTTTGGAACATCTTAGGCTCGAGTAGTGGAAGATGAGTGTAGGTTAGAAACGTTTTAGTAAAGCCACTAAAAATAAAAGGTCTTGTTGCTGACATGTATAATTTTATACTATACCTAATTGTTAAACATACATATTAAAAGTGGAAATATTCCACTTTCTTAGCCATAAGGAACTGCCCTTGAAATTTAGAATTGGGTCACAACATTCCCAATCAGACTAATAGTAGGGATGTGGCGCAGTAAAAACCTGTCATGAGCTTTTCAGTTTTTTGTTAATTTCTTGAAACACACTACACAATCTTCCTCAAAGCTTTGAGCAGTAAGTGTAGATTCTCATAACTAAACTAAAAAAAATCCTCTAAAACCCCTTACACAATATCAAAACTAATAAGCGATCAGCTGCTTCTTTAAAGATTTATCAAGTAACACTTAATTGAGGAAAAAAAAAGAAAAAAAACATCAATCTTTATTAATTTGGACTTAGCCATTCAAATATTTTATCTTCTCAATGTATACAGGGTAAAAATAATATGGAAAAGCGTTCACATATTGAACGACGCCTACGAGGAATTGAACGACAATCTTCAACATAAGCCTTGGTCAAGTTTGGTATCAAATGTAAGGTCTGTTCAAGAGAAATTAATTACCGCAAACCGGACTTGGAAAGGTTTATCCTTTCTAGAGTGGTGGTCATTTGAATTTATAAGAAATTAATTTGAACAATATTATTTCTCCGATGTTTAACGGTTTGAAGTTAATTAATCTGATCAAAAATTATACTTTATAGAACACAATTTAAAACAAATTTAACTAAAAAATTATGCATGGAAAAAATAACGTTGTGAAAGCGTTTCCAATTTTCTTCCACCCTGTATATACGACACTTTTCAACCCTCGTACTTTTCAACCCTCGTACTTTAATAATTTTAGACGTGATGAATCATAATCAAAGCCAACAAACCATCGTTCCCAAACATCAAGTTATCCAGAACATTATCTTGTTCAACAGAGAGAAGTCACATGACACCGCTGGACTTGTAACATGCGGCCAATATGGACCTAATACAAAACCCAACACCCCTACCCTTACCTCATTACTTAACCCAATTTGTATCCTGTAGGTGTTTTTTCATACACATGAAGGAATTATGGTCATATATTTTCTGGCTAAAGATAAATAAACATATAGAACTTCTTCATGCAATCAATTGTAGAAGGTCATCTTAATAAATACTAGGAGACACCCCTGCACGATTTACTTGAAAACCTACGTCACTCTCTGCGCTTGTAGCATCTCAGCCTTTGGCAGTGACTTTTTACTACAAATAATAGTAGGTTAACTTTATCAAGTAAAATCATAATACAGTATGTAACTTTACTGACAGTAGCTCATTCACTGCACTTTACTGGAGAAAAAGTAGGAGTTACGTTAAAAAAGGAAAAAAAAAAAAACAGCTGTACGTACTACATATTAGCATGTAATTTATGTGTATTGATACACAGCTAACATTTTTGATACTCAAATTCATGAATCGTAAATAAATATTGGTACTCGTATTTGATACAGTGAAAGTTAATTTATTTTGATCCTTACACAACTCATTTCGTTTTGAGGCATTATATGATGAAATATTACAGTGGATGGAAAAATTGATAGATGGTACATTGGCGAATAAATTGTTTTCACATCAATGGGGAAAAAGCAACTGTTAACTAATTTCCAATTTGTTATATTCATCATTTTATACTTTTAAGAAACCAGACTAATGTCTATAATTCATTACATTAAAAGTAATACAAACCTAATAATATAATCGTGATAAAAATTGAAATTGTAAATTATGCACTCATTTCCACCACTGAAATTAGTTATAAATTATTTTACATTTAGGGCAGTATTGTGATAAACTTACCAGAGCACGAAGCTGTTACGTACTCGAAACGTTGTTGATATATGTATACATGTATATAAATCGTATTACAAACAACCAGAGTAATTAAAAATACCATATAGTAAGTATCTGGCCATTCATATCAGCACGTTGAAGATGTATTTTTTCACTGATTACATCTATTATGCACGTAGGTAATTACATCTCCTCTTTATTGATTTCAGTATGTTGTGTTTACAAAGTAAAGCGTCTGTCGTAACTTACATTACGTTTACCTTTAGAATGTCTTACTTACAAACAAATAATACTGTAACATCATAAGACTTCAAATGTGAGTGATGTCTTTAAGGTGGTTCGGCCGGCATTAGGAACAACTGAATTCCACTCAAAGCGCTAGCTGTACGTCTAACCGCGAGACACACCCACAGACGCTCGACCCTTCCCCCTCGCCTTCTATATAATTGCAGGAAGTCGTTTAAGCACGATCCTGCGGGCGCGGGTGCTGTTGGACTGTAATATAACATGCGGTAAAAGTACAACCACAAATTGAGTATATAAAATTAATCAATTTTGTAAATTGTGTGATATTAAAAAGCATAAGATGCCAAATACGACATTGTATTTCTCGTCGTAATAAAATAAAAACAAACATATACAATTAATTATTTAAAATCAAATTTGCTAATTTGCAGTAAAATTACGTAATTTAAAATAAATGATGAGCAATACCAGTCCTGTGAGGGTCTGTTTTTTAAATTGAGAATAGTCGGGAAAGTAGTTTCTTAATTCTGCATGTACCAACAAAGACCAAATTCTTTGAGATGATGAATTTATAACTATATATATAATTTTAATGAAAGAACTATTTTGGAGGCGTTTAATAGCTAATATAAAGTCATTGAAATCGAAAAAAATAGAAATTTGTTGACCAAATAGCCTTAATTACTAACACCGGCGGCGCAATGACTCGGATAGTTGTACGTGAGAGCAGCGGGTAAATGAAACATGTGTATGTATAAATGAGGCCATTGGTAGGATGGATTTGTAGGTAGCCAAACATACTTTTTAATCTAAATTTTGTGATATATTTTAGTGTAAATGTTTTATGCAATAAATATTATTATTATCATCAATTAAAACTCTAATATTACAAATAATTTCTAAGTTTGCTTATTTTTAAGACACTCGAGAATATTTAGGTATATACATATTTTTAATGACAGTTTTTTAAAATTATTACTTGGTCATAATAAGTCTTAAGTTTGTGTCAAAGAATGTGTGCGTAATAGAATATAAATGTAATGGAAATTTTACATTGAATTACGATTAAAAATTATTTTCAGTTAAATTGAACAATTAACAATTTAATACAGTAATAATTGTATTATAATACATAGTGATATTATACGATACGAAACAGAGCATTGCGTAACACAATATCGTGAAATAAAAATATATAATAACCACAATGATGTTTATATTAATTAAATTAATTTATAGTTTATCAAACTTCTAACAACGTTTATCTGGATGTAAATGAACTGTTAAAGAATTGTTATGTTGTTACGAGTGTTACCTTGTAGTAATGTAAAAATCCCAAATTTGATAGTATAATGACACGTTGTAATTTAAAACAACACATTATAAAGAAACAAGTGGCTAAAAACTAAAACGCGGAGTTCACGAAGAGTTATTCGTCTTGAGTTAACAAAGAAAGTTTTGTTTAGGTAAGCATACAGATAAGGGTAAGGTTCTGCTTTCATAATGAGATAAATATGTTGCCAGCCATTTGAGTATATCTCTTAAATTTAATATAAACCAATGTCAACTGGCAGACAGTAATAATGATTTATAATATCCAAGTATCATACAGTAAATAAGATGTAAATGAGACTGATATCTTCAATAATGATACACAAATCGTCAATATGTGGATAAATATAAGTGTAAAATGAGTGTGATTGACCATTGTTACTAAATAAGGTAAAATACTAATTTAAAAGAGATATTTATGGCCAGAGAAACTAAGGAACATACAACTTAGTATGGAATCCAAACCACGTAGTATTAGTCTGATTTTCGGTTTTCTAACAAACGTGATTCTCAAATATTTTTTTGATAGGTTTTCAAATATAAAACCTAGCGACCACCCAAAATGGACAATTCAATTTTGTGGTAGAGTCCACGTTGATGGTGACTATTGAGTTGACGCCATGATGTTAACAAGATTAAGAACAGAGACTATCAATATAAACTTTCTACAACCAACACTTAGTTACCATGTAACTGGGTACTACTTGAAATTATAACTGGGTTATGTCACTACGTGAAAGTATAACTGGGTTACGTCACTACGTGAAAATATAATTGGGTTACTTCACTACGTGAAAGTATAACTGGATTACGTCACTACATGAAAGTATAACTGGGTTACGTCTCTACGTGAAAGTATAACTGGGTTTCGTCACTACGTGAAAGTATAACTGGATTACGTCACTACGTGAAAGTATAACTGGGTTACGTCACTACGTGAAAGTATAACTAGGTTACGTCACTACGTGAAAGTATAATTGGGTTACTTCACTACGTGAAAGTATAACTAAGATTACGTCACTACATAAAAGTATAACTAGGTTACGTCACTACTTGAAAGTATAACTGGGTTACGTCACTACATGAAAGTATAACTGGGTTACGTTACTATGTGAAAGTATAACTGGGTTACGTCATTACGTGAAAGTATAACTGGGTTACGTCACTACTTGAAAGTATAATTAGGTTACGCCACTACGTGAAAGTATAACTAGGTTACGTCACTACGTGAAAGTATAATTAGGTTACGTCACTACGTGAAAGTATAACTAGGTTACGTCTCTACGTAAAAGTATAACTGGGTTACGTCACTATGTGAAAGTATGACTAGGTTACGTCACTACGTAAAAGTATAGCTGGGTTACGTCACTACGTGAAAGTATAACTAGGTTACGTCTCTACGTAAAAGTATAACTGGGTTACGTCACTATGTGAAAGTATGACTAGGTTACGTCACTTCGTGAAAGTCTAACTGGGTTACGTCACTACGTGAAAGTATAACTAGGCTACGTCACTACGTGAAAGTATCGGATTTTGCATAGGAGATTAAAATTTAATAGAACATTAAATAAAGGAAAATTAATGAATCAGGACAGTAAATTGTAACTATTTGTACAGAGAAAGAAGTGAAGCATCACTATTTATAACTTAAAAAAATATATTGATCTGAACAGAACGTTTCACAGCTCCTCTTGAAGGCACAATAAAGTGGGTGTTGAGAAAACGAACAAAGACCTCTAACACTATAAGGGTTGTGGGTAGATCACCCCTTCTCAGTCAAACACCTTTATCCTCCTGTGCCACAGTATTTTATGGTTAACAGTGACTATATAAATCATTAATCTCACTTCATAACTTACCCCTTACC
The DNA here is from genome assembly GCA_035578905.1 of Stictocephala bisonia. Classification (NCBI taxonomy): domain Eukaryota; kingdom Metazoa; phylum Arthropoda; class Insecta; order Hemiptera; family Membracidae; genus Stictocephala; species Stictocephala bisonia. Next base: position 2,256,908 of record JAQJVL010000100.1, on the reverse strand, counting down.
TATACCCCCATCGCCTTTTATACCTAAGAAGGGATTTGGCCTCAACTACACCATCTCTCCTGTATTCTCTGTTTTCCTCTTCTGCAATGTCCGGGACGTTATTATTTAGGACTTGACCCCACAATCGTAGTTTGGGTCCTCCTCTTCGCTTCATCCAACTGACTTCTCCACTCCAGAACTAAAAAAGCTAAACAAATTTATTGTACAGGTCAATAAGAAAAAAAACTATTGATATTATTGACATAAAGATTTACATTAAAGAATGTTCTTTTCATAAAGATGGATTTTGATTATTAGATTTAGAAACCTAGATATAAAGTTATACTTTTATAGAAAATAAAATACGGCCACTTCAGGGCTTCTTTGTATACAATACGAAAATGTTATTTACCCAATTAGTAGTGTGCCCTATTGTTTATTTGTTGAATGTCTTGGTTTGATGTCAGAGCACTCTTACAGCGAATTCGGGAACTACGAGGAGTTTGAGAATGCTACGGCCTATGGCGTAACTATGTAAGCCAGCCGAAATCATACCAACGCCTTTACGTCTTGCATTGTTCTCACGTTTTGTAATATACTTGTTAGACATTGCAAAGCTGAGTGTGAGTAAACTCATTATATTCTTGGACTTTCCTTTTGGTTATGTTGCCTTTTACATTTTGTTTCTTACTTTTTGTAGATTGTTCTTATCACTTTATTTATATATTGCTTTATTATTTGAACCGATTAAAAATCCCTCTATAAGCGGTTTTCTACTTAAACAAGAAAATTGTTGTCAATCATATGTCAAACCAGTAATCTCGGCCACGTTGCGTGTCAGAGGTACACTCGAATGCCACGAAGCGCGCTCATGTCAAGTCGGGACACTCATAAAATAAAGTACATTATAGCAATATAATTCATTACGGTATTCATTCTTCGTGATGATGTGTTTTATTATAAGCATTAATGTTAATTCTTATAGTATAGCGATATATTCGCACATTATTTGCTTCAGAAGAAGAAGACTTTAATTTCTTCATTTTATGAGCATTTGAACAGATTTCAAAATGTAAATTAGCACTTGTACATATAAATAAAATAATACAATAACACACAGCCAGGACTGAAAAAGATAAGAAAAATACGCACAAAATTAAGAATAAAATAACACCTACGAGCATAAATTAAACGTAAAAAAATCTTTAAAACAAAATATACACTCATTAATAAAAAAGTATAATTCCACAGTTAAAATGCAAAAACGAGAAAATTTACGGCGTCAAAAGATAAGCCATTTTAAAACTCATAGTATAATATTAAATATGGATCAATCACAGAGCAGCTTTGTTCTGTGGCATCAATAGTACAATGTCAAACATACAAAATAAACATGTTTATTTATTTACAAAACATCTGCTATTAATTTACTAAAATCAACAAAATGATATCTTTGTCGAACAATCTGTTTGGGGTGGTTTCTACCCTTTAGGAGTATTTTATCAAGATGAAAATACTTTTTTCGTCCTATTTAAAACCTAAAAAACAGTGTAAAAAATTTCAGCTCTCTACCTACGTGGGAAGTTGGAGAATTAGAGGTGAGTGAGCCAGGGTCTTGCCTATAATATATATAGATAGTACTGTTTATTTCTTGTGTGTGTTCAAATGACGAATTTTCACCACAGAAGTAATGAAGAGGAATATGAGCTTAATGTTCAATAAGTCAATAAAACCTTGAGTTTCTAAACCTTTGGTAGTTTTAACCATTAGCAGATCACTTGGCAAGTATCCAGGTATATTAAACCTTTTATTCAACATTTTTATGAAATCCTAAAGCTTTAAATTTAATAGCACTGGTAATATTATTTGCTAAGTTATTTTTTAAAATCATTAAAATTTTTTCTGGTTTGAAATAAAATATGTAAGCCCTTCCTTTTCTGTTAAGCTTACACTTTTCTATGTCACTGTTCAATTTTAAGACGTATAAACAGATGCTATATTAGAATATAACTTTTAATTAATCCTTTGATAAAGTGAACATTAACTTTGTTTATTTGCCAATGTAAAGCATCATTTTTGAGTAGTTTGGAAAACATAAAAACAATTGTGCAGATATTAACATTATATCATGACCTGGAACTAACCTTAAACAATACATCGAGATGAATATTAAACACTATGATTTCGTCATTGTAAAGTTCTAAGTTTGGTCCTAGATAAATCTATGGAACAAAATAATTTTCAGGACAAAAGTTCAACAACAAAAATACATTACACGACTATGAGAAAAAGGGCATTAAAAGGAATTATCATATTCATCTCAACCATTATTGGTTGTGGTTTTATCTAAATAGTAATTTGTATATTTTATTAATTAGATTTAAACAGAGTGAGTTTTATGTCCTGGCACACCTGGATATAATTTAAACGGCCCGAGATATCTATGTGAAACCTTGACCCTACCTATTATAACATATTTTCTTAATTTTTCAAGTTGTTGAAAATGTTGCCCCCCTTTTCTAAAGGGGGTAAAGGGGGGCAACTAAACATTTTCAAATACAAACTCCTATCATGTGACCCCTCATTTTAAAGGGAATAAAAAAAAGAAATCCAACAATGCAAACTAGAGGTCTATACGTTTATTTTAACAGATTTTATGACAAATTTATAATAATAAAATCAGTAACTGTCTTGTCCTTTTTTTATGTCCTGGCACACCTGGATATAATTTAAACGGCCCGAGATATCTATGATGAAATACAAGTCAGTAGTAAAGAGAAAGTCAACAGTAGATTGTTGCAACAGGTAAGATAAGAACAAGGGAAATTCAAAAGCATGTTGACTCATGTTAAAATAAACAGGACAAGACAGTTACTGATTTTATTATTATACATTTGTCATAAAATCTGTTAAAATAAACGTATAGACCTCTAGTTTGCATTATTGGATTTCTTTTTTTATTCCCTTTAAAATGAGGGGTCACATGATAGGGGTTTGTATTTGAAAATGTTTCATTGCCCCCCTTTACCCCCTTTATAAAAGGGGGGCAAAATTTTCAACAACTTGAAAAATTAAGAAAATATGTTATAATAGGTAGGGTCAAGGTTTCACATAGATATCTCGGGCCGTTTAAATTATATCCAGGTGTGCCAGGACATAAAACTCATTCTGTATATACGCTCATTTACCATTAAATTGTACAAGGTTTAAAAAGTCCTATAAATTCCTGAATTTTTAAACTAAAGATATCTAAATTACGTTAGGTTTACATTATATAAATAAAGATAGTTTTAGATCGAACTCTAAAACTTCATGCTTTATTTGTATTCAAATTAAATTATACTACTAATATTTCATACTAAAAAATGCTCACAGTGTGTTTTGTTGTTTATTTCTCTAACCTAAAACTTTACGACCAGAAAATGAATAATACAACCCAATATCTAGACAACAGTTTGAGTAGCATCTTGTTAAATTGTGTATGCCACAGGAAGGTATGCACAATGAGAAAGGGAGGGGGAGGGGAGGAACACTGGCCCAAGTTTATTTAATATTTCATGTTGTTTGTGGGTGACAAGCGAGATGGAGGCGTGTATTATTCTTTTCTTTCTATGGTAATTTTTTATCAGTAAAATAAAACATGCAAGGACATCTCATGTGCAAAAATCAAGGAAAAAAGTAGTCTTGAAATACAAGATTACTTTAGTATATAGCTTAAAAAAACGCAACATCAAATTGAGCAAAAATGGCCGACAAAAAGCTTCTACTAAAATTAGAAAATGATTAATACTAAGTCTAACTATGTATTTATTATTGATTCTAAAATAAAATGAGCTATTTTTAATTGACTTCTAGGATCTTTTCCGTTAGTAAACTACCATAGCCATAACTTAGCTAAACCTACAATAACTAAATCAAACCTAACATAACCTAACCTAACCAAACCTAACTAAAGTAGTGCTAGTGAATTAACGGAAAAGGTCCTTTTTTCGGAAAACATTCTTTTTCAGACCTCATTTAAAAGCTGAATGGTTTATTTATCTTAGTATCAGTAACTTCTTAACTTAAAAAAACGTTTACAATCATGAGACTATTTTTGTACATCGCTTTCTAGCTTATTCTTTTCTAAGGAACACTCTGTGAATTAAAATATAACAAGTTGGTCAGTGGTGTAATTAGTTAGTGCAGATTGTTGTTAGTTCGAACCCAAACAGAGATTAAACCAAAATTGTATGGGATCAGCTGTTTGTTATTCATTTTTTTTTTTTTAAGGAGAGGCCGATCTCCTCCTTAACCTTACTGTGCCCATTCCTCATATACTGTGCGTGGAACATATTCAGTCAGAGTAAGGGAGCGAACCAGTATAGTAGAAGGTGAATATTACTGATAAATCTTCCATTCTAGGCCGGATTCGAACTAGCGCTATCTCTAACCCAAGCTCAAAGTCCTGACGCCTTAGACGACTCGGCCACCGGCTCGCCCAATTCATTAATTAATTAATGACACTTTCTAAGGAATTATCAGTATTTGTTAGTTACACAGAATAAATTCTTTCTTCTGACTCATTACACTAATTCGAAATCCACACTTTAAAATACCATAACTGGTAACCAAAGCGTAAATACGTAAGTGTCAGCCAAGAGTTTTCTGCATTCCTTCAGTTCATGCAAGTTCTTGTTAACAATTTTAAAATGTTGTGATTGACTCTACTGATTAAAAAAATTTATGTAATTTTGAATCAAGTTTGTAAGAAGAATTAATTAAAATATTTTCAAGTATGGGAGTTTCGTTGAAAATAAAACTAAATATTCAAACAACTAGTAAACAAATGCTAAATAATGACCACAAATTAAAAATATAAACTTGCATACAATCAGCACTGGCAAGAGAATTTCCCCGATATTTCTGTGAATTCAAAATGTACACAGGAAGGAAGGAGGCAATTTTACATGTCGTGTCTCACATCTTGTAATGAAAATGGCCAACTTTATGGCAGGTACAAATTGCTTCACCCCTCCCCCCAACCCATCCAACCATTGTAACACAAATGTTGTGGTAAGTACATTTATCTGTTTGGCAACATAGTTTTACAAATTAACATGACTCCTTTATCATGCTTTCATTTAGAATTTAAGTTTTAATTTTAGAATTCACTTTATTGGACAAAAGTAAATGGCACTCTAATGTGAAAACGTGCATAATCTTTAAAGTGCCAGATCTCTGGATACTGAGAACTATCAGATTTGAGAAAATAAATATAATTTTAAAATAGGAAGAATATTAACAGTGCTTCTTTTAACATGTTTTAATAGTATTTTGAATCACTCCATAAGAATGATATACAGTGGCACAATGTTGTAACCCAGATACTTGGGGATACAGTGTTGTGAAGATTTGTAGGAGACGGTTATATAATAATAATAATATAAACACAATGAATTGTTGTATAGCATGCGTCAAAATGAAGTAAAAGTTTAACAAATCAGTGGGTTAAAAGAAAAAAAAAAAAAAAAAAAAAAATATATATATATATATATATATATATATATATATATACACAGGGTGTCCCATAAGTAAAGTGCCAAACTCTGGGAAAAGGTTATATGGGTCAAAATAAAGAGAAAAAGAAGAATAATTTTTTTCCAAAAACACTTTGTTTACCAGATATCCACCATTTTGAATTTTTTACAAAATAATTTTTATCTTTCAATTTTTCCAACCGATCTTTATAAAACTCGGTAAGTATGTTAAAATAACAGAGACCTACTGTAGAAAAAACATTCAATTTTGTCCAATTTAAAATTTCAAAATGGTGGCCATTTTAAACTTTTAAACCAAAATGGCGGAAAAACGGTAAAGAATATAAAAATTCTCTATGAGCAATAGTTTTTAGATAATTTTATTTCTAATCTGTCAACATCAAAAACATGACAATCGGACAAAAAATAACCGAGATACATTGAAATGTGTGTTAAGAGGTAGCAACAAATCCATTTGTTGTAAATAGCCCCAATCAGCTGATCAGCTGATTAAAATAAACTGATGAAAAAACATGTGGTTGTTGAGTTGTATTGTTGCATTGTTGTTATCATTGTTTTGTTTACTTCAAACGTCATTAATGTGATTAGGTTAGGTTGAAATTCTGTTTGTTCAAATGCCGAACCATAGTTATTCTAATCTTGAGCTAACTGATATTCATTTTATTTATGGCTTAGCTAATGGGAATTCGCGTGAGGCATGCCGCCTTTACACAGGAAGGTTTCCCAACCGACGAATTCCATGTAGGAAAGTGTTTGTAAATGTGCATAGGAATTTGAGGGAACGAGGAACACTAAAATTTACTGAGAAGACTGAATGGGCTGTTTCTGTACAGACATTAAATAATCAAGAAATAGTTTTGACGGCCGTGGAAGAAGACCCAAGTACTAGTGTTAGAAGAATATCGCTTGAACATAGTAGTACGAAAAGTTCAGTGTGGCGGATTCTACATAATCAGCAGTTGTATCCTTACCATATCCAAAGGGTGCAATGCCTAACTGATAGGGACTTTCCACCCCGTATTAACATATGTCAATGGTTCTTGCAACAGATCGCATTACTTCCTCTGTTTCTCTCCAACATTTTATTTACCGATGAGTTTACTCTGGGTTCTCTAGAGAAGGTATTTTTAATTATCATAATAATCACTCCTGGGCCGATGAAAACCCTCATGAAATATCACAAAGAAGGCATCAAGTGCGCTTTTCTCTCAATGTTTGGATAGGCATTGTTGGGGACAATCTCATAGGGCCATTGTTTTTACCCAAGCGACTTAATGGTGTGTCTTACTTAAATTTTTTAACACAAGATCTTCCCGAACTGCTAGAAAACTTACCCCTTTATTTGAGAAACAATATGTGGTTTATGCAAGACGGTGCACCACCACACTTTTCATTGGATGTAAGGCGACATTTAAATCAAGTGTTTGGAAACAAATGGATCGGGCGGGGGGGGGGGGGCTTATCCCATGGCCTGCCAGGTCTCCTGACATTAATCCCCTGGATTTTTTGTATGGGGCTATTTAAACCTTTTGTGTACCATACCCCTGTTGACAATATTGAGGATTTAAGGGAACGAATTGTAGCGGGTTGCGAGGTGATAAGACAAAAGCCTGGGGTATTTGAAAGAATGAGGGTGTCTATGACAAAGAGGTTGAATTGTGTCATAGAAATGAATGGAGGACACATGGAACATTTGTTGTAATTGATAACTTTTAAAAAGCTATCTTGTGTTAAGATCTTATTTTGTGTTTAATTAGTTTTCTCATTTTTTTAATACCATGATGTGTTGTCGCTCAATAAATGGTTTCAATGGATCTCGGTTATTTTAATCCGATTGTCATGTTTTTGGTGTTGACAGATTAGAAATAAAATTGTCTAAAAACTATTGTTCATAGTGAATTTTTGTATTCTTTACTGTTTTTCCGCCATTTTAGTTTAAAAGTTTAAAATGGCCGCCATTTTGAAATTTTAAATTGGACAAAGTTGATTTTTTTTCTACAGTAGGTCTCTGTTATTTTAACATACTTACCGAGTTTTATAAAGATCGGTTGGAAAAATTTAAAGTTAAAAATTATTTTGTAAAAATTCAAAATGGCGGATATCTGGTAAACAAAGCGTTTTTGGGAAAAAAATTATTCTTCTTTTTCTCTTTATTTTGACCCATATAACCTTTCCCCAGAGTTTGGCACTTTACTTATGGGACACCCTGAATATGTGTAATAGCTTACACAGGAGTCGTTAAAATATTTTATTTTAGTGCACAGTCATCTCCAAAAACTCCGATACGCTATACAAAGCTCCATTGACGATGAAGCGCCGCAATTTTCCCACAAACAGTATTTCGTTGGGCTCGCCTCTTATATATTCCGGTAACGCGCTGATCAGCTTGGCCCCTACTTCGGACGGCCGCGCTTCGTAAGCCCGGAGCCTATGCTGTCCGGTTCTAAGCATGTTCCGCCCTCTGGTGTTGTGATCATGCACGTCCCTTCCCCTTATTAATGTATATTTATTTTTACAGTATCGAACTGTTTCAAACATATAAAGGGAAGGAAGTGTTAGCATGTTTAACATTTTGAAACTTTTTCTGCAAGAATCTCTAAATCCCAATTTTGCAATAATTCTCACTGCCTTTTTTGTAAAATAAAACTTCTCAAAAAATTTAATCTTGCATAACCCCCACAACGTAATTCCATACGACAGGTATGTCGTATATATAAGACCGTAATAAGCCATGCTCAATAATTGGGTGTTACAAAACTGTGCCAAATGTCTGAGTGCATAAATGCCAGAGGATATTTTATCACATATAGCATCTATGGTGCATTCCACGTGAGTTCTCTGTCAAGGTGTAGTCCTAGAAATTTGGTCTCATTTACTTCTTCAATTTCAGTATCATTGAGTATTACTGATGAACCGCACTCTTGGAGTGCTCTACTCCAGAAAAAAGTATGTAATTGGATTTTGACTCGTTTGTTTGTAAATTAATGTCTAATCAAGATTGAATACAAACATTCAAATTAATAAAACTTTGTTTTTCCAATGTTTCTTTACAATTTCCGTGGAATGTTATATTTGTATCATCAGCGAATTGTACCATCTGACCTTCGGTCAATGAGGCCTTTAGATGATTTACATACAATAAGAAAAGGACTGGGCCAATGATAGATCCCTGTTGGACACCATGCTCAACAGTCATACTTTTTGAAAGAAGTGTGTTTATTTACACTTGTTGTGAGTGGTTGCGAAGATCTGATTTCAGCCATGAGAGTGGAATTCCCCGTATGCCACTGTTGTGTAATTTTGAAATTAGAATTTTGTGATTTACACAGTCGAAGGCTTTGGTCAAGTCCAAGAAAACACTATGACTAGATTCTCTTCTGTCCAGTGCTTCCATGTCCGTATCAGCTAGTTTAGTTACAGCCTCGATTGTGCTTTTCCCCTTTCTAAAACCAAATTGTTCATTATTGAGAATTTCAAATTGATCAAGAAATGAAAGAAGCCATGCGGATACACTGTAAGTATCCGTCGAATGCTTTGGCTTCAAATCCCTGAACATTCCAGCCACCTCCTCCTCCACCACAGGGGCCAACCACATGGATGCCTGTACATCCATTGCAGGGACTCAGTTGTTGGTAAAAGAAGAATGTTTTCCAATATTTACAAAAAAAACTCATTTAACTTCTCCACAATTTCGAAGGGATCTTTCACTATATTGTTGTTTATCAACAATTGTTTTGGACCTCCTTGCTTTTTCTTTCTAATATTATTGTTTATTATTTTCCAGATTGTTTTTGATAAATTACTAGAGATTTTAGTTGTTTACTGACGTTGTACGCCTTAGCTGCTTTAATAACTTTTTTGTTAGTTCCTTTCTAGTTAAAAAAAAAAAAAAAATAATTTTTCACTAGTTGATGTTTTGGACCTTGGGTAATACTCTTTTAATTTTGTTCTGTAAGCCAAAATTACTTTTGTAATTCAGTTAGAATGGATGTGTTTTATTTTCCTCGTTACCCTTTTTAGAGGCCAGGAAGTATCCAAGTGGTACATGAAAATTTTATTAAAAGTGTTGAACATGTCCTCAACATTGGCACACTCATAAAGAGAATCTCAGTTTTCACTGGCTAAAGATTTACATAGGGCATTTATATTGTCAGGATACAATATTGTCAGGATATATTGTACGGCTCACAACAGTTTGGGGAGGCACTGTATCTGGAGGACTATGACTTAGAGTCACCAGTTGAGCATCGTGGTCGGAGATGGCCGTTGACACTTCTGAAGCCGCGACGTTTGTTATAACGTTATCTATGTGGAGGTTGGAGTGACAAGCATTGGTGAAAGAGATCCTTAAATCTTTTAGTTTTAATGTGCTCTTTGTCGAGTTCGTTGATGTTAAAATCTCCGACTAAGATGAAATTGTGTTTCTTACGAAAGAGCATTTGTAACAAACATTCTAGTTTTTCCATAAAAATGTCTAAATGTCCGCTTGTGGACCTGTACAGACCAATCAGTTGCCCTTTGTTACTTTTGGTTTTTACTAATATAGACGTGATTTCAAAGTGCTTTTCTAAATAAAAGTCATTATTATATTCGAAATTGTTGAGTTTAATATGATTGCGATATGATATAATTGCAACACCACCTCCTTTGTAATTTTTGTGAACAAAAGATGCTGTAAAACATAATTCTTTAATTTAAATAAATTTATAGACTTTTCACAAAAGTGATGTTCAGTAATTACTAATGCATCAGGCCAGATTTCATCGCACAACATGTTTAAACAGTCGATTTTATTTGTAGCTTTTATTGATGCAAAACTGTCAATTTACCTGTATAAATATGTTTATCGACATTAGGATGTGGAAAAGACTTCTGTGTGTGACTATTAGCTAATTTACTTTTTTTTGTTTTATAAAAAATGTCTCTGGATTTTTTAAAACGACGGTTCCTCATCCGTCGTTTATGCAAGCGGAGCTTGATCCTCTACTCCCGCTCCTCCTTCGCTGGTCTTGTTTCCATCGGTCTGCCCAGAAGATAATCTCTGTCGCTGCAGTTTCTCATGCTCTGTGAACCGGACGGCGTTGGTTTTGAGCACAGCTGCATAGCTCTCTAATGGTAGTCTGATGGCTATATTTTGAGTAAAGTGCCTTGAAGGCTGGATGAGAGCATCAACGTAGCTATGATGAGTCTGTGGTGCAGCGGCGTTGACAGGTACCGGAACTGTCTGTTTCAGCAACGACTTATGAAGTTGGTTTGTCGATGCCATTCGAGCCAGTCTCTCAACAACGAACTTGGACAGGTGCCGTTTCCCTCTCCAGTTGAGATGGAGCCCGTGGGTCGTGTGATGCTGCCTCCGAATGCTGATGGTGTTCAGTAACTCCACTCCTTGATGACGGGCGCATTGCTCAGTTATGTAGCCATTTACAATAGCGACGGTGTCGTGTACAGGGTTGCTAGGACTTAGATCGTACCTAGTTGGTAGAGGTTCTAGTAGGAATTTGGAGGTCTTTTTGCATTCATGCAGTAATGTCTGCAGGTGGGCTGGTATAGCGTCCTCCCTTCCCTGAGCAACGTCATTAGTTCCTGCCATCACAACATAACAGTGTATATATACTCGAACCTTACCGATACAGTGTCCCTTGGTTGCCATCAAAGTTGCCACTACTGGATAAGGAATCCCTCTGGTTTGAGAAAGGTGAGCGTGGTTCACTGAAATCGATCACTATAATATTTGTGCATTTTGAACTTGTATTGTAATATATTTGTGCATTTTGTTCTTATATTGTAATAAATTTGTATTGTGTGATGTTTACTTTTACTATATTATTTTACAATATAGAACTAAAACGAAATTGGATTTGATATATATATAAAACAATTGTTTTTTACTTTATTTCCATCAATACACTATTGGATATGAAGTATATTAAAAAAATAAAATATTCCATAAAATGTTTTATCAGTTGTGTTTCATTGTTCGTTTCAACATAAAAATTCGTGATAGAACTGATTTCAACTTACGATATACTCAAAAACATATAAAATACTTAGAAAATAGCAAAATAATGCATGACTATCTTAAATCACATATTAAAAAATCACTATTTAAATTAAAATACAAAAGAACAAATTGAAAACGTAATGACAGAGCCCTCTGGTACTATCCATTTGTTTTAAATTTTATGAAAGAAACGATAGTTAGAAAATCTCTGAACACACAAAGGATTTATTTAACACACACAAAATTTGGAATAATTTAAAACATAATACTAATTTAAAATGATATAATAACTAGCATTTTGTATAGTACCAGTTACTAATCATAGTACCACTATAATTAGTATTAATGTAAGTTTCGGAACAAAGATAAGGACCTTAGATTGTTAAAAAGTAACTTCTTCTAACTCTGATTTCTAACAGGATTTATCCTGTTTTATCAAAATTATATTAAAATTTGTGATGGAACTCATTTCAACTTCTTTTACGAAATTGTTTTTAAATAAACAGACTAATTAGAAAAAAATAGCACACCAACGATGCAAAACTATCTTAAATCAATCTTATCTTCAATTTCAAAACGCTGAGCATTACCATTTATGGTAACATGAACAAGGTACTTACTTGTCTGGATTTGGACTCATTTAAGAAAAATCCACATTCATTCGTGATTTTCAAATTGACTCTACTATAGATTGTTTATTTTAAAAGAAAATTCAGGAGTAAGTTGATTTTCTGACAGTGAATTGCTTTGGCAACGCTCTGTTTTCGTTAGAGGTATCAAGCAACGTTAAGCAACACGACCTTGTTTATTACAGGATTCACCTTCCAATGTCTTCCTTTCCAGGTGACTATTAGCAGCCTTACGATCGTTTCTTCTACATCCAGTACAAAGACGATCAATGCCGAGATCTTTGTAGTTAAGTTTGCCATACCACTTTCCTGAAACATACCTACTTCTAGATCTTTCTGTTTTGAGTTGGAAACTTTATTAGTATCATGTATATTTTAATAAAAACAGTAAGTAATTTGGAACGTTGTGACAGTTCTTTATTTCCAATTTTAATTTTTAAGGACACATCACTGAAATAAAAACTGTTTGAGCCATGTTTCGTAGTCAAAGCCTTATAAATGTTTTGAAAAACTTTGAATCAGTCAAGAATATTTTCTTTTGTATTTATAGTGTTGTACGTTAGCAACATTGTAACTACTGTGTCCAAACAAAAACAAACAATATTTTAATATATTCCGTTATTCATCATATTTAAAATCTAGTATGCTACCCCTCACTGGCAATATAGTCCTTATTCAGGCTTGGAAAGTTAATGAAACTTTATTAACAATTATAGGAGGAGATAAAATAAATTCGCCACTAATGTGCAACATAAAAATTTTTACAAAAATGTTTTCATATTTTTTTTTTATTTTATAATTAGTAAACTTTCATAAAAGTTTATCTGTAAAAATACTTCTATACATGGTCCTATAAAAATATAATAACTGAATAATAACAATTATTTAGTGCTGAATTATTTAATTAATATCATTCATAAAGTAACATTTACAACCACTAATTCATTAATACATTGAATCCATGTATTTTGATATGGAGTTATGCGGTAAATCACAAAAGTTTGTTTTCTTTCTCGGTAAAAGTATAAATAAAATATAAGTTTGTCATTTGTCAAGATACTGACGATCCTCTGTGACAAGGCCAACTAACTTAACGTCGAGAACAAATTGGTCCGGTATCCCCTATAAAATATAAGTTTGTCATTTGTCAAGATACTGACGATCCTCTGTGACAAGGCCAACTAACTTAACGTCGAGAACAAATTGGTCCGGTATCCCCTATAAAATATAAGTTTGTCATTTGTCAAGATACTGACGATCCTCTGTGACAAGGCCAACTAACTTAACGTCGAGAACAAATTGGTCCGGTATCCCATATAAAATATAAGTTTGTCATTTGTCAAGATACTGACGATCCTCTGTGACAAGGCCAACTAACTTAACGTCGAGAACAAATTGGTCCGGTATCCCCTATAAAATATAAGTTTGTCATTTGTCAAGATATTGACGATCCTCTGTGACAAGGCCAACTAACTTAACGTCGAGAACAAATTGGTCCGGTATCCCCTATAAAATATAAGTTTGTCATTTGTCAAGATACTGACGATCCTCTGTGACAAGGCCAACTAACTTAACGTCGAGAACAAATTGGTCCGGTATCCCCTATAAAATATAAGTTTGTCATTTGTCAAGATACTGACGATCCTCTGTGACAAGGCCAACTAACTTAACGTCGAGAACAAATTGGTCCGGTATCCCCTATAAAATATAAGTTTGTCATTTGTCAAGATACTGACGATCCTCTGTGACAAGGCCAACTAACTTAACGTCGAGAACAAATTGGTCCGGTATCCCCTATAAAATACCCATTTACCCTTCCCAGTTCAAATATTTACAATCGTTTTTTCAAAATTGAGGTATGTCAAACACAATTCTTATAGTTTTTGCCTTATATTTGTGTTACTAATACCCATTAAATTATTGGTTTCTTAATGTTATAAATTTATTCCAAGTAATTTTTTTAATTTAGTAAAATGAACATACGCAAATAGATGCAAATTGCAGTTTTGAATGGTAACATCTATTTCCTTTTTCATCTTCATAATTTGTGATTTAAAAAATTGACTGTGTTGCCTGTTATTAGCTCAACTATTAATCATTCAGTGTGTGCCGTCGAGAGAGAGAGAGAGAGAGAGAGAGAGAGAGAGAGAGAGAGAGAGAGAGAGAGAGAGAGAGAGAGAGAGAAAGAGAGAGAGAGAGAGAGAGAGAGAGAGAGAGAGAGAGAGAGAGAGAGAGAGAGAGAGAGAGAGAGAGAGAGAGAGAGAGAGAGAGAGAGAGAGAGAGAGAGAGAGAGAGAGAGAGAGAGAGAGAGAGAGAGAGAGAGAGAGAGAGAGAGAGAGAGAGAGAGAGAGAGAGAGAGAGAGAGAGAGAGAGAGAGAGAGAGAGAGAGAGAGAGAGAGAGAGAGAGAGAGAGAGAGAGAGAGAGAGAGAGAGAGAGAGAGAGAGAGAGAGAGAGAGAGAGAGAGAGAGAGAGAGAGAGAGAGAGAGAGAGAGAGAGAGAGAGAGAGAGAGAGAGAGAGAGAGAGAGAGAGAGAGAGAGAGAGAGATATGCGCTACCTATGAAGCCAGTACAAGTACTAACTTCGTAAGTCAGGCAATTCGTTTTCACGGTACCCATAGGAGCGGACAGTCTTCTTGCTTCTATTGGAAGAAATAACACATAAATTAGAATAAAAAAATATAACAGTTTATTAATTAATATAGATTTACTTGAGTATTGCTTTTTTGTTTTTTTTCAATCCTTGTAATTGGGAAAGATCGTTTTCTATTCATTATTTAATAAATAAATATACATGTATTCATATATTTTAATGGTCCTGCTTATTATTGTTATTGACTATATAATAAGATTTTAAACCATCACCATTTTGTAACTAATAGAGCTTTTGAAGTGCGGTTTGCAGCAATCATCTTTGCTTGACCAACCCTCTAAAATGATGTGCATACCAACCTAAGCTTACATTATAAATTTTCTTCTGACTTCTCATAGAAGAATAGCAGGACACTGAATACATCTAAAAGTAGGTGTTTGTGTACAGTTATCGGGGGTGAAGTTTTGTAGCTTCATCGTATATGGAAAGCCATTCTTGAACTTGCACATAATTATTGAAACTTTCGAGCACTACCATTTTGTTTAGGATTAACATTTTGAGGTCTAATTTGTGGCATGATGTTCTACTAATTAAGACCTTTAAAATTATATTCATATCGACTAGGCTTGCAATTAAGATTTTCTTCCTACTCCTAGCGGGCCGTCCCCCCTAAGGAAGTAGTGGGTCACTGAATAATCTGTTAAAATAAGTTTTTATCTCCACTAAATAACCAATTAGTTTATATCTGTTTTAAAAATTTTCAAAAATATTTAACCAGTCCGGGACTGTTGGACAACCGGTATAATGGATTCAATCGACGTGGAAACCACTAAAAAGTAAGGGGTGTCCATGTTGGATGGTAGTCAGGGTCCGGGTGTTGTGTAGGGAACATAACGAGTATGACGTTTGTAAATTAGCTGAAAATCAGACCAATACTACGTGGTTCGGATCCAACTTAAAGCTGTAGGTCCCTTAGATATCTTGGATACGACTATTAATAAATGGCACTTTCTAATGAGTAGTCAATATTAGTTCGTAACAAAGACTACACTCGTTCATCTACACTTATCACAAGTATTCACTCCTCATATTGACCCACATATCTAAGACCAGAGTCTTAAATGGTGATAAAAACTAAAATCGGAATATAATTGTATCAAATCATATCTGTATCTCCGTTTATTGGTAACAACATTTTACGCTTTTTATGTGAAAATTAGAGTACGGGCTTTTATAAGGCTTGTTCGTTATTTTATAAATGCAAGAGTATAAGGGTTTTAAAATGTTTGGATATATAATCTTTGCCTAATGGCAGCCACCCCACGACTTCTTAGTTAATAGCTTTTTAATGAAAAAAAAAAAAAACTACATACAGAAGTTAGATTTTATATTTGTTGTATTTTGTTTTAAACACTGTTACAGGCCCTTTGCAACTGAATATTTCAGAAAGTGAATGTATTTTGCTAAGTTTATTGTGAATTATCACGATTAAATCATTAAATGTTTATGTTATTTCAAATAAGACTGAATATTTTGAAAGAATACGCATGAAATAAAAATATTAGAACATTTTCAATAGTTCATATGTATATCAGGTGTTCTGAAGTAATTGTTACAAAGATTAATTTCAAAAATTAATATTATATCCCTATCTATATTATAGGGAATCAGATAGTTGAATATTATTTTAGGGACTTTTACGGTAGTCTAGTGCAAGTTTTTGCAAATTAAGTGAAATACAAAAAAGGGAATTTTTTTGAATTTAACATTCCATGAAATTCAGACATATTTTACACGTATATAGTTGGCTGGCTACGTACAATACCTCACCTAAATGAAAAATTATTTTACTTAAATACTACACAAAAATACGGAACTGGCCTTTTATTTATCAAAAAAATCAGAGCTGTGAACAAAATATTATTAAAGGGTTTTGGAACTTCAAGGTTTTGGAATTTTGGGTTTTATTATGAAGAAGAATTTTTACTAAAATACAAATTAATTTTATATTAAGTAATTTTCAAGTAATAACTGTCCAACAAGTTTTCTATGTTATACAGTCTTGACTTTCTACATGCTAACCAATTTATACTTTACGACAAAACGATAGTAAGCTTTGGTTATGTTAATAGAGAGAAGTTTGTATTTGCACGATAAACTTCACTGTTTACGATGACAACGATATTTTGGTTGCTATGGAAAATATATTTTACTCTATATTATAACAGATATCTTATTTTAGTACACTCATGCGATAGCAGTGTAGGATATAACCAACCTTGGATGAAATTACGTTTAGTTATTTATTTTAGAAAATATTTACTGAAATTGAGTAACCTTCTTTAATTGGGAAATGCATATTGAATCAATAAACTAATGTAAATACAGTAATATAAGTATTGCAAAACGAAATTAAATATAATCGATGGCAAATCCACTGAAAATTAACAAAAAACGATCTGAAGTAATAGAAATATCGTGTTATAAAACAAATGTATTCATAGTTGTTCTTGGATGATCCAACCTTCCTCCCCCACAATGTGGATAAAAAACTGAATTGCTGCTCACCAGGGCTACTCACAAGCTCAATTAAACATTTACAGGAGGCGAGAAGTTGTGTTGTCCCTGAGACCTCTTTCTCAGAAGGATGGGATAGTGATGATTATGATTTTCAGTAAACCATGTTTGATAATTTAATAGTAATCTAGTATACAAATCCTGAATATGTAAGATAAGGTAATAAGTAGCACCTGAAGACGACGGCAGAATCATAATTGTCGAAACGTTGTTTTATTTTGAAAAATACTTGAATCATTCCTTGGTGGAAATCTCCAATAAATTAACCAATACACCATAAATATCAAAGGCTTTTATAAAAAACTAGACAGATAAAAGAGCTATTCCTTTATATTTAATTTAAATCTTGAAAAGTGATTTTCAGCAAATGTGCAACATTTGTATTTTTTAAATAAAACTTTCGAAAAATGTGGGATTTAGCTACAATTGCAATATTGAAATTCGTAGCGTTTTCACACAATCTAAAGTCCCATGGGGAAATATGTCATGTGTCGTTGGTCCATTAAGGGGCAGGGGGCGCATGGGTACATACCAAAATATGTGGGTATGTCAAGTATTAAGTCTAGCCAAGACAGTTTTTTTTTTTTTTAAGTGTTCAAGTGACCAGTAGTGTAATCAATGATAAGACGTGTTTTTTTTATCAGTTTTTATTGCAGTAAATACATAAATGCGTTGCAAAAGTCAAAATGGTTTTAAAATAACTATAATTTTGTTATCAACCACTCATACAAAATTCACTCATACATACAGATTTAGAAAACATTCACTCTTCCAATTAAAGTGTTGGCTTGGCCAGGAGTCATGAGGTTTTTTCCTAGCATTACAGCGATTTCACCAATGTATAATGCCTTATAGCCCTGTTATATTTTTTGGGGCATATGATCCTTGACACTTTGTGTAGAGGTTATCAATTATCGATTTTGAAAGCGAATAGATTTTTAATATTAGAACATTATGTGGAATGATTACTCAAATCGTAATTATGCACTTTCTAGGTTATTATAAAAATAAGATGTCTTGTTGAATAAGTCATGCAATATGAGTTAGTTAATTAAGTAGGCATATACGAGATTTCAGTAATGGAAAACATGTTTTTCCGAAAAATCTGAAAAATTAATTTTTATCCGATAGTGGAAATATCAAATAAAAAACCTTATTTTTTAACAATTCTGTTTAATATTGACTGTTTTTATGTTGAAAACACACACATAATTGGTTTTGGAGTAAATTTATTATCTTCTGGCCATCCCTCAGGCTAGACTTTTTAAAACATTATTATCACTGTGCATATGACAACAATAGATAATTTGCTGAAAGTAGTTTTTCCATGACATAACGAGAAATAATGGTATTAGACAAAATTAGATTTGAAGTTCGTATTAAGCGTTAAAGAAACTACATTAAAATAACAAAATAATTCACAAAATAACAAGAAATAATGGAGATAGAATGAATATATATATACATATAAATGAATAAAAATATATATAATAACATTTGTAATAAAATATATTACATATTTTTTAGTACAAAACGAATTTTCCGTGGAATGAAAACTATTTCTCCAGAAAATATAGACCTGATTGTACCCACTGGTGATAAAAATGTCAAGATTTTGAAAGTGTCTAAAAAATAAGTCATATGTCTTAGTACAAATATTGAGATGAAATGAGAGTAGTATAAAGTAGGCTTACAAGAGGGTATTATTGTTTATTACAAAATACAAGTGAAACGTTTTTAAATAAACCTATCTATGGAACTCATTTAGAAAAAACAAGTTTTGACTGGAAAGTTGTTCAAATGGTGACAGGAGAAATAGCCGGAACTACCTGGTCAAGTTATTGAAAGATAGGTCATTAAAATAGAGTAAAAAAGGCGTGGACACAAATAAATGAAAATTAGCTAAAGCAGCGTGACTTTACTTTGGTAGTCCGACTGGGTAAATATGTGAATAATTATAATAATTATAGATAAATGCCCGATCGTCAAGATATGGGTGAATATGATGGCTGAATGAGTGTGGTGAGTTAAGATGAACGAGTGTAATCATTGTTACTAACTAAGGTAACAATGAGTACTTCCTCAGAAAGAGCTATTATCACTAGCCCAATAACCAGGCCAACTAAGGGACCTACAACTGGAATCCGAATCAGTTCTGTTCTGATTTTCAGCTAACTGACAAGCCTCACACTCAGTTCTCTTCTCTCCTACACAACATGTGAACATTGACTACTATCCAACATGGACACCCCAGACTTCTCTAGTAGTGTCCATTTCGATGGCAAACATTGAGCGGACACCGTGTCCGTATTAAAAGGACTGAGCATATAACCTATCGCCTACAATCTCCTCAACACTTTTTCCCCAAGTAGCTGGGTTACTGTACTGCGCCACCTGTACCGACTACATTTCGTTTGGTAGTCAGTTATAAATATTTCATCATCACTTTATCCTTGTTTAACTTAAGCAGGGGAACGTGTAGTCTATTACAGAAAGTGGTATGCTACGGGGGTGAGGGGAGGGTGGTAGAGCAATTTGTAGTTGACATAAAGTTCACCAAACTCGTTACGAGTCATGACAAAGCAAAATGGTCTTACATTTGTCCCCTCAGTTAATTTAAGTTAATACAAGTGACATCTTGTATTATAAATAGAAAAATTGCGGTCTTAGATGTAAAGGGAGTTAAGTTTAAGTGTCGTTCCAAAAATGTAGGATTCTGGTGTTAAAATAAGGCATAAGGATTTTTAGACATAGGTCTAAAGAACGCTAGTCGCCATTTCTTATATATCATTTATAACAGTCAATCTAAATGAACAATTTGATTTAAAACTTCATGTTTTACGATATTTTTATTATTGTTATCTCCTAATAAAATACAAATATTAATTCGATACTGCTATAATTTTTAAAATGGCAGCCATATCGGTACTTAATGAATTATAACCATACAACTGGTAGTTTTTGTAAGTTACGGGTGGGTGGGTCAATAATTCCATATGTGTCTGGGTGAGCGAGTGGGTTGATATGACCGTACATGTACGGGTGAGCAGGTGGGTTAATACTGTCGTACGTGTACGGGTGGGCAGGTGGGTTGATACTACCGTATGTGTACGGGTGGGCAGGTGGGTTGATACTACCGTATGTGTACGGGTGGGAAGGTGGGTTGATACTACCGTACATGTACGGGTGGGCAAGTGGGTTGATACTACCGTAGTGTACGGATGGGCAAGTGGGTTGATACTACCGGACGTGTACGAGTGTGCGGGTGTGTTGATACTACCGTACGTGTATGTGTGGGAGAGTAGGTTGATACCACCATACGAGTGCGGGTGGACAGGTTGGTTGATTCTACCGTACGTGTATTTGTGGGTGAGTGGGTTGATACCAATGCACGTGTATGCGTGGGTGAGTGGGTGGAAATTACTGATTGTATATGGGTGGGTCGGTTGATACCACTGTACATGTTTGGGTGGTTTGATTTTACCGTTTGTATATGGGTGGGTGGTTTGAAACAACCATACGTGTATTGGTAGGTGCATGGCTTGAGGTATGGGTGGGTGGGTGTCTGGTGTGTGTTATTTTTATAACAAAACCTTCACTCGGAGCTACAGTCTTTGAAAAATCAAATAGCTTCTATAAACTGTTAATGTTTTGGGAAATCGTGAAGTTGTTTTCTGAATAAAATATTTTCTTCATATTTAAACTTTTATACTAATGGAATTGGAAGCGACTTTAATTTTCGCCTCACTTCCATCCTTTGTACTATATTTAATGTATTGTCAGACACTATATAGTTAATTGTTAATCATTATAAAACGAAATTTAATTTTCCTACAACTTTGCGTCGTAAAAGATTGAAAAGAGTAATTTGTAGTATATGAGGAAAGAATATTTCAATATAAATAATAACCACAATGTCACATACTAACCTCACCTCAACTAACCTAACCTAACAAACATTGATACCGAAAATTGTGTCATTTATATTGAGTTTAAGTTCTCAGAATGGATGTTTACAGACGTAATTAAATTACTGTTGTCTTTGACCCTCTCAAACAACGAGTACAAACAAAAGCCCAAGGACCAAAAGTTTCTATAATCCGGGATTCCGACCCTTGTCTCAAGAGATTCGTTATTTAGTTGCCTAAAAACAACATTATAAGAAAAACCTCTCATTTCATAAAAATTAATACAATATACTAGCCGATTATCACTATGGGGTGGTTATCTACGCTTGTTTACCCTTCCTTTAGTGGTTCTCTTTTAATCATCACATCAATATAAAAGATCCCTAGATAACAAAGTTTTATAGTCTCAAAAACCATGTAAGTGTACTTTACAGGGATGCCAAGTAGTGAATTCATGTCAGAGTTATCAGAAATGACCTTAAATATTTCGCAATGAAGAAAAAATTAGAGAATGTTCTGTTTCATGTTTAAGCTTATTGTATCAGCTGTTTGAAATAAATTATTAAATTAATGCCAGTGTTACTCTGATGGACATTAGGAAACGTTGAGTGGCTGTTTCTACCCCTTAAGGATACAATTTCGATAAACAATTTCTAAGTGGATCTCTATGACACAAAAGCTAACACAACAAATCTCCTAATATCATCAAAATCTGCAGTGGTTCCGGAAATTTTGTGATGAGTTGAAATTATATTTATTCAGATTTTGAATATATATTTATTACTAATATATGTAATAGTAACGGTAGTGTAAGCTTCTATTCATTTTTAAGTATATTTGATTAGTAAGTTTGAGCAAATCGTGAAACGTTTAGTAGGTTTCATGAAGATACGTTCTTTTAAACTGAATAGTTGTCTATGTTTTAAATGCAAGAATTCACAAATTATAAATTATTTTACGTTCAAAGTAACAATACGTCACAAATTGGGTAGAAATACATAAAAAAGTTACACATAGTACACAAAAATCGAAATGTAGTCAATGGATTCACTTGAAATTATTACAAAATATTTCATTTATATACAAGAGTGTTTTTATATATTTAGTTCCCAAAATTATAAGTGGGAAAAGGCATTTTGGCATTTCCTGACCTACCTACATTTCACAAAGAAAAATAAATGTCAGTTCTGAAAAAAAACTATTATGACTAGCTGATTAATATGCATATTATATTAACATTCTGTAAGTTTATTACTGTGACCAGATGATTGTTATATTTTTAAAAATAAAAACTAACTTAATAAGAGTATGACGGAAAAACAACACAGAGGCAAAACGCAATGCTAAAGGGTGTGCTACTCCCCCTCCCCTACCCATACAGTAGTACATTATGTCACAATCTTCAGAGTCCTCCCTCGGGCAATAGCCTTATGAACGAGAGCTCATCTTTTGCCTTCCTCATTAATCTCTTTGTCTTTAAGTGTTTTAATATCTAACTCATTCTTTTACTGACTTTAAGGAAGTGTTGCATTACTCATTTTACTTCTAAATTAACTTACAGTAATTTAAAATATAAGTGTGTATATTCTATCTGATTTTATTTTCTCAACACATAAATGTCCTACTATAGTCAAGTGGTTAAATGTTTTTTAAACTTTATTTATGCGTAAATTAAATGTAATAATCAGCTATCAACAATCTGTAGAAGACTGATACCAGAAAAAAAATTGTATACTTGGGATTTTTAGATATTTTAGAACATCATAGCGTATATACTTTATGCAACATACTGTTATGAAGCAGCGTATGTTTGCCGTAATATACGCAAATTAGGAACTAGTGTCAAACTAAACAATGCAAATTGAAATTTTAAAAAATAGTTTACTGGTAAAACATGTGTTATTTAACAACGCAAAAAAAAAATAAAACATAGAAAACCCCCTCAAGAAGAAATATTCCTTAAAATGATTCAGAATTGTTCCTAAATCTATTATTATATTTAATTTGGTTTTATTATTACTTTGTTGGGTTTTATATTGTATATATAACCCTTTTTATATTCTTTTCTAAAAAATGGTTACTTTTTACATCACTCAATAACATTAACTTTTTCAGATAATTAACCCAAACTGAATGAACATGAACCCAATAACCACATGAATTAACACTTAAGAATAGAAGGCTAAACATGAACCATTTAACCTAAGCTTATCATATTATGTTTATGCTGTAGTAATTTTAGAATTTTCTACTCTAAAAATATTACTAGTACCTTTAAATTACTTTAGTAAAAGAAGTTGTTCATACTACAATGATACGTTAAAACATAATAAGTAATTTGAGTTTGAGATTTAAAATATAGGTAACTAAATAAAAGACAAAAATAAACATGGTTTATATATAAAAAATATTTATTTAATATATAATTAAAATATTTACCTATTTTTCCTAAAGATTTATCAATTCACATCACGTGTGGCTAGTTTTTATTCTCGAATTAAATATAATATTATTTTAGAACAGTGGTAAAGTTTGAAGTAACATCTTGTCTTAATGATAGCTAGAATCAAATTAATGGTTGATAATACGATAAGTTGAAAATTTTTTTTATGTATCTGCCGGGTGGCTGGGCCTTGTGCTTGACGGCATGCGATCGTACTTTAGTACTTAAAGTGAAAGTAAGTACTTATCTACTGAGATTTGGGAACAATTCTTTGATACTTGCAAAACGTATTTAAATTTATTAATTACAATTATTTACCATAATTGTTGAAAAGGGTATCAACTTTGTAGGCCTACAAGCACATAAATGATAAATTATAAAAAGTTCAAACACATAAGCTACATATTATTTATATACATAAAATAAATTCTTAAAAACAATGTGCAGGTATTACATAAAAACTAAAAACATACAGGTCTGTTGTCTGTCCTACTTAATACGAACGGATCTTGTTTGTCGTCGAAAGTAAGTAATAAAATAAAAGTAAATTTTATTCCTAAAATTTAAATATAATCCCAATCGCTTATTAAAACCGTTTCCATTCCCTGCAGGTTCACTTGGAAGACAGCTAAGTTTGAGAATAGTCCAAGGTTAAATTCCACTGAAGTGACAGCCCGTACTTCACGTGCGAAATAAAGCACGAGTAGACCTACAAACTAAGACACAAGTTGTTTAAAATGAAACTAGGTGTGTTTTTATTACCACTAGTACAGTCATTTGTGGACTAAACAAAATAAATACTTCACTTAAATAATCATATTACAACGTATATATGCATGAGCGTGTGGGGGTGATTAGGAGGGTACGTGTATGAGTGGGTGGGAGGGTCAACACTTCTTTACGTTTATGGGTAGGTCGAAGGGTCAACACCTCTGTACGTGTATGGGTAGGTGGAATGGTGAACACCTCTGTATGTGTATGGGTGGGTCGAAGGGTCAACACCTCTGTACGTGTATGGGTAGGTCGAAGGGTCAGCACCTCTGTACGTGTATGGGTAGGTCGAAGGGTCAGCACCTCTGAACGTGTATGGGTAGGTCGAAGGGTCAACACCTCTGAACGTGTGTGGGTAGGTCGAAGGGTCAACACCTCTGAACGTGTGTGGGTAGGTCGAAGGGTCAACACCTCTGAACGTGTGTGGGTAGGTCGAAGGGTCAACACCTCTGAACGTGTATGGGTGGGTCGAAGGGTCAACACCTCTGTACGTGTGTGGGTAGGTCGAAGGGTCAACACCTCTGAACGTGTGTGGGTAGGTCGAAGGGTCAACACCTCTGAACGTGTATGGGTGGGTCGAAGGGTCAACACCTCTGTACGTGTGTGGGTAGGTCGAAGGGTCAGCACCTCTGCACGTGTATGGGTAAGTCGAAGGGTCAACACCTCTGAACGTGTGTGGGTAGGTCGAAGGGTCAACACCTCTGAACGTGTATGGGTGGGTCGAAGGGTCAACACCTCTGTACGTGTGTGGGTAGGTCGAAGGGTCAACACCTCTGAACGTGTGTGGGTAGGTCGAAGGGTCAATATCTCTGAACGTGTGTGGGTGGGTCGAAGGGTCAACACCTCTATACGTGTATCCACTTAACAGATATTATCTCTTAAATATAAAGATAGCCCCAGTTTACTGATGTCTGCTGTTAGCATAATACTAAAGGGAGTAACAGAGGAAAGCCGTAATACAGCATTATCCCCATTACCTCCAGCCCCCATCACCTCATGTCTGATTACATGGACCGTTACATGAAATCCACTTTATAGATATTACGTCTTACCTATAAAGTTAGCCCCAGTTCACTGCTGTCTGCTGGTAGCATAACACTAAAGAGAGTAACAGAGGTAAAGCGTTAAGGGAAGGTGGTACCTCAATAAAATATTTTTCAAAATTTTTTTTATTGTTTATTGAATTAGGCTTCATTTTCCAAATACAGTGATGTATAACACTTGCATGTATTAACATTGTAGTACAGAAAACCTGTCTAAAATATGCTTACATCTTGTTTTAAGAGAACAGTTGTGAGCTTCAATAACACATGTTTTTTTTTATAAATATGACTTTTTATTTTATAAGGCTGTTATTAAGTTTTCTTTTACTGAGACACCTGCCCTAACTTGAACTGCATATGTTTTGACAAACTGCTGTTCTTTATTGTTTTGATGCTATTCAAAGTGCTTTCAAATGTTTTATTGATAATTTGTTTTTGGTTTATTGTATAAGAACTAGGTTTTGTTTTTGAGCTAGATATTTAATATATTTCTCTATTATTTTCCTTAGAAAACTATTCTAAACCCCAAACTACTTTAGGTATGAAATAACAATTAACTTTAGGTATGATATTTCAATCATTATCGACAATTGACCCACGATAAAGTACTTTTGACATACAAAATTTATAATTTAATAAGTCCTTAATACTTCAAATAAGGAAAATAATTATAGCCTTATCTAATTATATGAAGACCAATTTGAACTATAAAAACCCATTAAAAATCATATATAGATAATATTGTTGACGAAATTGTTAGATAACACAGCTAAATAGCACATCATAATAGTTTTTTGCGATTTTCCAAAATTTTAGTTTTTGAAAGATTTTACACATAAAGGTACATTTTTCTCAAGAACTAGTAGGTCAATCAACTTGAAATTCTTAAAAAAATTACATAATTTTTTGACACTTAATGAGTTTTTCAGACAGTTTATAATTTTTTAGGACAATTAAAAAAAATCCTCTAATATTCAATTTTGATATTTCAACAAGCGTTAAACGAAACAATTCTAACAATATCATTTTTCATCATACAAACACACACACACACACACACACACACGCGCACACACACACACACACACACACACACACACACACACACACACACACACACACACACACACACACACACACACACACACACACACACACACACACACACACACACACACACGCGCGCGCGCGCGCGCTGATTAGTCCATTGGGCCCTGAGAAATTGGTACCTTGGTTAACACTGTTAAGGTAAGACTACCACCTCCCCTTGTAGAAGAACTGCCGTGACATCTTGTTAGTAGGCAATATGATAGCTGTACCCATATTGCGTTCTGATATTGCAGGCGTTATCCCTATACTGACTGTGAGTATCACTAGTACACGTTCTCATGTGGATGTTTTTACGAGGTAATGCGTTAAGAAGAAGTGCCGTGACATCTTGTTGGTAGGCAATATGATAGCTGTACCCATATTGCGTTCTGATATTGCAGGCGTTATCCACATACAGACTGATTAACAAAAGTACACGTTCTCTTGTCGTTTTGATTATTAGAATATTTAGCAAAAGAATTGAATTATTTCTGGGTTTAGTGTAAAATAACCAACCATATTAGAATATTGCTTGGTTATACGATATTTTGTGCATTATCTCCTGAACCCTATATAATATCTCGGTAGATATTGGGGGTTATGGCATAAATGCCTTCCTTTGGCATAATATTGCTCCTCTAAGATTCTCATGACGTGATCATGCTTTCATTATAAGTTTAATGAATTTGCATCATTATTAATTAGATATTTATTACTTCAGATTTTATAATTTATATATTAATAATAACAAATACGTAGTATTCTCAAATGTTGGTTATAAATTATTAGTAAAGTAATTAAATATACAGTATTTCTTAACACTAGTAAAGCGCAAGTCCAAATTAATGACATTTAAGTAAATATAGTTAATAAGATACTCTTAAATTAAGATTGCAGTAGTGTGGTGAATAAAATACAATAGTATTCAGTAGTTATTTTCTAACTGTTATTTTTACAGTCTGGCCTCAATTATGTAAAAATCTCCACAAGAAATTAATGATGAAACACGTGTTAGAACTAGGAAAGTTCGATCAAAAAATGAAATATTAAATATAAGAATCAAAACATCTAAACAAGCCGACATTCATGGTAGTATAAAATATTAATTTTCACAGAATCATCATTAGGGCGATTCGGGTTTAGCACTCGACGACAAGGTTACAAGGATACAGATAAAGATAGTTTTATTTTACCAGGAAAAGTTAGAGATAAAAGCCCTCTCTAACACTTTATCTGGATACCAATGGCTTAAGTGTGACTTACGAACCACCACCAGTAACCGGGCAGGTATGCTGCGTGCAAGGACGTATCCCTCACCGGTCACCCACCCAAGGAACAGCCACGCTCGATGTTGCTTGATACGTCATTTGCAATAACATTGGAGCCTATTGGTCAAGGCCTTTAGTCAGTGTAATATATAAATGGGTAATAATCACATACATTACATTTAGTTTTAATTCATATTGTTTTTATTTAAATAACGCTTAGCATTACTGATACTGTGAAAATAAATGTTTTGTTGAATGGCAAACACATAAAGTGGATGACAACAGACGATGTTTTAAAGTGTCATTTATATCTTTAAAAACATCCAATTCCATAAATTGTCTTATTGCATAATAACGCAGTATTAACTCGCTTCGGTAAGCGATAGTACAAGCATGGAAATATTTGCTATAATTAGTAAACACTTTTTATTTGCTCGTTAATATTAATTATCCTAGAATATTAGTATGATTAAAGCATTAAAATTAATAAATAATCAGTTTATGCATTGTTATGATACTTAAATTTAATTAAATAAAACAATTTTGATTACGTCTGAACATTTCAATAACAAGAATATTATGGCATTTCCCTCTTTATTAATATTTTTTGCGATTTAAATTACAAATACTTTACCACTATCTGACTTGGAAAAGTTCACAAAATAAAATAAAATAGACAAAAATATATGTAAAATCAAAAACTATCAACATAAAAAAGCTGTAAACATAATTAAACTTTATTATGTTTTCTTTTTAGTTTCTAAAATATTTGTTCTATTTGCGTAAATTACTTAATATAAGAAAGTATATGTACATTAGTACATATAGTAAATATATTAGTGTACATATCAGTTAGCGATATCTAGAGAAATAAGTTATATAACTGATTGTAACCATGATATTTTCCATTATATTCCTAAAAAGATACTTTCATTATATGATCCCTTGGTTTAAGAAGCTAAACAACTGTCGACGAGTCACGAGAAGTCCTCTCTGAATTTTCATGCCTCTATGAATTACTTATTATGAAAGTCATGTAGTGTACTTATCATAATTAGTAACTACGACAGGTACTCTACATGACTTGTGCTGTTTCAGTGGAAATCAGTGTCTTCAATATCACAGAGGCATGAAGTTCAGAGGACTTCCCTTAACTCGTCGACTATATATTGCTTAGCCCGCCGATAAGTAAGGGTTTTATACTTTATATATATATGTATATATATATATATATATATATATATATATATATATATATATATATATATATATATATATATGTAGGTATAAGGCAACTAGCTATATTAGAACTAAATACAAATTCAACAACAGAAGCACGATAAATGGAAAAATAGGTTTTGGTGGTAAGAAATCTCGGGCCTTAACCGTTCAATCAAATTAAATCACAATTACTGTAATTGAAAGTGTATCCCGAGTAGACATTTTCTAACCAACATCTTAACAGGAAACAACAATATTTCGTTCCTCCAGATTTTCTGTCAGTTAATTACCTGTAAGTTTATGTTCAGTATGCTATTTTAAGACTGGAATAAATGCTTGTGAAGTAATATAGTATTTGTTACTAAATTGTTTCAGTAGTTACTCAAAGTAACATTGACGTATTACGAATAATACCGCTTTTTTATGATAATTTTTTTTCTGAAATATAACATCACCCCCAGAGGTGTTAATAACTGTCATTTGAAGTTTTTTGGATTGGTCAATATTATTCTATTATAATACTCTATTTAAATGTACTTGCCTGGTGATTAATTTAGAAAAATGTTATATAGACCAAAATACTGAGGGTGTACGCTAAATTAGGTTAAAAACAGGATTCAATCAAATTGAATTGACTAAAATAGGATCTGCCAATCGTGGTAGTGGCCCGGCTAACCACTAGTAATCAGTCAACTCTCTTTGAGCAGAGCACAATGGTGTTTACGTAATGAAGGTTTAAAATGGAGAGGGAGAGAGGGAGAGAGAGAGAGGGAGAGAGGGGGGAGGGAGAGAGAGGAAGAGGGGGAGAGAGGGAGAGAGGGGGGGAGGGAAAGAGAAAGTAATTTACAAACCAGTCTAATTTAATGTACTGTTTTTGCGAACAGTCAATATTAAAGATTTAAATATTCTTTTATCAGTACAGAATTTTTAAATAGTGGATGCAAAATTAATTTTAAAAATTTGATTTTATATTACTTTCTGCATTGTGTATGTACTTTTATTAGTGAATTTTGATGAAAGAGGTACAATATTTTGTGACCAAGGGACGGGTCACAAGGGATGATCTGGGTTGATGGCCGTCCAATATACTGTGTGTTTAGGGTCTTCTATCCTTAATGCTTTTGCGTGGGAAAACCAATATTCCATTATATCTTTAAATAACGGTTAAGAGGTAATAGCAATTGATTAACTTGTTAGATAGTTCAAAGAATAAGTTTAACTCTAACTAAATATGATATGAAAATACTGAATATCAAATTGCTTATTTTAAAGAAGGAAGACGTATACTGTAGTAATATTTATACTTTCAATACTAACTTTCCTAGGGACTTCACAAATATCATACCTTTGTAAGTTGCACTCAAACAAAGGATACTAATTACTTAAAATTTTGGGTTCAAAGACAATTTTTTTAAATTTCGATAAACTCTTTAAGGATTAAATATAATACATACATTTTATAATTTTCTATCTGATATTTAGTTCAAATTTGGTAAACAATCTTGAAATTTCCTACCTTGATCCAAATAGTAGACCCAAAGTTTTGAAATTATTTAAGTTGCATGTTAGTTGAAATATTATAGTATTTAGATATATTTGGAATTTTTATTGATCTACTACTTTAGGTTGCCTGTCATCGTTATCAAATTGATACACGTCAATACACAGATCAATAATGTAGCCAGTAAATTTTTCCATTTAACGGTATATATATCGTATGGTTTTTTTCAGCTACCATTGAGTATTTGTTTTCTTTGAGCTGTGATATTTGAATTAAGATCCAAAAGTCATGCCATATATAATATGAAATAAGTGATCTCCTGTCACAAAGCTAAGTGCAAGCCAACGAACCATTTACGACCTGCCTCACTTATTCTGTTTATACTAGCCAATCCCTCCATGAAAGAACGCAGGGGACATTATGTAATTATGTGATCCATTGTTTGGATAGACTCCCCGCAATCACATGACTGATCTAGTCTCAAACCCCATTTATACTTTCGGTAGTTACATCTACCTAGGCCAGTTCGGAAACGATAAAAAGTGCCCTTTCCTACCGAGGGAGATTCATTCCACCTACAGGTATTGATGGAGCATCAATAAGGAACTTATTGCGTCCATCAAAACTGTTCCACACTATGGAACAGCTAGTATTGGGGAACATTTCGAACTGCTCAACTGGGAAGCAGTACGTAGAGGTTGGTTTCGAGCTTTTAAGCAGCTGTTCTGACGAGAGAGATCCTATGTAACGGAGCTGTGCGGGGCATTCAAGATCTTATTGAATTCTTTAAGTAGTGCCTCCTGACGTCTTATATCTGGAGGAGCTATGCTGCACAGCACTGGGAGCCAAGGAAGTGGAGTTGCCATGAGAGTATCACTAATAGCTCTCATAGCACTGTTAATTTTGACATCAATCACTATCAATAGGGGATGATGTTGTTCGCGTCCACAGCAAATCTTTAAAGCTGTACGTACACCCTGGGTAGTTCTAAGTGTAAAACAAATCTGGTAGCTGGACTGTCACAAATTTGTGATCTCCAAGCTATGGCAGCTACCACACGTTTAACGGTATAGTGTCTATAAAAAGTCCTCTAAATTTTATTACTTATCATTTATTTCAAAAAATTTTTTACGTACAATGATCATGACATTTTAGACACAGACAATGTTACTATTTGGCTAGGAATGAGAGGGCGTTAAAATATCAAAAAATTAAATAAAAAGTAAAATAACCTTCACAGTTTGATTCAATCCACGACCTGCTATATAGAGGCTCCCTATATAACAGTTCTCACGACTAGCTAATATTTTATACTTTATGTTATATACTTATAATTTTTTGGCACCTGCATGTTTAATAACTCGACCAATTTCAAATTATCAACTGACTTACACTTTGTATATTCATTTTTTCCTTGTAGTTTTTTAGAGTTCAGATTATTCAGTTTGTCGGATTGATGTGTTTAAGGACAAAATAAGTGTTAAAATTAATTGATCTCCTTGTTATACAACTACTGAGTATTAATAAAGATTCTCTAATAATGTGACATAAAAACGGTAATTTTATAAGTTTAGTAGGAAATTTATAGCTAAAAACATTTTCACAAATTAGTGTTTAAATTCGTGAACATCCCTTTGGATTGTGTTTGTAACATTTCTTTGGAACATAATTAACATATATTTTCCTTTATGTAACGATAGTACAACTTTGTATTGAAATATCTCGACAAATTTTGTTAGTTAATTAATTACTTTTTTTAAAAGAGAATAAGAATGAAGAGAAACAATTGATATAATGCAACTAATTACTTAAAACATACTATTTATGTTTTAAATTTGTTTGGCAGTATACTCACAATTTTTTGTCGCCATACAGTTTTTATAAATATGAACGAATTAATTTTCTTAAGAGATTTGTACACTTTAAAACCATTCATGTTTTTATTCGTTAAACATAAATACTCATAAACTAATCTGGTTAAACAATTTAAATCTATAGATGAAAAGAATCTGGAAAGAATATGATATACAGAACAAAGAACGTACATTGAGTTGTTTCTGATCAGTAAACAGTTTTTATTTATTATTAAAATGATAATATAATCCTCGATCATAAAAGTATAAAAGATACATTTTAACTGTATAAATAAAAGGGGAAGAAATTTGCTGAGTTGAGAAATTAATAGGTAATCTTACTGGAATGTTGTTTTTTTCTTCAAGGAAATACATTTTGAGATCGGGAGTTGGCTCTTTTTTAGTTTTTGAACTGTGGAGGAGGAACTGTGGAGGAAAGTGAGATACTTGTAATTTTTCTAACAACTTTTCTATTATTTGAACGTAAAGAAAGAGACCAGCGTGTTATATTTAGCGTATATAGGAGTCTCAGCGGCGTAGGGGAATCGTTCTACACTCAGCTTCCGTACATCACGAGCGTGTCTAACTTCCGCAACAGTCTTGACTTAAAAGAAATAACTGTAAAATTCCTTTTAACTGTTATTTATTTTTTACATCATAATTCATTATTCAAATAGTTTTTGAATAATAATTTTATTTGATGGATTAATTTGATAATTTTAATAATAAGTTAATATTGAAGAATTATTTGATTTTATCTTTATAAAGCTTAATTTGCTAGTTTTAATCAAACCTATTAATGGTCACTTCTGATAATGTCATAGTGGGGGGAGAGGGATTAATACTGCGCTGCCAGCCAGTGACCTACCTTCTTTCTAGTTGCCATGACAGATTTTAAATGGAATGACACAGTGGGGAATGAGTAGTTCTCTATCTCACTTCCACCACTTAGTGTATCCCTCTTGCACATGTGCCTTAAGTAGGTCACATACTACGTGGCCTATCTATACTTCAAAGTGGACTGCTTGAAAAATTTGCTGCTGAAAATGGTCTTGTGTTATTGAAATGAGTGTACGTAGGACATTTTGGTGTCCAACTAAACATGAGAATGAGGGATATGAGTTTCTCCTCCATTAGATCTCCTCTACCACGAGTTTTCCTCCTCATTTCCGACGCAAAGGTACTCGAGTTAAGGAGTTTTATAAGATCTCATCTATTTGTAGCCAATAAACATTTAGTTATCACTAGAAATATCTGGCAAGACTTCGGTTACGAGAAAAAATGAATCTACTGCCAGTAACTGACACTTTATGTTTATTTTTATTTTAATTGATCAATCACACTATTCAGAAATCGATTCCCTCTAGACTGTCAAGGGCAGTCGTGGTTTTTATAAATCGATTAGGCCTACCATAATATTGATATATTTTTGTCATTATATTGTATCAATTTTCTGTAACGTACCTTATTTGCAGTTTATGACTGTTCGTATTAAACTCATTAACAGACATATTTTAAAGTATTCGACGAAAGTATAAATAATAAATCTACTGTTGATTGGATAAAGCTAGAAATGAAAAGTGATAATTACTAGGCTTAATTGTATTGTTTTAATATTTGAAAGATTATAAGTAAAACGGCGGTTCTTCTTAAGGTTAAACAGAATCTTTTTTTGTAAAAAAGATACTTACCTGATAGAATGTGAAACTTGAGCACCACAGCGTGTAGTTTGCAGTTTTAAGACTTTCCAACAACAGACAACATCACAACAATTCTGTTATAAAACCTGTTTGACAAGTAAGTATCAAATATTACACGGTATCGTTTTATGCATAAATAAACGAGGTAGTGAAGGATTATTTAATTATAATAATTTTGCAATTTATAAATTTACTTAAAGAATAACATTATGGTTAATTGTTCACGTGAAGGTCGTATCTATTTGTATTAGGAGGCTTCTTTCTGATGAATCTTTTTTTCTAACGATAGTGGTATAGTGTTATAGTTAAGCTAATCATTTATTTTACTGAGTTAAAAAAGAATAGAAACATTTAAAAAAATAGTTTATCATATTTAAACATTTCTTATGATTGTGTTTGCGATGTGTGTCTTATTTTGATTGACTGTAATTTATGACCGTGGTATTTGATATTATTTAGAGAGGTTGTTAATTATTGAAAGGTTAACATTGTTATGCCTTTTCACTCTCTGCCCTCACAGCAATTGAAACCTTGCTGTTTGTAGGCAGGTCGCTAAACAACCGCGACCGTAGCACTACTGCTCTAGTATGTTAATCAAATTTAGATAAAAGAAGATGAGGATTAAATATATAATTAAAAGTCTCATTTATGTAATTTAGAAATAGGGCGCACCGAATTGGTGTTTGTGAAAACGGATATTGGCAAATTTCTCTACCTCCGTGCCCGACTGGTAATTCCACATTGGATTACTTATTTATTGTTGTCATGTAGTGGCTTCGTGCCTATCTACATCTGAAGAGACTAAAATAAAGTCGAAACAACAGTATGCACACTTCCGCCCTGAAAGATGGGCGATCGAGCGAGTTCCCACAACTCGTGGTTGATAGCTGCAATGATAATCAGCATTTGCTCACTGATCAACCAACCGGATACGCGTAATTAGTGAGGGGATATCAATAGCGCTATTTTACAGGTTCATTATTTTTGAAAGGTTGGTGAGGGTCTTACCCTATGCCAATTCTCCAATTAATTAAAATTCCAAAACCGGACTCCAGCCTCTCCGAGCACTAGAGCTGTCGCACGTTACGACTCGTGTGTTGACGGTCTTTTGCAACGGCGTGGTTAGGAAATTCTAAATTGATTGTGCCTGCGCTAAGTGAAATACGACCGACCCATCTTTCAGGGCGGAAGTGTGCATACTGTTGTTTCGACTTTATTTTAGTCTCTTCAGATGTAGATAGGCACGAAGCCACTACATGACAACAATAAATAAGTAATCCAATGTGGAATTACCAGTCGGGCACGGAGGTAGAGAAATTTGCCAATATCCGTTTTCACAAACACCAATTCGGTGCGCCCTATTTCTAAATTACATAAATGAGACTTTTAATTATATATTTAATCCTCATCTTCTTTTATCTAAATTTGATTAACATACTAGAGCAGTAGTGCTACGGTCGCGGTTGTTTAGCGACCTGCCTACAAACAGCAAGGTTTCAATTGCTGTGAGGGTAGAGAGTGAAAAGGCATAACAATGTTAACCTTTCAATGACTGTAATTTGCCAATCCACACATTGAAGGGTCATAGAACCGGTTTACGATTTAAATTTATCTAAAAATATGGTTCCAGTCTAATAATTTGAATTTTGCAATATACTCGTATGTCATATAACACTTTCTATATAGAGTAGATGCCATACAATGTCCAATAAAACAGGGTTGCAGATAAAATTATAACATAAAGATAATTTTGTAAATATTTCCCTCTAGTTTTCTTTTCAATAACTATATTTTTTGTTTTGTTTTAGTAACAAATAAATATATTTGATTCGCATCGTTATCAGTTGAATGTCCAGGACTAAAATACTTCAAAATGAATTGAAATTATTGAAATAAGGTCATCTTCGATTTACGACAGCTAAACAAAGAGGTCGTCTAATTTTTAAGGTTAAAAAATATCAGCTTGCAGTTAATTCAAGGAGAGAAACCGAGTAAATAATACATTTAACGATCATTTCTATTACAAACGCATGGAAGAGGGTTCTCTCTCTCACCTCTCTCCATCCCCCCCTCTCTCTCTCTCTCTCTCTCTCTCTCTCTCTCTCTCTCTCTCTCTCTCTCTCTCTCCCTCTCCCCCTCCCCCTCTCTCTCTTTTCTTCTCCCTCTCCCTCCCTCACTCTCTCTTTCCCTCTACCTCTCTCCCCCTCCCCTCTCTCTCTCTTTTCTTCTCCCTCTCCCTCCCTCACTCTCTCTTTCCCTTTCCCTCCCTCACTCTCTCTTTCCCTCTCACCCCCCCCTCTCACCCCCCTCTCTCTCTCTCTCTCTCTCTCTCTGGGAGAATACTACCAGTTTTTTGTGATCCTAATGTTTTTAGAAAGACGTGTATCTCAAGTTTAATTGCTTTTGATTAGTTACGGCTATATAAAAGATGACGGCTACTAATTTTTAAGAGAGCCAGTGGCCACGTGGTCTAAGGACCCCAGATAGCACAAGTTAGAATACTAACTTCAACCTTAATAAAGATGATTTTGTTTTAAATTAGGAAAATAGTATGAATAATTCGGCGTGTTACCATTGAAAATGTATAAGACCCCAGAAGATGAAATAAACATAATTGTTGATTTCTTAATTAAAAATAGTAAAACTGGGATCAAATAGTAAGCAAACTATAACCTATATAAAAGACATTTAACACTCATCACGATTTCTCCAGAACTATACATCCAATTGACTTGAAATGTTGTACAAAGGTTTATCTTGGCCTCTAGAGGCTCACTAAGAAATGATTTCCTCTCCGACCTCAGGACTCCATCCCACTGGTCTCCAAATTTCTCATGGTATTCTTATGGAGCTTTATTAATTTATTGATTTATTTGACTAATACCTGTAAATAAAAACAAATTGAATACATTTGTGAGGGACCAAACTTAAAATAAAAAATAAAGTACAGATACTGTACAGATCAGATGTTCTAAATTGGACTTTTAAAACAAAAACAAAGTATTTAGTTTGATTTAATTTAGTTAACTTTTGAATGTTCTTGAATTTGTTTGAATTTTTATTTATATTTTGATTGCAAGTCTTTATACTGATATCTTGTTGCACATTTCGATTATATAATCAAACTCAATATTATGACCAGCGTAGCAGGCAGGTACAGCTAGTCTCTATATAAAAGGGAAAGCGCTCACTTCTCAATTCTCCCACTTCCCGTAATCCTTCATAGCTGGCATTCGGTACAAATATTTGTTGTAGGCTAAACAGAAAAACTAAATTATTCACGTCTTGATAAAATACTCTTAAGAGGAGAAACCGCCACTATAAGATTGTTCCATAAGGATAAGAATAGTTTGTTTTTAGTAAATCAAAAACAGCTGTTTTGTAAATAAATAAACATGTTTATTTTGTATCTTTGACATCCATCCTATTGATGCAAGTTTACAATTAATTAAACGTTTTATATATATTTTCTCTCAATACAATTATGTGTAAAAACATCTGTTAGTATGTAAATAATGATGTTTACAATATTGAGAAGGTTACAATCTTTCTTAATGTTATAAATAACATTGGATGTTTATATTTCAACTGTAAATAAGTTGAAATGAGTGAGTTACTTGAAATAAATTGGCATATTTTGATTTTAATTATAGTTTAACCACTATTATTCGGTGCCAAGAGGCCCATGCCGAGGCCGGAAGCCGGGGAGTCACGAGCGCAGCGAGTGATGGGGTTGGCACGCGAAGCGTGCAGGGATGTCCCCTAGTTTCTAATAAGAAAAATGGTGTTTTGACAATATAAATATTTAACTACATATTATATTTAACGTTAAAATCTTCGAATAACTACAACAATAACGATAAGGTATAGAAAACCCTTGGGTAGAGATCCAACTTAGGTTTTAGCTAGTTCCCTATAACCACCCATACGCAATAAATTTAATTATACAATAAACCACTATAATAAAACAGAGTCATAACAATTAAACTATTTGAGAATATGATTGTTCAACCATTGTCTACAGCGGTAAAGTAGTTTTAGTTTTTCCTGAAGGCTAAGAGACCCTAAACACACAGTATATTGGACGGCCATCAACCCAGATCATCCCTTGCGACCCTTCCCTTGGTCACAAAACATCGGCCACTTCGTTAACGTTAGCGGAATTTTATAAAAAGAAAAAAGTAAAATAAAGTATTGAAAAGCAAATAATAATATTTATGTGATCCATAAGAAAGACTGTGGTTAAAAATTCTACTATAATATGCTTTTGGCCTTTATTTCGTATTGCCCAGTAATATGATGTGTAAACAAGCCTTCCTGTGTTATTTAAAGTATTTTAATTGAATTCAGGATGTAGTCGTCCTAGTAAAGTTAGTTGGAGGGTTTCTGCGTCGTCACAAAATAACGGCGTCAAGCAACATCGAGCGTGGTTGTTCTTTGGATGGGTGACTCAGAAAGAATCCCGTCCTAGAACATAACCCACCTGCCCTGTCACTGGCTCAAAAGTCATCCTTAAGGTGGTGCAATCGGTTTTGGTGAGTTAATTATTTTCCAATTTTATAATCAAAACTAGTTAATATACCTTCCCTTGAGACAGGAAAAATGTGAACAACATTTTAATCATACATTAGAACTTGTGGCCTCATAAAATGGTGAATTTAGTTCATTTTAAATCAGTGTTAAGAGAATATCGTTCTAAGTACAAATTTAATTTTTTATAACTACGTTTTCTATACGTAACTGAAAGGAATAAGATATTTTTCACTAAAAAAATGAAAATATATTTATAATTGTAAAGGTGAAAAATGCCCTGTTTTACCTTTAAAATTATAAATGTTTGTACATTTTAAATAAATGAAAAACATCTTAATCCCTTCAGTTACGTGTAGATAACGTTGTTATAAAAAAAATTAAATTCGTACTTCGAACGGATTTGTCTTAATGTTGATATAAAATCAGCTAAATTCACCTCTTCAAATGACCAAGTTTTAACGTAGTTGTTAAAGAAGTTTTTATATATTTTTCCTGTATTAAGGGAAGGTACAATAACTAATTTTGATTATAAAATTGGGAAATGATTAACTCACGGAAAATCCATTGCACCACCTTAAGCCGTTGGTGCCATGAGGTCTATTAGCCCTAACCATCGATGTTAAGCTCTAACTTCACCAGGTAAAATAAGACACCATTTGAACTTTTTTTTATTAATGTGACAGAAAACGTGACCTTGCGATCCAATGAGGCTACATAAATGTAGATATGGTTGAAAATTACCTTCTAGTGCTCAACAGTTTTTGCCAGTGATTCGCGAAACTTGAGGTGAAAAATCGTATTGTTAACAGTATTTTTGTTGTTAGGTGTTTTTTGCGTCATTTAAGTGTCAATAAAATGTAATTGACACTTAAAATCAATGGGCTTTGGTATTCGACTCGTATGAAGAGCTTTAGTATGTATGGTCGATTTATAAGAATTTGAATTTGTGTGATGATCCTTAGAAGATTTATTCGATTCAAAGAAATTCTGGTTCTTATAAAGATCTTTAGACAGTTTAATCGATTCACACAAATTTTATTTCGTATGAAGAATTTTAGAATGTTTAGTTGATTCTCAAGGATCCGTAAGTACATGACGATCTTTAGAAGGTTTTGTCAATAGCTATGAGTTTTTTTTATGAATGGTATGGAGTCTATATTCATTGTAATTTTTAATCCTGACTTGTGGTTTTAAATAATAGAAATAATTAAATACATAAAAAAACATTATTAAAAAAAAAAACATAAATACATAAAAAAACAAAATTAAATACATAAAAAAAACATTATTAAAAACATTATTAAATACATAAAAAACTTGGTTACCATAATACTTTTTGTGGAACTATTCAATATTTTTTACTTAATAAATGGATTTTGTTCTTGGAAAAAAGTACAAATCTTGATAAGTTTTTCATACATTTAATACACTGAGTTACGCAATATTCGTGGGTCACACTAGTGAACTGAACGGGAACATCTCCAGGATAAATTTCAAAGAGGAAGTTTCCCCTTTGTTACAGGACGGAGGAAGGTAGATTCAGAAATCACACATCGTTCCCTTTCCAGGAGAAGTGCGACAATAAAAACACGACATCCGTCTTTCCAGGAGGTGTATTGGGGCCATTTAAAAGTGATTTGTTATTTGACTTCAGAGTAGAAATATTGCTATTGTAGTTTTTCATAAATTTAATATCCACACTATATTTTATTATAAATAAACATCCACAGGATTTTAGATAATTTTATACATCTTAAATATAAAAATATAACTGTCCTGCTTTACAAAGTAAAATGTTCTGTTGATATAATTCAAAACGATATGTTCATAAACGTTTCTGTTTTGATTTGTAAATACCAATTCGTACAAAATGAATACATTCAAGTCTTGTGACTAAAAATTGTAACAAAATTATTCATATATTAATTTTAAAACATGAAGTTTGAACTATTTCTTAAACAAATGGTAATGCTAAATATATGTCATAATATCTGGGTAACAAGTCTCGTTGCAGCGGAGATAGGTAAAGGGTATGTCGATAAA
Organism: Stictocephala bisonia; assembly: GCA_035578905.1. NCBI lineage: Eukaryota > Metazoa > Arthropoda > Insecta > Hemiptera > Membracidae > Stictocephala > Stictocephala bisonia. The sequence goes on along the minus strand of JAQJVL010000100.1, from coordinate 2,216,218 downwards.
GTAGACTTTATATTTGGACCCTAAACCCAACAAGTAACTAGATACGCGAAAGGGTTAGGAACAATGAGTGTAGTTTCTTGTTAGTCTACATTGCTATAAATTTTCCCGTGTGGTAAAATAAAGTATATTTTTTTCTAATAATATATAAGTATCTATATTAAATAAAGTATCTAAAGATTTTGTTAGATTCTCTAAGATATGAGACGTCGACACAACTGTTTATTTTAAGGCGAATATGAAAGATTACATGAGTGTAGACTGAGTGAGGACGACCAGTATAGTCTAGTTACTAACTAAAGTTGACTACTCACTTAAAAGAACCTTTTCATAGACCAACAGCTAAGGCAACTAGGGGACCTACATATTTAAGTGGAATCTAAACCACATTTTATTGGTCTGCTTGTCATCTATTTGAAACGCCTGATGATCAGGCATCTCGCCTACACAACATCCAGACACTGACTAACACCTAACATGGATACCCCAGACTTCTCTAGTAGTGTCAACACACCAGTTAATAGCAACCATTGAGCGGACGCTGTGTCGGTATTAAGAGGACTGAAATTAGAACCGCTCGCCTAAAATCTCTAACACTTTGACCCCAAGTAGCTGGATTACAGCACTCCACCATTAGTGCAGATTGTATGACATAGGCTTCTATTCCACAAGTGAGTCGTTCCCCATGAAATTTCTATGCAAAAGATAAGATAACTTACTTAGATTTATTTTGAAGCTCAAATGCCATTTACGGTGGGGAAATATCATATACACTACAGCGGTTTTATAAAAATTGCTTATTTTTAGTGAATTTGTGAAATAAAAAACAGCAGTGATTAATAAATAATTGTTTTGATTAGAAGTATTCTTAGTCCTTCTTAGTTAAAGTAGTCACAAATCAAATACCGAGGCCAAGCCGAGTCGACACGAGAACAGCGGTTGGCACGTAAAGCGTGAAGGGGTGTCCCCTAGTTAATTTTTAGTTGTAAAATATAATGTTGTGCATATTCGAAAGTAGAATCAGAGGACAGTAGAAAGTAGAAACGTTACCACTTATGGTAAGCAGCAGGTGTATTGTTTACCTCATATATTTTAATTGTATGGAGTACGTAGTTATCATGTATCTTTATCTTCTGTTAGAAGAACGTAATATATTAAATGTTTATTTCAGATAGTTATAGTCTATTCCTTATTTGAGTAATAACTTAGAATCTTTCTCATTTATTTATAAAAATTTTACTCACCAGTCCAAACGAATCTAATAATTTTTACGTAACATTCATTTTATTAACTTCATAGCGCTCTTACAGCAAATCCTGGAATTAAGAGGAGTTGCTATGTCCTATGGCTAGGTCCTATGGCTTGACGATATAAGCCAGCTACAACCACACAACGCCTTTAGGTCTTGCATTGTTGCTACGTTTTATAACCTACTTGTTTTATATTGTGAATTTGACTGTGAGTAAATATTTTATAATAGTCGACTTTAACTATGGTTTTATATTGTTTATAGATTGTCTTGATCGCATTATGTATATATATTTATATCTTTTTTCTGCCATATTACTGTTTGAACCAATAGGAAATGCCTTTTCAAATCCAGATATACCAATATAAGAGGCAGTATTCTTGGAAACACCGCGTGTCAGAGCTACCCTTAAATGCCACTTAGTGAGGTCATTTCAAGTTGGGACATTCATTAAAACAAAAACAATAGAGGTTTTTTTTAATTGTAGACGATATATTGGTCACTTTAAATTGATATATTTATAATTAAAAATTTAAAAGAACTTTGAAGCTATAACTATTTTATTTTGATATAGACAATTCTATTTTCACCTGTTAACAATAAAACCGAGCCATTTATTAATTAATATAGTACAGAGTTAAAGTTTAGCAGCATAAATAAATGTAACTGAGGAACTTGCAAATTAGTTTCGCATATTTCACGTCTGCGATATCCAAACTATTGCTGACTGAAATACTCTCAGTAAACATAGTCTGGAATGCCTCACTGGACCAGTTTAATTATGTTATAATCAATTATTCCGCAACTGGTTATTCTGGAATGAAAACTACTCTAGGCTTTCGATTTAATATACTAAATTGATGGTGCTGATGTGATTTATACAAGCTTAAACTAGCAATACATTCTTTTCTTTAAAGCAATTATGCTCATTAAGTGTTTAAAAACTACAATACCTACGATAACTTTGTAATACTTTTAAAGTTTTAATGTTTACAATTTGCAGTACAACAATACAAAAGTTGTATTCATGTAAAAAAAGTGTATTGTATAGGTTTTTACTGAGTCATAACAGAGTATATTACTAGATCCATAATATAGTAATATCAGAATATATGTTAGCTTTTCCACGTTAATATTTGGTGCTAAAATTAAGTTTTCAAAGAATTAGAAGATACGTTATTATGTTTGTAACATATTTATTACTTAACTCCAATTGTAAAATAATTATTTTTTTTACCTTTTTTAGAGGAAACTTCACTCGCCAGTTCAGTGGGCCTACAGGCCTGTGCGTGAACTTTATTCAACGAGTGAAGTAACGACCGTTGGCTCAGTGGGGATTTGAACCTTGGACCTTGCCCTTCGCAGTCCGAAGCCTTAGCCACTGAGCGACCACTCCGGCAGAATATTTTCTGACAAGGCCTTGAAAATATTATGATAAAAAAACTTGCAATATTGTTTTAGCATACACAGTTAGCAGATGGTCTGCAAAAAATATCGGCATTATAATAATTTTGGGCCATCTTGGAAATCAAATAAATTTAAGAAAAGAACCGCCTACTATTAATATTGTGGCTTTACTGCATGAACACCTTCCGTACGAAAAGAAATTCAAATGTAACTGGCAACGCTTTAAATGGGGAAAGCCAAACACAGGTTCTGCCCCAGTGGAGTGATAAATCACTTTTAAATGTCCTCAATACCTTTCCTTAGGGCTGGAAGTGGTGTTTCTCTTGTTATACTTCTGTGACTTAAGTGCAACTTACGTGTTCTCTCTTTACTAAGTAAAATAACATTAGTATTGTTTTAGTTCCAAGATTATTCCATATTGAGCATTATATTGTTGATATAACATTTTGGAACATGTTGGTTTGTAGGAAATTAAAAAAAATATTTAATTTAAATAATTAATCAAAGAAAAGTAACATAGAAGTTAGATTTATGGTTAAATATTTCCATGATAGATAAATTTAATATAGAATTTGTCGTGGAAGTGTAGCATTTCTATGATGTAAATCTTAATTTTCCATCCTTTAAATTTATTTATATGAGGGGTAGGTTATAAGGAACATACTACCGTATGTGTAGAGCGTGTGAATTAATTATAAAGGCACGTGCAGTACTTGGATTTACATTACACGTACAACTGTTAGGAGGGTGGGTGTGTGGTGTAGTAACTCGTTAAAGAAATTATAGACTCACATCACTCGCTGTAACTTACAAAATATTTTCGTAACATTCAATATGAAGGATCTGTTAATGTTAGATCAAAGGAATTAAGACTAAATATTGAAGAAAATCATAATATTTAGTCTTAAATTTGATTTATTATTACTGAGTCTACATGCTAACCTTTTTTTTAAAAAATATTAAGAGGTAATTAAATAATCGGTTATATTGGAAAAAAATTATGCTTTATCAGATCATTTATTATATATTTCAACGTTAAATAAGACTGGATAGATAAATTTTAAAATAAACTTTATGAATCATTGTTATAACTTTAAATAAAGCCTTCATGTAGGGGTCTGAGTTTTTATTGATATACTGAGATTTTGAAGATTCAGCTAAAAAGTAAGAACGTTGGAGGGGGTTCATAAATTGTATTATTGATCTATGAGCTAACTGAAGCAGTTCTATATGTCTTTTTGCGTCATTAATTTGATTGAACTGAAACAAACCAAAATAATGTTTATTAATATCGTTAACTTCAGTAGCTTAAATTTCAACTAGTAACTTAATTAGTTGCTGTCTTTCCACCTGAAACGATGAACTAAGTTTACAGACATTTACAATGGTCATCAACCTTTCGATAAAAATAAAAACTGGATGTAAGTCACTACAGAGATGGAATGAATGGAGGTCACATCCATTAATGCTCTTAATGTGTATCGAGTAGTTATTTTTCTAGTTTTTATTATGGTGGTAGGGCTAGATCCTTGTCAGTCCTTCCTTTATTCACCCCAAATCATCAAGGATAAGTGAATTATTAAAGTGAAGGAAATATATTCATTAGTTGTAATCTATTTACAACCGCCACTGATGCGTTCACTGCGGCCATTAGAAACCGACTTCTGTTACTTTTTCTATTTTTCTCAGTGGAGGCGCCTTCAACCAACGAACGCAATATAGGTACAGTAATCATATTGCCTATACACAAAAAGGCACGGCGCTTCCAATACTTGCAGTTTGTTTTATCTTGTTAATAGGAAAACCAATCCAAGTATGTAAAAAATTGACCCTCATGTGACGCTCACCGGGCTGACCGCCATGTAACTGGTTTTGGAGATGTTCAGAGCAATTGAAATGATTGAGAGAGACATTGATTGAGTAAGTAAGGTAAGCAAGCGTGTAGGATATGTGTAGAATGTTTATTGGTGAATAAGCGTGAGTGTGAGCGAGTAAGTATTGGTGAGGTTGAACGTGAGTATGAGTGTGCAATGTAGTGTCATCTTTTGAGTGGTTTGAATGTGAGTGTGAATGTTGTAATGTATGTGTCATCGTTTGAGTGTTTTGAACGTGAGTGTGCAATGAGAGAGTCATCTTTTGAGTGGTTAATGATGTAACTAACATTACACATTCACACTCACGTTCAAACACTTAAGATGAACTTACATTGCACACTCACATTCAAACCACTCAAAAGATGACTCTCTCATTGCACACTCACGTTCAAAACACTCAACATATACAAGGTCACACATTCCTAACCAGCACACCCTGACAGGAATTCATCTACTGAGTATGGGCAATTTTAAATCAAATAAGATTTAAATTTCAAAATGAATGCTTTTGAGCTATCAATGGATTTTAGTTTTTGGGGTAAAGAATTAAACAATCGTAAAGCAGAATAATGGAGACCCTTCTCTCTAAGTGTAAGCCTGTGAATGGGATACTTCATTTAGTTTCTGCTCCGAGTGTTGTACAAGTAGCAGCTTTGTTCTCTATAAATAAGTGACTATTCGTTTTAAAGAATGACAAATCTTCAAGGATATAAGGCGACAGGCCTTTGAACCTAAGTTAGAGTGTGAATCCTGGTCTTGACCATTAGTTTTTATCAGTATTATTCACCTGCACTGGGTCTCCCCTTACTCATATCAATTGGTTACCCTCTGATTGGTTTCTCACTCATATCAATAGTCTATGTGGAATGGGTAGAGTAAGCTAAAAATCCTAGCTGCTGTGGCATTAACCCACCCGTCCACCCATACACGTACAGATGTGATTGAATGTGAGCGTGCAATGATAGTTTTGAGGGTCTGAGTGGTTTGAACGTGAGTGTGAGTGGCAAAAAGTGTTTTCTTTCGAGTGTTAAACATGAGTGTAGTATGCAGTGATAGTGACATTTCTTCAACTCCTTAACTCTATTTTACTGTTAGTTTATGTTAGTTTCCATTATTAAACGTAATTTTACATATCTTCACAATGTTTTTTAGTTTCATAATGTTTTTAGTTCACATTATAAATTGTTTTAGAATTAAGTATTTAGTATTTATTAACAATTCATAAACTGAATGAACTCAGCCAAAACCCACAGGCAGTAGCCCATGTGGTGGCTTTTCTCATATTGTTTGTAAATGTTATGTGTATTATTTTCTGAGATCAGTAAAGATTATTATTATCGTTATTATTTTAAGAGTTACCACTATATATTTAAGGTTCTATCCTGTATATAAATAATAAAACCGTAATACAATTTATTTAATCTTATGGAACTTCTTTTTAATTTAGTAGAAATAAAAGTAGTAAATATAGGTATATGGATTAGTTAATATTGACTGGTGAAAAATTGACTTGTTGAAATGAGGTGGGACCCCAACATTCCATATTTACCCTTAAAAATAAATTTCCTACCGAATGACAAAAATATATTGTATTTACAATAATAGTGCGTTAATAGGGAACTTGATTGATTTATATACGTAGACTTAAAAATTTTGAGCATAACGAATGAAAAAAAAAACTGCAAAAAATCCGTTTGCATTTTCTAAAAAGGAAAGTTCATAGTCAACTCATGTTTATCTTTAAATAATTGTAACATTTCAAACTAATTGATCAAATTTACGTATTACACCATAGAAATAAAAATGTTAAATCCTGTAGAGTTTAGATTATTATGAAAATATAATTTTTGTATATAAATTATTCATTATTGATTACTAAGACGTCGATCGTAGAGATATGGGCGAATATGAGGGGTGAAAGAGTGTGATGATTGTAGATGAACGATTGTTACTAACTAAGGTCGGCTGTTCCTCAGACAACTAAGGCCCCTACAGCTTTACGTGGAATCCGAATTAACACATTGGTTACAAACTAATTCGATTTTATGGAGTAATGGCCAGAACCAAACCACAAAGTCACTAGGCTTGAAAACGAGAGGTCTAGATGATGCATTGAAGCATGATTATAGTTAATTATGTGCTGAAGGTTATCTATGACTTGTCATTGAATATTGAGTTTTCCTTCAACATATAAAATAAATATTTGATATAAAAATTTGTACTGGATATATTTACAATAAGGTATATATATATAATAATATATATATATATATAATAAATAATATATATATATATATATATATATTAAGAAATATTTTATGTTGTTTTAGTTGTACTATGCTATTTGGTTATTTAAACAATTTTTTAATTTGTAGTTACCTAATAAAAACAAAAAATTAACTACATACTCATCCGGAATTACTGAAAAGAGATTTTGGGAATTTTAGAGGGAAGTTAACTACTTGTATCAAAGAGACCCACTAAGAAAAGATTTCTTAATATTCCATTACTAAGGAATAGAAACAGCCGCTCATTGTTTTATTGGTTCGATAGTGGTAACACTGTTATTGATTCGATAACTAAACATTACGAACAGCTGGTAAAAAGAAAAAAAAAAAAAACATGACACAAAATGTTGGCTAATTTTGTTTCCATTGCGCAATGTTTAAGGTCATTTAAAGTAATCATGATATGATTGAGCTCCTTTCACCTCCTGAAGTAGACTTTAGGATTTTCTAGACTATAAAACATTGTTATTAAGAAAAGTGGAAACAGACTGAGGTTTTTTTTTTTTTTGTTGATATGATGGTTCAGGTAAGAGTTCAAGCATAAACAAACACCCTGAACAGGTAAGAGTTCAAATCAGGTAAGAGTTGAAGCAAGAATGGTCTGTACTATTTTAGTATTTGAAATATTTGCTCTTTTATGTTAGAATTTGTTTTCTTTGTATTAACAATATACACAGACTAGTTAGTAGTTAGGTATATACGGGGTGGAAAAATATGCCTTTCACGACAACGTTATTTTTTCCATTGATAATAGAAAAAAAAAAATGTCTTCCATAAAGTATAGTTTTTGATCAGAATAATTTACACGAAACCATTAAATAGCGGAGAATTAATATATTCCAATTAGTAACTTTGAAATTTAAATGACCACAACTCTGGAAAGGATAAACATTTCGAAGTTCCGTTTGTGGTAATTAATTTATCTTGAATAGACCTTTCATTTCATACTTAACTTTACCTAGGCCTACGTTAATGATTTTCGTTCAACTCCTCATAGGCCGTCCCTCTGAAAAGATAACATGTCACTAATGGCGTCAAAAAGTAAATTATTTGTAACTTTGATCATGTACAATATTTCTCTTTTACACGTGAAGTCATACAAAGGTTGTGAAAGCGTTTGCATATTTTTTTGTTCACCCTGTAGTTCACTATAGTTAAATTATACGCAAGGGCTGATCAAGGACTAAACACGACAAGAGTGAACTCATTTACATTCGAGATAATTAATATCCATAAATACGATGGATGTAATAAGGACTAAACGTAAACTTTTACTCTGTTGTACAAACGAGGTATTTTAACCTTAGTTTTTTTATAGGTAATGTTATGACTCAACTAAGAACGTGTAAACATGCATTTTAACCTTAGTTTTTTATAGGTAATGTCATGACTCAACTAAGAACGTGTAAACATGTATTTTAACCTTAGTTTTTTATAGGTAATGTTATGACTCAACTAAGAACGTGTAAACATGTATTTTAACCTTAGGTTTTTATAGGTAATGTTATGACTCAACTAAGAACGTGTAAACATGTATTTTTATAGGTAATGTTATGACTCAACTAAGAACGTGTAAACATGTATTTTTATAGGTAATGTTATGACTCAACTAAGAACGTGTAAACATGTATTTTCCTCTTACAGGAACTTTTCACGTGCTTTTGGAATTTCCTGTACTAACGTTTTTTGGAACCTACAACTCATTTTTCATATGATACAACATTATGTAATATTTAGATTCCATTCAAACCTAGTTGAAAGTAAAAGTAAGCTTTTGCATATGCATGTGGTATTTTATTTAATGACGCAATATAACAAGTATTTGGCACTAGATTTTTGAAACTAGCACATTGCAAAAATCTAAGACATTTATGAAATAATATTTTAATTTGTAATTATTAAGTTTCATATTTTTAAAAAAAACTAGCACTAGTAAAATTACAGTAGCCATTTAGTTGACAACATTCCAACATGACACGTAGTTAAGGGATGCTACGTTAGGATAAAGTGGATTTAGGATAAGTGTCTCCTGTAATCAGACATGAGGAGGTGGGGGTGGGGGGTAATGGGGATAATGCTGTATTATGGCTTTACTCTGTTACCCTAGTTTGTATTATGTTATGTTCACAGCAATTATCTAATAATGCTAAATGTGTTCTGCCAAGGCAGACGTCGTCCTTTACTGTTAGAACTTTGCTAACATTAACCAATTTATATAATATAAATAAAATCATAAAGCTCAGAAAGGAGTGTGGCGTTTTAACTAAATGGAAATCTTAGATTACATTTAGATACGAGACGCCGACACAACTTTAAGCCAAATATGAATGCTTACTCGAGTGTAAGATGAGTGTGGATTAGTGTAGTCTGGTTGCTGACTGAGTTTGACTTATGCTCAAAAAGGCCCATTTATTAATAGCCCAATTATAGCTAACAAGAGATTTAGTAGTTACGAGTCTTCTTACGTAGATTCACGTGAATCCCTAACAACGCTTTAATACGTGTCCACATTTAGGGGATGCTTATTATAGTGGTGTCAACAGGTATTGTAATGTTAGCTGTAAGGTCGAATAATCCACCTGGCTATAAAAATTATGTTTATGTCCAGTATTTTGCGTGGGTGACCTACTGAATGAACTGGTGTGAGATAGATGCACTGAGTGGTGGAGGTGAGATAGAGAACTACTCTTACCCGACTGTGTAATTGCTTTTAAAAATATCCATGGAAACTGGGATGATGGTACGACGCGTGCCGGTGGTGCAATAATAAACCAGCCAACTGCCTAATTAGCAACACTGACTTTATGTTGGTTTGATCAACATTAACGAGTCGAGTTTAGAACGATTACATTAAATCATTATTTAGTATTCAACGATATATAACACCCTGGTAACTTTCTATCCGGCCCAATTATTAGTAGTCATAAAAAATGTTCGTTAAACCTGTAAAATCGACAGCTATCTAATTTAATAGGATTAATAAATGAAAAGATAAGAAACATCCATTCTGTCAAATGCTGTGTCTTTGACATGTGTATCTGTCATATATGACATTTTAAATATAAATATTGATCTTATGAATGTTAATATTCACTATTAAACATAATTTCAACTGTAATAATGCATAAGATTTACAATTAGTACATTGATATTTTATTTCTTAACAGGAATTAAAATGTAAGTGGATTGTTATTTCCTGATTTGTAAATAGTAAAGCTTTATTTAACAAATATTCAATTAACGTACAAAAGCTGAAAGGAATTAGTTGTAGTTACTAACGAACTTCCTTCTGCAAATAAATACACTTCGTTGTATATTTTTATGTAGAATAGAAGACTAATCTTGACAGAACGTTCACTAAATACTAATGTACAGTTTTTACCACTCGTACACGCAAATAATATACAGATTCTTGTTTAATATAACACTTTTGTAAAGAAATATTACACGTTTATGTTTCTTGAAATATCTTGCTTTTAACATGTATAACATCTTAGCCCAGTATTTCTAAGAAAGGAGAAAATGGTCCAAGTTGTACGCAAAGAACCAATACAGCAGCAGTGGTTATTTATAACTGGTGTACAAGAATCTATTTAGTTTTTCTCATCCTGAAGTTGGAGTTAACTAGGTTAGTGCATAACCAGTAACCAGAAAACGGTAGTTCCAGGCATGGTAAATAATATAAGCAAATAATTCCATATAACAAGTGTCCTTTCTAGATTCGTTTTCTATCTGTGTGTCTGTATGTGTTTTAAAAAAAAATTGAAAATCTCGAAAACAGTTTGATATACAATATTACAATTTTGTATGAAAGCTGATCTTAAAAAGACACTTTTATGTTAAAAGGCTGTACGTCTAAGATTATCAGTTTTAAAATGTCGGCTGTATAAAACTTTCAGAAAAAAAAAATTTCACCCAAACTTGTTAAGATACAATATATAGACCATATTACGTCAAATTCATCGGCATGCCAATTTAAAAGATTGGTTGACAAAAAAGAGAATACATTTATTTTTTGTAACTGAAAGCATTGTTATATGGGTAAAGAGTACTCATATAAGAATGATTTCAATCACAACAAAATAAGTTTTCTCTTTTATTTGTCATCTGATCTTTTAATTTGGCATACCGTTGAATTTGGTGTAATATGGTCTATAAATATTGTACCGTAACGTATTTGGGTGAAATATGTAGTTTTTTAAAATTTGACTTTGAAATGTTTAAACCGCCACCATTTTGAGACTAATAATTTTATATATACAGCCTTTTTACATGGATTGTGTCTTTTTAAGATCAACTTTCACACAAAAATTTAATATTGCATGTATGTAAAATGGATTTTGGGATATTCAAATTTTTGTAACAAACTCATACAGACACACGTTAAACGTGCGATTCTATCAAGTTTTATTTTGTAGCTGTTTAATTTAGTAAGTGTTATACGTGATTGGAATTTTTAATTTAAATAAATTTAATTGAATTGAACGATTTATCCTCAATTGTTTAGGTTAAATATCATTACCTGTAATTTATTTTGGTATATTCTTCTTTATTTATTAATAAAAATTGCATAACTGTGGAGAACGTTATTAATATTTTTGCTTTTAATTATTATATTTACGCACAGCTCTCTGCGTTCTTCCTCTATAAAATA
>JAQJVL010000100.1:2169749-2199749 GCA_035578905.1 Stictocephala bisonia | reverse complement strand
CATTGACTTTGAGGTGCATGATAATATTGTCATAATTATTGTTTGGATTAATTGATTACGGTTCAATTTGGAACATATATTTGACAATTTTCATTAGTTTTTCTCGGACTCTTATGTATTGGACAGCAACACAAATTTATGAGTATTTTAATTGGCTATGAAGGATTGCATGAGTCTAGCATGAGTGTGAATGTCCTATGTAGTCTGGTTACTAACTGAGTTCGACTCGTGATCCAAAAGGGCAATTGTTTAATAGCCCAACAGCCAGAGCAACTAAGTGAACTACAGCATTACACGGGATCCGAACTGTATTAGTCTGATTTTCAGCTGACAAGCCTAGCACTTAGTTCTCTCTCCTATACATCTGAACCTTGAATACCACCCAAAAAGGACACTCCAGACATCTGTATTAGTGTTCAGGTCGATGGCAACCATTTAGCGTACGCCGTGTTGGTATTAAGAGGACTGAACATAGAACCTATCGCCTACAATATCATCAAAACTTTGTCCCAAGTAGATGGGTTACAACACTGCGCCACTAGTGCCGACTTGCCAATTGGTATTTCAAAAGAAATATTTAAGGTGAAAAATGTAAATTTGAATAAAATATTAATTAATAATTAAGAAAAGGATCAATACATGTCACATTCTGCTACAACGGTAACAAAAAGAATTGAATCAGAAAAATAACCCTTCAGAAAAACTAAGGCTTTAATGAGGAAGGAAACCAATGAGCTCTCATTCATAAGGCTATTGCTAGAGGCTACACTCTGAAGATGGTGGAATAATGTACCACTGTATGGGTAGGGGAGGGTGAGTAGCTTACATTTCAGCAATACATTTTACCTCTGTATTGTTTTTATTTATTATCTTACGATTTATCTATTTATCTTGTATAATTTTCTATAATATTCTAAAATTCTAACATGTTTCTCTATAAATTTAGAGAAAAAACTTTTTTGTTTTAAACTTTTATCTCATATTTAACCTTCTTTAGTTAGTCGTTTTTAAATAAACGAAATTAAAAATTCAGTTAAAAAATAAACATTTCGGCAGTGTGCGAATTCAGTTACAGCGAGTAACATATACTCTGTTTTCCTTAAATACTTCTGTTAGGCGCGATTTATTTGTATTATTAAGTTTTTCCAATAACTTTAAAAATTAATAATTTAGAATCGAATTAAAATAATTTTCTTTAATAAAATAGTTATATAGTGACATCCCAGTAAAATAGACCCTGTGAAGCTACTTTAAAGACATGGATATATATATATTAAATTATTTTATTTAACTTTAGTAAATCAATACAGAAAAATACGTTTTCATTAAAACGTACTATTTAATAAATTTTTTATAATGTAATGAACTAAATAAGATTTTATTACATGATAATAATACAATTTCTAGTATTATAAATTACGTGCAATTGTTTGTAGACAAAAATATCGTTGGTACAATAAACAAGGTACCTATCGATAATACAGGTACCCTTAAATACAGTACTACTGCACGTGAAGGAGAGGGCGGGTGGGTCAGTACAGTGAGTTTTAGAATCTTTTTAAGTAGTCAAATACCTGTTATGAATGCTTGTGAAGAGTTATTTATTTTTAAAGAAAAATGTAAGGATCGTGATAAATTAATGAATGAACAGGTTAATTTTGATTAGGAAATAGTTTTTAATAATGTATTTTCAGTGACTAAAAGAACAGATAAGTATCATAGTTCTCCTGGATTTTCTTTAAAAAAAATGATGATGAACAAGAATTCAATACATAGCTGGTATACATCTATAAAATATGGGTATATGGATTAGGTTAGAAAAATATGTCAAAACTAAACTGTACGAAGAATAATTGACATGTCACCTATGTAAATAACATTTCACTCACAGGCTTACAAGTTTAGGTGACTTATGTAGTATTATGTCTATTAAAAATACAAGTATAGGAAATCTACACTGTTTTACATGAAATATTCGATAAATAATTACTTATTTTATATAGAACATATTTAATTATTTATTTAAAGTTTACAAGATGTTACAAGTGCGTGGCCTTGCCAAGCTATGGAACGTATGATTATAATATTTAAAAGGTTAGTATACAATATATAGGTGGTTCAGGGCAAGCACTTATTCAGTATCTTAGATATAGGAAAATTTACAATTAAAAATGCGACTTATTTGCCTTGGCAGCAAGCTCCAATAATCTAAACAACAATGCAACAACAAACAGCAACGATAAAAGTATGAACAAAATCAAATAACTAAACAATAGCATATAAATAAACAATTACAAATTAAGAAACGATAAAAAATAAATAACAGTACGAATAAATAAACAACAACAAATAAATAAGCAATAAAACCCCTTGTAATACTAAAGTGTGCAATAAATTATAAATGTGTACATTTATAAACAGAATATAAGTCTTCAGTCTTGCTCGAGTCAACGAGCTGATAACAACTATCGCTACGCCGCTCCTGTCGTGTGTGCTCTGTGACACGCTTACTCCTGTTTTTCGCCACGCCAATTTAGATTGTTTCTTCGATATTCGGAAATTATTTTTTAAATTTATTACTTTTGTGTTAATGTAGTTAAGTGCAATGGCTTACAACTGTGGCATCTGCAGTTTACCGTGTGTTACTGATGATAATAATCCTTCTATTAAGTGTGTTGGAGGCTGTGAGCGAGATTTCCATACCCAGTGCATTAGGAACAGTGACTGTGACAGCAAGAAAACAACTCGGTCATACAAAGACTGGAAGTGCAAGGATTGCCGGTCTTCAACTTCAAGACACAGCGGTTCCCAGTCTTCAGGTAGCACTGCTCTCACTAAAGACTTTTTAGTTCGTATACTTGAGGAATTAAAACGAGATGTCTTTAGTGAAATAAGACCTTTCAGAACAGAAATTGACGAGTTATCTAAGGCGGTCAGTTTTATTTCTGATAAGCTGGACGAATCGACTGGTATACTGAGGGCCTTAAGAAATGATCTTGAGGTGATGAAGAAAGAAAATGAGGACCTGCGATCGAAGAACACGGAACTATCAAGTGAAGTTTTGGCGCTGAAGGATAGAGTCCGCTCCATGGAACAATACTCGAGAAGAAATAATATTGAGATAAGTGGAGTCCCGGTTTCACCGAACGAAAAGGTCAGCAAGATAGTTCAAGACGTCGGAGCTGCCCTGGGGGTCGAAGTGAAGATTGATGAAATTACAGCGGCCCATAGAGTTCCATCTTTTAGGAAAGATAGGTCACCGGCTCTCATAGTGCAGTTTCTGAAGAGGACGTCGAGAGACACCTGGCTCAATAAATTCAGAGAAAGAAAGGGAACACCTCTGACAGCCCAGAGCATCAACTCCGTCTTTCCCCAGCAGAATGTCTATGTAAACGAACACTTGTCACCGGAAAATAAGATCTTCCTTGCTAAGTTGAAATCCAGATGCAGAGAGGTAGGATATGATCATGCATGGTGTCGTGAAGGTAACTTATTTGCTAGAAAGCGACAGGGGGAAAAATATATTAGAATCAATAATCTGACAGATCTTGATAAACTGAAGTAAATATCTTATCTATTAAATGCCAAATGGTTCTATTTCTCTTTCTGAAACAACATTAAAAGATTTTTTTGTTCCCCCTGTCAATAGTAAAGGGCTTACATATAATTTTCTGTATACAAACATAAGAAGTATGAGGAAAAATTTCAATAGTCTATTATTAGAATTACATAATATTAAGTATCGAGTTCATTTTATCATTTTAACTGAAACCTGGATTACAAATGATGAAGTTACCTTGTTCAATATTCCCGATTATAATGTATTTTCAGCTTGTAATAATACTTATAGAGCTGGTGGAGTCATTTGTTACGTGCTAAAGTCAATAAATTGTAATGAAATAAGCTTCACTCAAAATATGACTTCCGCCGACAGTTTATTATTAAGTATTAAAATTAACCACTATTATATTTCGTTGATTTGTATATATAGACTGCAAAGCATTTCCCAAAACATATTTATAACTGAACTAGATGAATTACTTATTAACATAAAAAATAATATTTTAATTGTTGGAGATGTCAATATTAACATATTACAAAGTAATCATGTTTCAAACAACTATATTAATTTACTTAATAATTGCGGCTTTGTATCATTTATTAATGCACCAACTAGAATAACTAACTGTTCAAAAACATGTATTGACCATATTTTTATAAAGAGTAGATGTTTACAGCTTTTTGAAAGTGCAGTGTTCGATGAGAGTATTACTGATCATTGTTTTCTGGGTCTAAAGTTTTGTCCATGCAATAACATAAATTCTGATTCTCCTGTTGAGCAGGATAAATTTGTAGTCGATTACGAATTAGCTAAAGTAAATTTAAGTGAAACAAATTGGGATATTATCTATAATGCAATAAATGTTAACGACTGTTTTTTATTATTTTATGACATATTGAATAAAGCCTTAGATAAAAGTAAAAAAGCTGTTTTAAGTAATAGGAAATGGAACAAATCTAAGTCTAGAAGTCCTTGGATTACTAAGCACATTCTGAATAAAATTAATCGTAAGAAAAAACTGTACAAAATATCGAAAAGAAGGCCTTATGATGTTAATTTCTTAAACTTGTTCAATAGATATTGTTTAAATTTAAAACTTGAAATTGATGTAACTAAAAATCTGTATTATTCGGGTAAGTTTGAAAGTTGTAAAGGAGATATTTCTCAACAATGGAAAGTTATAAACGAGTTGACTGGAAGTGGAAGGGGCAACAGTATTAGCCACATTCAACTAGATAACCAGTCTATTGTCACAGAACCATTTGACATTGCCCAGCTTATCAACAAACATCTTATAGCTGTTCAGTCCGAACGACCAAGGTCAGTGTCTGTCGGTGGCCAATTGCTTCCTCCTTTACGTTCTTTTCCTAATTCACTGTTTTTGTCACCTACGTCTGTTGACGAAATAAAATTAGTTGTAAAATCTTTAAAAAATAAAAAGTCTACTGGTTTTGATCGAATAAATGTCATTCTTCTGAAACATATAATTAATGAAATTGCACCGGTATTAGTTTTCATAATTAATAAGAGCTTTTATGATGGAATTTTCCCTGAAATCTTGAAAAGGGGTATCGTTGTACCAATTTTAAAAAAAGCAAATTCTTATAAATTGGACAATCTGAGGCCAATTACTTTATTATCAGTTTTTTCTAAATTGTTTGAGAAGCTAATGTTAACTAGACTTTTAAAGTACTTAAACAATTTAAATTTCTTTAATGCTAACCAATATGGTTTTACTAAAGGAAAATCTACAGAAGACGCTTTATTAACAGTAACAGAACGAATTTATAATAATTTCAACAAAAAATTAAAGTCAACTGGTCTTTTTATTGATTTTAAAAAAGCGTTTGATCTTGTTGACCACTGCACCCTGTTGTGCAAGCTAGAAAACTATGGAATTAGAGGTCAGGCACTTGAATGGTTTAAGAGCTTTCTTGTGGGAAGGAAACAGCAAGTGAAAATAAATAGTTCACTTAGTGACCCTATTATAATAGCAGCTGGCGTGCCACAGGGTTCTGTCCTATCTGCAACCTTGTTTCTCATTTTTATAAATGACCTATTAGAACTTCCTTTTCAAGGTTGTGTGAGTGCTTTTGCTGATGATATTGTGTTATTTTATTCAGATATAAACATTCTTTTGTTGGGTGATTTTATTAATCGTGATCTTTTGCTATTACGCCAGTGGTGTTCTAAAAATAAAATGCAAGTGAACAGTGTCAAATCTCAATTTGTTAATTTCGATTTTGTTGGTTTTAACTTTCCTTTTCCAATAGTTTATCATTCCTTAACTTGTAACTTACATATCTGCAACTGTCAACCTTTAAAACAAGTTAAATCTTTTATATATCTGGGAATCACTCTTGATGAAAAATTAACATTTGACAAGCACATTGACGATTTGCATTTAAAACTTAGATCCTCAATTAGAAAGTTTTATTATTTAAGAAATTTTTGTGATAATCAATTGTTGTGTACTCTTTATTTTGCGATTATTCATTCTCGATTGCAGTATGGGCTTGTATGTTGGGGTGGTACTTATAGGGGCTTAATTGACAAACTGAGAGCAACACAAAATTACTTTTTACGAATAATATTGAGAAAGAATAAGCGAGAAAGCTCTTTTCCTTTGTACATTACCTTAAATATTCTCCCCATACAGTACCTTTTTATTTATAAAGTCCTTAGACTGTTTTATGTCAGGAGTGGAAATAGAGGCAATATCAATCCTTCCTATAACACAAGGGCTGTGGTGAGTGGATTATATAAATTACCCAGGGTAAGAACATCAATTTTTAAACATTCCTTCATGTATTTGGGTCCAAAATATTTTAATTGCTTGCCTAATGATATAAAAAAAACTCCACTTCTAAACACATTCTGCAGACTTGTTTTCAATTGGCTTTTGACCCAACATGATATTTCTTTTCTGAATTTCAGTTTAATCTAATAATATATGTGTTTTTTGCCCCTTCCACACAATCTTGCTTGAATTTGTTCTTTTAGTTCATATTTGTTATTTAATATGATTTCTTTAGCTTTTAATGCGTAACATTACATTATGTTCTTGTTGTTTTTTAGTATAATATAGCAGATGCTTACAGTAGCGGTCGTAATCTGTTTTTAAGTTAATATTTAAGAGCTTGACTCACATAGTATATTTGTTTTTTTTACTGTTTTTATTTTAACCTATGGCCACATTACTGGAAGCAGTGGCCATTTTATTTCCTTTTAGTTTCAGATGTACAATATAATATGTAGTTTTTTTGGAAATAAATCATTTATTCATATGAATAATTTGGGGGATAAAACTGCTCGTATATAAATAAATAAATAAATATATATATATATATATATATATATATATTTTTTATTTTAGTGAAGTGAAGTGAAGTGTACTGCATGTGAAGTGAGGTGATTGCAATATGAATTTTGTGCTGTCAGAATTAGAACCAGGCCTAGTATTATTGAATTACTATTTCAGATAATATGCAGTATATTTTATATAGTATTTATTTTTTATTTTATTTATTTATTTATTCATAAGACGCCGATCGTCAAGATATGGACGAATATGAATTTCGAATGAGTGTGATGAGTGTAGATGAGCGAATGTAGTCATTGTTACAAACTAAGGCCGACTATTCCTTAGAAAGTGTCATTAATTAATAGCCCAATGACAAATGAACAGCCGGTGGTTATCAGCTGATCCTTCTCAAAATGTATTATGACTCTGATTGGGATCGAACTGAGAACCTTTAGCACATAAAGCTGGGATTGAACCAACTACGCTACCTACTACCAAAGTAGGCCTAGGCCTAGTGAGCCAAAAGTAAAAATTATTTTTAAATGAATTATAGCTCGTTAATTACTCAATTTAGTTAGGCAATAAGTTGAATAGATAAGTAACTATATAAGTGGGCAGTCTCTGGCCATACACAGTGTTTGGTATAGGGGTAATATATTTACTTATGTTCCTTGTATTGAAGTTCCTTCTGCGTACCGTTTTGTAATCTTTATTATCAAAGCTGGCTTGCCACGCAGTTGTTCCGGATTCGATTCCCGATCCGTAAGTACGGCTTGACGTAAAGCCGTTGGTCCCCAGGTTAAGTGTTAGAGAGGGCTTCTTAGCCCTAACTTCGCATGGTTAAATAAGAGGAACTTTAACTTTTATTTGGTATTTATTTTTAACACATAGTACCCCTTAGGTGTTAACTGATCCGCAAGACTATATTGTTGAAATCCATCTAGCCTTGTGCTCAGTTCTCTACCATGCAACATCTACACTGAAGCTTAGCTATTATATTTATATGACTTATTGCTGCTGATCCCCACGTTGATATTCTTGATTTAATATGTGATTCAATTAACTAAAATTATGGCCTATACAACGATGGAATAAATTATCACGGTAGAAATTTAGAATATTTGAAAGCTGAATCAACAAGAATTTTTATTTGTTTGATTAATAACGCAATTATAACAAAATAAGTCCATAGTTAACTTATGAACTAATTAAGCCTTCAAATTTTGAATGATTCATATATTTTTCCAAAACAATTTTCTTAGTATATTTTAAAGTTAATTCTTGTTTTAATAAATTATATTACATTATTTAAGACCACCCCCTAATAAGCACAAGGTGACATGTAAAGATAATTGTAAATCCTTTTTTAAATAAACCTGTTTCTCTATACATACTTTAAATGAGAGAAAATGGAGACAAGGGACAAGGGTACGTGGGCCTTAATTAAACGATGTCTCTGTGAACCGGCAAAAATATACCGATAAATACAAGTAATTTCTACAGTATTTCTTTTTGGAATATTTTCCGCACAGAGTTAAATGTGTCATTAGGTGTTTTATTTACTTACTTGATCAAAGTTAGTATGTAATTAGTATGCTCAAACATTGGCATTACTAAGGAGTATACAATAGAGATGTGATAGCAGTTTTTACTTAGGGTGTGTACGCGTATGTTGACATAAGTTTGTTGTACACAATACAATATTCTGTTGTGTAGATTAATCTTAAAATTCATAGACAATATTTTGGTGTACTGCGAATTGTAATTTTTCTCTTTGTAGATTCAAAGCATCCAAAGTTTAATGTTTTGTTACTCTTTTCCTCATTTATGATTGTAAAACCAAAAGAATACTTATTTTTAAACTAGAAACTACATTTTCCGGTGACAACCGCGTCAAGGTACTATCTACAATATTTACAAGATAACCATTTGGTTTTTGTTTACCAGTTACTGCAGTAAGTTTATTAAACTAGTCAAAGAGGCCAGCAGCTTTTTTTAAATGTTGAATAAAAAATCTTTAATTCATTTATGAGGCAATGTATGAAACTAAAGCACATTTTTGTGCAACATATGATATCAGAACGAAAAATAAAAAATGTAAAAACACACATACAATAACATAATTAATAATTCAAAACATACATATTGAATACTTTAAAATATATGTTCAATTCATACATTTAAAAATAATTATTTATAGGTGAATTCATTTTTTTAAATTGGTTTCTAATTTTTCAAAAACTAAGTAGATTAACTAAACATTTTGTCGTTGATTGGCAGATTCAGCTTTTCACTACATTATTTCTTGCTATTGCTAATTCATGTTATTGTAGCTTCAAGTAATATTTAAGCGTATAAATACATTTAAATATGTCCAAATGTGTATAATTTTTAAATTATTGTCATTTTTGAACATTATGTAAAGTGATGGAACACATGTAAATATATTTCTTGAGGTATTAATATATAAATTGTCTCTTCTTTAGACGGCAAACTTATTTTTGAATAATTATAAGTAAGTTCTGATGATTGTTTTGTTATTTATATTACAGTTTCTATATATATATATATATATATATATATATATATATATATGTATATATATATATGTATAGATCTACAGTCTTAATTACTTATGAGCTCACACTATATTATAATGTTCCAGTTTTCAGTATATAATAGATTTACTTGATGAAAATAGTGTAAAATCGATTATTTCTTAATATATTAATAATGTGATGACAATCACACAACACACACGACAAATTCATTGCAGCGTTGTGGAGCTAACACGACAGTAGCTCTCCAAGTAGCCAGTCAGCACAAAATACGCTGCATTACCGTTTTATTGCACTGTATCTTGCAAACTGGATTAATAATAATAGAAAAAATGCTGTAATAGATTATTAATCATAAATTATTTGACATTTAGTATTTGAAACTGGGAGTGTAAACAGTGCAGAGCTACGCAATGCTGCTGGCCGGCCGCTAGGATCGCTAGCGTCGTACTTGTCACCATTATTATCTAATGGAGTGTTGTGACTGTACATTGTTAGATTATGATGTTATTGTGTACATTGCTTGGTAAAAAATATGTTAATTTAGATATTTGTATACAAAAAAAAAAGGATAAGATGTTTGAGTAAACGTACTTTCGTTACCATACATTTTTTTGAGATGGGATAAGTGGTGATTAATGATTGACACTTCTTCCCTACAGGGACATTTAACCTTAGTTTCGTTCGTGTTCAACGATCACTATTGGCTTAAGAAACCTTTGCATGTTCAAGAAATAATTAGATTTGAAGTCCAATAGGTTAATAGTAGGTGACGTTCCGTGAGACATGAAGCACCCACCCCTCCATCACGACGCTCTGTCTGGCGAATGGGTAACTAAGCTAAATTTAAAACAATTTTTAGGTTATTATACATTTATTTGCTTACACTGAATAATATAATAGGTTAGGTTACAATCTTTATGGAGAAGAAATATTTTTAAGTGAATTTATTTAAATTCATTTAAACATTTTACATCATACAATCTATGTCATATGAATAGCATAGCTTTGTGTAATAGTTATAAAGACAGTCTTACCAACTTAACCTACCCTCTAAATAACACACAGACAAGCATAGTATGAAGAGAATGCCAGCAATTCTATTGTGATATTCTGCTGCATTGCAGTGCGATCGAAGACTTTTGATTTTAATTGATGGAAACTAAGAAAAGTTATTCCAGTTACTCGTCTAATATACAGTAATTTAGAATCTGTTACTTTTAGAATTTTCCCCTAAACCATAACTAATTAATTAATGTTGATAACATACTTTAGCCTACTAAATACAATTTACCTTATATTTGATATAGGACGTGATTGTATTACTAAATAATATTACTAAATACTTTTAAAAATAAGAACCTGAAAGATTTAATGTGGCAAAACGTCTTTTGAATTGTACACAAAGTTTGAATAAAATAGATGAAAATGTAGATATTCTAAACGTTTGTAATAAGGGTAGGATTATGAATGCATGGGAAGAGTTATTTATTTTTAAAGAAAAATCTAAGGATCGTGATAAACTACCGAATGAACAGATTCATTTTTATTCAGAAATAGTTTTTAATATCGTATTTTCAGTGATGATAAGTATAAGCCAATAGGAATTAGCCAATAATATCACAGCAGCCGCCATTTTTACATTTCCAGCCAATATGGTCACATGATCGTAGGCCTATAAATTTTGAACCTTTTTTGAAGTTTTTGAACACCATTTTCCATTCTTTTGTGAATCCCTCTGGTCTGAGGAAGGTGAGCGTGTTTCACCGAAACCGATCACCATAATATTTGCGCATTTTGTATTGTGATATATTTGTGCTTATATTGTAATACATTTGTGTTGTATGACGTTCACTTCTACTTTATTCGTACCAACACGTATTATGCTAATTAAAAAAACTATATATAAAATATACACACCTCTCTTAATACATCAATCTACAGTCGTGTTTATAAATTACATCTCCTCTCCATTTTATACAATAACATTGCCTTATAAATATAAATATTGATGACGATGTAGGATATAAAAAGCAAACACAGTAATTTGAATAATTAATAAGAATACAAATTCAAAAGAGTTTTAAAAATTAATAAAATGTTTAGGGGACAATCTAAAGGTATAAAAGAAAACAAAATACTGAGGGAATATTTAACTAAACAAATTAAGGACAGACCACGTAAAAAATTGTAGTTAAGTTTACCCTAATCGTACCTACAACTAAAATGGAATTATTTTATTAATAAATTATACCTTTACAAAACAAAGCTAAATAAACTACATTAAGTACTACCAAATATTCTCTTAGATATGAGACATCTTGTTGCTTTTTATGATGAATTTGAGTGATTGTATGAGTTTGGATGATCTGTGCAGTCTTTTTACTATCAAAGATCAACTTATGATAAGAAGGGACCATTTATTAATAGCCCAACAGCCAGGTCACATAAAGTCCTACAACTTTACGTGGAATCCGAACCACGTAGTGTTAGTCTAATTTTCGACTAATTAACAAGCCTGATACTCTGTTTACAACAAACAGACCCTGATTACCACCCAACATTGAAACTTCAAACCTCTCCACGTTGATGGCGACCATTGAGCGGATATCATGTGGATATTAAGTGAACTGAGCATAGAGACTATTGCCTACAATTTCCATACCACTTTCCTCCAAGTAGTTGGGTTACAGCACTGTGCCACTAGTACCGACACTATAATACAATAAAATTTATTCTATTTTTATGCTTATTGAAAACATCAACCATAACCATGATATCATATTACAATTTATTTTCAATCATATAATGCTATCTCCAGTCTATATTTAGATTTACTGTTAACCTATCCTGTTCCCTTGTTAGTGGTTCTTCACACCTGGATAGCCCTAATCTCAGGATAGGGAAAACATTCTTGGCCATAAATAACCACTGCTGCTAAATTGGACCCCACGTGTAATGGCTTAATGTTAGGTCACACCTACACTTACTTATATCACTTACCCTTAACGACTTAATAGAAGCCACTTCACTAAACTTGGCTTTTATCTAAATGACAAGGGCGAAACAAAAGTTGCTTATCTTATTTTATAAAAAAATGAAACATATTTCTTCACTAAATCAAGTTCACAATCTAAATACAAACAAATAACCCTAAATTAAATAAACCACAACAGTAAAGACAAAAACATGTACAGTAGCCACTTCTAAAATATCATATAACATGAACCTCCATAAAGAATGTAACATGGACTATTCTGGGGAAAATAACACTGCCTTAAAAAAAAAAAAAAAAAAAAAAGTTAACAATCTCTTCCAATATACTTGAAGTCACCGGCATAAGCAACGTATTTGATATACCGTAGCTTGACAATGAAACCATGTATCGCGCTATCGAGCAAACGCAACAATAAAACTTCATCAACTAACAATCATGCTACTACAACTTTATTAGAAGCATATATTAACAATGCATCTATGTGTGATAGTTATAATACAAATTAAAGTCAAAATAAATACATTTTTATAAAACGACAGATATAATACACAAACAGCGTAGTGAAAAATAAAACGAACATTTATAAACATTCTGTATTAAAGTTATGTAACCAAAATATTGAACAAAGAGCTTCTAAATTTAAAAAAATTAGAAATTACAATATCATATATGAAATGAAACCGAACCGTATTTTTTTAACTGAACATGATCAAGTACATGATAAACATTTCAAACTTTAATGTAACTTCTTATTTCTCCTATAAGACAACATATAAAGGAGGTGTAATGATAAAACGTTAAATATATTACCAGCTGATATTAGGACTAAGAAGCTCTCTCTAACTCTTAACCTAGGGACCAACGGTTTAAGGGTAACTTGCGAACCACCACCAGTGATCGAGGAGGTGGGCTGCGTGCAAGGACGGGATCGCTCAGACGGTCACCCATCCAAGGAACAGCCACGCTCGATGTTGCTTGACTCCACTAACTTGCGATAACATCGGAACCCTCCAGTCAAGGTCACTGGCAAGGTTATATTGACAAGAGTATGATTTAAACTAAAAAATTAAATATTCCAAATAAAGCAAGTGAGAAGCTTCAGGAGAGAAATAATTTTAATTCTATAAACATTAAAAAAAGTATTTTAGAAGACATTCTTAGATAACTTGGATCGAATGTAATAGAATTCTTAGATAAATTAAGGCTAGTTATAGTTTACCTGATGCTCGAGTTTCATCACTGAAAATGGAATTTCACGTTATGTTTTGTGAAAGTGAAATGTTTAAAGACATTAAATGAGTGTTTCCTTAAACGAAAATAAAGTAATAAACACGTAAAGAGTTTACCACTTTTAAATATTTATTACTTTTACGTGTTTATTACTTTTACGTGTTTATCACTTTTACATGCTTAATACTTTTACGTGTGTATTAATTTTACGTGTTTATTACTTTTACGTGTTTATTACTTTTACGTGGTTATCACTTTTACGTGCTTAATACTTTTACGTGTGTATTAATTTTACGTGCTTATTACTTTTACGTGTTTATTACTTTTACGTGCTTATTACTTTAATGTGCTTAATACTTTTACGTGTGTATTAATTTTACGTGCTTATTACTTTTACGTGCTTATTACTTTTACGTGTTTGTTACTTTTACGTGCTTATTACTTTTACGAGTTTATTAAATTTACATGCTTATTACTTTTACGTGTTTATTACTTTTACGTGCTTATTACTTTTACGTGCTTACTACTTTTACGTGCTTATTACTTTTACGTGTTTATTAATTTTACGTGCTTATTAATTTTACGTGCTTATTAATTTTACGTGTTTATCACTTTTACGTGCTTATTACTTTTACGTGTTTATTAATTTTACGTGCTTATTACTTTTACGTGATTATTACTTTTACGTGTTTATTAATTTTACGTGCTTATTAATTTTACGTGCTTATTAATTTTACGTGTTTATCACTTTTACGTGCTTATTACTTTTACGTGTTTATTAATTTTACGTGCTTATTAATTTTACGTGCTTATTAATTTTACGTGTTTATCACTTTTACGTGCTTATTACTTTTACGTGATTATTACTTTTACGTGCTTATTACTTTTACGTGTTTATTAATTTTACGTGCTTATTACTTTTAAGTGCTTATTAATTTTACGTGTTTATCACTTTTACGTGCTTATTACTTTTACGTGTTTATTAATTTTACGTGTTTATTACTTTTACGTGTTTATCACTTTTACCTGCTTATTACTTTTACGTGTTTATCACTTTTACGTGCTTATTACTTTTACGTGTTTATTAATTTTACGTGTTTATCACTTTTACACGTTTATTACTTTTACGTGTTTATTAATTTTACGTGTTTATCACTTTTACGTGCTTATTACTTTTATGTGTTTATTACTTTTACGGGTTTTTTCTTTTACACGTTTATTACTTTTACGTGTTTATTAATTTTACGTGTTTATCACTTTTACGTGCTTATTACTTTTACGTGTTTATCACTTTTACGTGCTTATTACTTTTATGTGTTTATTACTTTTACGGGTTTTTTCTTTTACACGTTTATTACTTTTACGTGCTTATTACTTTTATGTGTTTATTACTTTTACGGGTTTTTTCTTTTACACGTTTATTACTTTTACGTGTTTATTACATTTACGTGTTTATTACTTTTAACCATCCGGTCCTGAGTAACTGTGCTGCAGGATATGTTAGGTTCACGATAAGGCGTTCTTGACCAGTAACAATAAAAGTAAATCAAAATCAAAATCACTGTACAAGTATGCTTGGGTGGGAGGGTCGTTACCAATGTACGTATATGGGTGGGTGGGTACGTCAATACCACTATTGGTGTATTGGTTGGTTAGATAGTTAACTGGAGGGTTATAATTGATATTACAATGCTTATTTTTACCACTGAAAAATTATAAGTCCATATTCGATAGTTTTGCATACATTATAACACTTAAAGTTATATCATAAGTTTGTTTTTAAATTTTAGTCATATGCTATGTATGATCAAGATTTACACATGAAAGTTAATGAGTAACAAATATTTAACGACTTTAATATAAGAATAACGTAAATTAATGTTGGATAGAAATCGACATATTTCTCTTGTCAGGATTAGAACTTCGTTCTATTTAATTATAACAAAATATTACTATGACCTATTACGAAGGAAATTTGTATATTTTATTAAATTCACAGAATAAAATTCTAAAGGTTTCTTACATGACATTTATCATCAGATAATTGCTGTGAACATAACACAATACAAACAGGGGTAACAGAGTAAAGCCGTAATACAGCATTATCCCCATTACCCCCCTCCCCCACATCCTCACGTCTGATTACAGGAGACACTTATCCTAAATCCATTTTGTAGCTCAGCATCCCTTAACTACGTGTCATGTTGGAATAATATGAATTAAATTTAAGTTTTTGTCTCAATACTACTAAGTTTTACCATTAATATAAAATCTCACGAATTAATGAGTAACATTTTGTCTTAATAGAAATATGGAGTTTATTCCATAACATAGGTGATAAGCGTTATATAAACTTTTATTCTGAGTGCAATCAATTTGTTGTGCATGCCGCTGATATCTGTTTGCTTAATTAATATTTGAGTTAATTTATTCCTTTTATATGTTAAAAGTTCTACAATCTGAAGATAAACCTCTGGATGTTAAGACGAACACTTTCTTACGGGCTTAAGGTAATAGTGAGTTCGAAATGTTATCACTGTCAGTATAACCCTCCTGATAAAAGAGTACAGTGAATGAAACAATGTAATGACAAATTAACTTTTGAAACCCTCCTTATCAATAACCAACTTTACTATGTTCATATATCAGATATCATTGTTTAGAAACAATATAGTGCGTATTATTTTACCAGGCGAAGTTCTCTAACACTTAACCTGAGGTCCAAATGCATGAAGGTGACTTACTAACCCCATCAGTGACTGGGCAGGATGGCGTCGTGCTACTAGGATGGAATCACACACTCATCCAAAGAACAGCCACGCTCAATATTGTTTGTCGCCATTATCCTGCGATGATGGTCGAGGCTTCTCATCTTTGTTCAGTATAATCTATACATAGATATAGGTACTTAAGTTGCTACCATTATAATTAATTATTCATTTACAAATTCATTAAACATTTAACATAGGATCACAAATCAAACTATGAATATTAAAGATTATTAACTGTTACAGTATAAATATTTTAGTCATCTATTAGTACCAATATCAATAATGCGATAATATTCCATTATATTGATATTATACCTAGTGGCAATGACTCTAGTTGAGTTATGGCAAAAAACATATTTGGGAATCAAACTGGTAATTTTCCAAGTTTTGTTTTTATAGTGTTTAATATGGGGAAAGTCTCTGCCAATTATTTGGAACCATTTTTTTGAATTTGAAATACACCATTGTTTTCAGTGTGAAAAGATATTGTTAATAGACACGTCACATGACTGTCTTCTCATTAAACATTTTAAGTTGACCTCTATATCTTCTACCTACTGATATCTTGGAAACAGTACAACCCTTTTGAATTTTTAATTTTCTGTTGTTTTCAGGGTGAAAAGGCAATGTTATATACATGTTGCATGACTGTCTTCTCATAAAGAGTTCGGAAGTTGACTCCTATATCTTGAACCTCAGGTTACTCCCAATATTCCATATTACTTTCAAAGTTAGAAGATCTACCTACATAATGCATGGTATTACTTTAAAAAACTTTAAATACAAATTGTAGAAAATACTTGTGGGGGGAAATTACTTTGTTACCACCCTTTATAAGTATAAATAAAGCAGTCCTTCAATCTAAGAAGAAATACCAACCCAGCCAGTAGATTTACAGTTGAACCAGACATGTTATAATTGGTATGGTCTCTAAGTT
Organism: Stictocephala bisonia; assembly: GCA_035578905.1. Taxonomy (NCBI): domain Eukaryota; kingdom Metazoa; phylum Arthropoda; class Insecta; order Hemiptera; family Membracidae; genus Stictocephala; species Stictocephala bisonia. Next base: position 2,182,389 of record JAQJVL010000100.1, on the reverse strand, counting down.
TGTACTGGGATGTGTACAGATGAAATGAAATTACTGTTGTCTTTGACCCACTCAAACAATGAGCACAAACAAAGGTACAAGGAACAGAGATACTATATAAGTTACCTCATAAACCAACCCTTGTAGCAAGATATTTGTTTTTTTCATTATAGTAATTGAGTTTTCCTATAAAAAATATTTCATAAACTTCTTAAATTTAATTCTTAGTTTTATTTCCAAGAACATGTTAAAATAATTTAATAACAAAATTTTTAAAGCTATGACATATATTATAAACATTTTTAAACTAAGAATTTTGGATTTAATATATTTACATTTTGTATGATCTTTATTAAAAGACATGGTTAGAAGAAATTACTTTTGTAATTATGAAACAAAATTGGGAACTTACACTAATATCGTAAACACCTTTTTATACAGATTTATTTTTTTTTTATCTTTTAAGTTGATGTTGATCTTCTCTTTAACCTTACTCTACTCGTTCTACATAGACTTTTGATCTGTGTGAGGAACTTATCACTTATCGGACAGAGTAAGAGGAGGACCAGGTCCTCAATAATAGGCCACTGTCTCATGTGAGAGTTGTGAGTAGGTGGACAAATTATATATACAGGGTGTCCCGTAAGTAAAGTGCCAAACTTCGGGAAATAGTTATATAGGTCAAAATAATTATAAAATCAAGGATAAATTTTTCCCAAAAACGCTTCACTAACCAAATATCCTCCATTTTGTTTTTTTCATAAAAGAATTTTTATCTCCGAGTTGGCTCAACCGATCTTTATGAAAATCGTTATGCATGTTACAATAATAAAGACCAAATTCAGGAAAAGAAATCAACTTGATCCAATTAAAAATTTCAAAACTGGGACCATTTTTAATTTTTAAATGGAAATTGCGGGAAAACGCCAAAAATACTAAAAATTTACTAAATGCAAGGTTTGTTAAATAATTGTACTGCCAATCTGTTATATCAAATATATCAAAACCAATATCAAAAAGTTATAATTGGACAAAAAATAACTGATACAAATTGACATTTGTGTTGAGAGGCAGCAAAAAAGCTAAAAACAAATGGCTCGATTCTAATTTTTTTGATTCTGACAGATTGGTAATAAAATAATCTAAAAAAAACATGATAATAGTAATATTTAGTATTTTTCCGTTTTCCCACAGTATACGTTTAAAAATCAAAAAAATTGCCACCATTTTGACATTTTAATTTAGATCAAGTTGATTGCTTTTTTAAAAATAGGTATTATTATTGTAACATGCATAGCGAAATTATTATTGTTTCATTATTGTTTCACTTGGAGATTAACGTTCTTTTGAGAAAAAAAAAACAAAATAGCAGATCTCTGGTAAACGAAGCGTTTTTGAGAAAAAATGTATTCTTGATTTTATCTTCATTTTGACCTATATAACCATTTCTTGAAGTTTGGCATTTTACTATCGGGACACCCTGTATAGTATAAATTATCATTTATCCATCACGTTTTATTCTAAATATTATATTAGGGTTTTAATAAACTTAACTGTTGATAACAACCTGTTTCTATATATGTAAAACACATTATTCACCTACACAAATATATAATAATAATAATAAATGTTTATTTCCAAAACAAATCTACAAGCATTACAAACATACATGCATAATAACCCATAAATATGTTTCGAAAATATAGACCTCCAAGGCTAAGCCTGTTTGGAGGTACAGAAACATTCCTATTAATACACATTTGTGGCTAGGAACAATGAATAAAATTGCAAAAAAATAAACAAAACATAGTTCCAAACTTTACTCCTAGCTGACATAGTTTTTATATAAATTTAAATTTAATCTATTGTTAAGACAATTACCAACAGAGAGTAGCTTGAGCCTATAAATATTAAATTTTAAAGGTCGATATTATGTATTGGTTGAAAGTTACAGAAATAGGATCTGCTCTATTTCATCAATAGAAAATAACCACTTTCTTAAAGATTTTGCAAAACTGTTAATAGTTTTACAATTCCGAATCTCATTGGGCAGTTTATTGTACATTTTAGGAGCTTGGCAGTCAAACGTTTTTGTAAAATATGTGTTGGTTGGCTCATATTGAAATGATATGTAAATAAAAGAAAGTGGTGTATTATATATGAAGTTTAACAGTGATATATGCAAAGCCCACCACATTGTAGAGGCTACGTCCTAATCTTCTTACACAGAAAGGGTGTCTGACATTTTGGGCAGTATGTGTATTTAATGAAGTAGTTTATAGTTAGCTTTTTAATCTTAAACGCTTTAAAAATTGTTATCGGGTATTTTTTTTTCAATTGCATGAGATTAAAAATAATTAATTTACCTCAACCAATGAATCATTCACTGAATCATACAATTTAACTGTTCACAATAAATGTTAGTCATTTAAATACAACATATACACTCATTTGTAATAAATAGTCTATCTGGCGGAGATTTTTAGCAGCATTTTTGTTAAACACTAGCTGGAAAGTAACTCAATTTTGTTTTTTAATTTTTTTATTTAACTCATGTAATATTGCTTTTTATAGAAGTGAATTACGACTAATCGTAAATTTAAATATCACTGCACGTGTATAGGTGGGCGGGCGGGTCAATACCACTGCACTTGTATGGGTGGGCGGTGGGTCAAACTACTGCACTTGTATGGGTGGGCGGGTGGGTCAATACCACTGCACGTGTATGGGTGGGCGGGTGGGTCTAGAGGGAGGGAGGAAGAGAGAGAGGGAGGGAGGGGAAGAGGGGGGAGGGGGAGGGGGAAGAGAGGCTGAAGGTTAGTTAGTGACTTTCCACATCAAATGTCTATTGTCTAATGGTGGATGGTCCACGAGGAGTTTAAAAAAAATATTAAATGTAAGCATAGGTCAAGATTTACATGATTTTAAAGGGCTTGTCTAGCAGAGATGAACACCACAAGCAGCACTTGTATACCCCGAATAAAATGGCATATGTTCACACTAATTATTTACAAGAAACGTGGGATCTTTTCCGTTAGTTCACTACTATAACAATAACTTAGGTCAACCTAACATAACCAAACCAAACCTAACATAACTAAATCTAACATAACCTAACCAAACCTAACATAATCTACCTAAACCTAAAATACCATAACCAAACCTAACATAACTTGACTAAACCTAACATAACCAACCTAACATAACTAAATTTAACATAACCTAACCAAACCTAACATAACCTAAACAAACCTAACCAAAGTAGTGGTAGTTAATAAACGAAAAAGGTACGAAACATGCAGTCCTTAATTTAAAATATGCACTTTAATTTTTATGGATTTAACGTATTTTCTAGTTTTTATCATTAGATAACCCACCCGCCCACCCATACACGTACAGTGCGTAGGAAGTGTGTGTACCCATACATGTGCGAAGTGTGTGTACCCATACATGTGCGAAGTGTGTGTACCCATACATGAGCGGTACCATTAACCCACCCTCCAACCCATACAATTAAGGTGGCATTAAACCACCTGCCCATCCATACACATACGGTAGCATACAAAATCAATGCAAGTTTTAATGCCTGAATATTTTATTGAATCTTAAAGGAATTAAAGTACGTCTGAAACATATTTTAATAATAAAAGGAATAAACTTAGTTATTATTACGTGTAAGGGATAAAGGAAAGTACATTATATCCTTTAGTATTTTCGTTATTGATGACTGGTTTATTGATGCTTACATATTATAATTAATTTTGACTGGATTCTCAGTTTGAACTGGAATTTGTATAGATGAAATGAAATTACTGTTGTCTTCGACCCACTCAAACAATTCTTATTCTTACATATGAGACGCCGACACAACGTTGTGCATATTTTAAGGCGAATATGAATGATGATATGAGTGTAGAATGAGTATGGATGAGTGTAGTCTGGTTACTAACTGAGTTTAACTGTTCTTCATAAAGGGCAACTAAGGGACCTACAGCTTTACGTGGAATCCGAACCACGTAGTGTTAGTCTGATTTTCAGCTAACTGATAAGTCTGACACGCAGTTCTCTTCCCTACACAACATCTGAATCTTGACTACCATCCAACGTGGAAACCCCAGACTTTCCTATTAGTGTCCACTACTAGAGAATGGCAACCGTTGAGCGGGTGTCATATCTGATTTAAGAAGACCTAGTATAGAACCTATCGTCTACAATCTCCCAAACACTTTGTACCCAAGTAGCTGGGTTACAGCAATGATGATCACAAACAAAGGTGTAAGGCCCACAGGTCGCTGTAGTTATGTATACCAACAGACCCTTGTAGTAGGAGATGTTGTTATTTTAGAGTCGTAATAGCATTTTGCAAATCATACTACATTCCTTTCTGAATAATCATAATAAATATCACCATTATATTATATTTTCATGGAAGTTCTTAATGTGACACGTAAAGTAAAAGTGGACTTTTGAATACGTATACTAATTTTTATTCAGTCTTTTAAAGCTGCGTCTAAGTGAAATCACATTTTTAATTGAAAGAAGTTTTAAAAATGACAAATTAGCTGTATATTTTTATCAAATTATTTAACCAGTTTTACGTAAGATGTTTGGACAGGAATTAACGTGGCAACTTGTTTTTATCGCAGAGCAACTAGCTGCGTTCAATTAGTGACTGTGTACCCTTGTTCCCACGTCCCTAGGGTACTGAGTAACAAGTTAATTTAAAAAAGTCTAACAATCCATCGTCTTGTGTTTAACAGGGAACAGGCCGAAGCAATTACTATTATCAGTGAATATAAAAATAACACAATGATAACAAGATCGTAAACAATAATTACATAGCTAAACACTAACTATATGAATATAATATTCCTGGTTAATTATGTTTAGTTGTTCAAACATTTTACAAATTTCCTTATCTAAAATTATTTGGTAGTGAGGAAAAGGTTTCTGGAGATTGAAGTCGATAGGTTCTGTACTCAGTCCTCTGAATACAGACATGACGTCCGCCCAATGATTGCTATAAAAATTACTACACTAGTTCATCTTTTAAATGCTTACTCAACGGTGGGGTGTACTATTGGCAGTCAAACTTTCAATTAAAGATCTTGGAATTTTATTTGAGTTGACATTCACATTGGCTGACCACATTATATCAATGTGTAAGTTGGCATATAGAATGTTGGGGTTTATCAGAAGATCAGGTAATTTGTTATAGAGTATACGTTCTATTAAGCTTCTATATTGTTCTTTAGTGCGTTCTAGGTTAGAGTTTGGTTTAGTTGTCTGGAATTCACATTTTGCATATCTGTCAGACAATATCGAAAAAGTTCAGAAAAAGTTTTTGAGGTATTTATATTTTAGGTTTGGTCATTACACTTATGTTGTCCCATACTCTGTACTACTGCGTATGTTTGAGTTAGACTCATTGGCAAGACGACGCCAGGTGGCCTTATTGGTGTATCTGCAGAGACTGGTGGTTGGCACGCTTGACGATGCCACACTTTTATCATGTGTTCAGTTTAATGTTCCTCGGCCTAATTCTCGTGTTAATTTGCTCTTCTCTCCCCGCTTCTCCCGTACAGTTCTTGGAGCATATACGCCAATTAATATTATGTCTAGATTGTATAATGAGATTTAATTTAATGAGTTAGACATATTTTTCAATTCAAGTAATAATTTTAGAAAATTAATTTTTAATCGCACTGAAATTCAAATATTTAATACTAAATTATATTTTGCCTTGTCCTTTAACTATTTATTATTTATTTAATATTTGCTGTCCTTTCTTATTGTATTTATTATATTTTTATATGTTGTTGTTGGTTTTTGCTGTTATTGTTTTTGTTAACCTGCTGTTATATTGTTAGTATATTGTTACTATTATATAAACTATATTAATCTTGTTGTTATCCTGTCTTGTTATGTTTGTATTTATATTATTTTTTATGATTATTGTTTTCAAGTGATAATTCATAAAGCAAAATTGGGACTCTGTTTATTGATAGGACATGAACACTTATTCAACTCATATTTATTGTAAGTTAATTTAATGCTACTTCGTAATTGAATTTTTCTGTTTTGTAGCATTCAAAATAAAATAAAATAAATGTACACTCCTCACACTAACTTGCTCTCATATTCACCTACGGCGATATGTTAACCTAACATAACCAAACAAAACCTAACATAACCTAACCAAACTTAACATAACCTAACCATACCTAACATAACCAAATAAGTGGTAATGAATTAACGGAAAAGATCCGAAACATGCAGTTCATTCATGCACGTCCGAGGTGATTCACCTTTCTACCATTGGCGTCTTAATAATGAATAAAAACAATCATTATTTGAGCGTCCATATTAATTTTAATATTGTATGATTTACGCCTTGTGACCGATATGTCGTTTGAATTTCGTGTTCTTCAGATATGCAAAGTTATGTGAGTTGTAATGATATTATAATTTGATTTGTACCTTTCAAGTTGCTTCAGAGTTAGTTAAGTCACCCAAGCAACGGAAAGTTGCTTACAAATAGATACACTCTAATCCAATGAAAATACTCAAAAACAAAGGACAAATTTTGATATGAACAAGTTAGGTAATTTAAATATATTCAATAGTATTAATCGGAGGAGGATTAGTGAGGTTATGTAAGTAGATAGAAAGTCTATCACAAGTAAACATTTGCAAATTTATAAGGAATCTGCTAATACAAAACTATAACAATTAAAAATAAATAGAATCGTGTATAGTTAAAAACGATTAAATTTGTATTAAAATGAAAGCAATAATATTACTGCTAGGTTATTTTGTAAAGTTAAAATAGATTACATCTATTTATTAACTAGGGGACACCCCTGCACGCTTCGCGTGCCAACTCCGCCCATCGCTGTGCTGGATACACCTCGGCCTTCGGCCTCGGCAAGTGACTTTGACTGCAAATAATAGTAGATTAACTGTCTAACGTAAAATCACAATATTAAATTTATTTACAGTATTTCACTCACACTACTTGCGTTTCTACCTATTTTTTAGTAATGGGTATTACTTAGCCTATTTCAAACGTGTTTATTTCATTTCTTTTACTAACAGCTGAAAATTAAACTCTTAACGCATCAATAGGGTAATGTCAAAAATATAAAACAAACATGTTTATTCATTTACAAAACAGCAGTTGTTTTTAATTAACTAATATCAACCCATTGTTATTCTTATGGAAGAAAGGACATTTTTTGAGGCTGCTCTTACCACTTAGAAATGGAATTTCGAAAAATCCTTTCTAAGTGGGCCCATTCGATACTAAAGCTAACTTCCTTTAAAATTTCGTGTATATCCGTTCGATGGTTTTTTTGAGATTTCGTGATGAGTGAGTAAGTGAGCAAGCGAGCGAGAGAGTGAGTGAGTCAGTGAGTCAGTGAGTCAGTGAGTCAGTGAGTGAGTGAGTGAGTCAGTGAGTCAGTGAATGAGTGAGTGAGTGAGTGAGTCAGTCAGTGAGTCAGTGAATGAGTAAATGAGTGAATGAGAGAGTGAGTGAGTTAGTGAATGAGTGAGTGAGTCAGTCAGTGGTATTTGGCTTATACGTATATAGATTATTATACGTCACAATTCCTGTTATCCTTAAACAGATTACAGCTGACTTACTATGTATATCAGCATAAGATAATAACAAAGAGGTAGTCATTGTTATCATAAATTAAGTAAGACTTTCCTCATCAAATGAAAACAAAATTGTTATTATTTAATTAAGTTCAACAATAAGAAAGATTCAACCGTTGCATCTTGTTGTGAGAATGAAGTCACAATATTTACATCCCTGCTCCGGATTTTAAGTAAATTATGAATAATAGATGTACATAAATTATATTAAAGTGTGCAAAAAGCACTATTTTGATTAAAAGAATCTTAAAACATAAATACAATTGAAAACCAAAAAGAAGGTGCACACAGTTACTTATTACAATTATTGATAACAATCGATGTAGACACTTTTAAAATAACCAAATTGATCAAAAGAGTATGCAAGTCTAACTAAATAAAAAGGAAAATCGAATTCAAGAAAAAGAAAAGGAATGAAAGGATTTAAATATAAATATTAAAAAAGGAAGTCGTAAAATTTATTCAAGTATTGATACATTAATGTATAACAATATTAGTAAAATGCAGAACAAAGTTTAGTGTGTAAATTTTGCTTAGCGTAATCATTAGTAACAATGAGTGACATTATGCGTCAGCTTAACATTGTCTCCGGCCATTGTTGTGGTCCTAGCCCAATGCAATAGTTCTACTTTGTAATTTGGTTGTTCTGATCCGTCAATGAATTGGTTTCGACTTCCAGTGAACTTTTAAAAGGAATATGTTTCAGAGCTCATAGAATAACTGAGCCCATTTGGCCTTCCAAAGGTTTATTATTGATTTTGTTGTTTATCTGAGTTAGAAGATTTTCCAGCATCAACCTAAAAATATATATGTTTTTAATGGTAAAAAGAGACACTGATCTAAAAATATATATTAGTACAAGTAAAAATTGACTAGTACTGGGAAGAAAAAAGTATAAAAAAAGGATAAAAAGTGATATATTTATCTTCTCTCACCAGCCGAGACAGTCAAGATACAAACTTTAATTTGATTTTATTTGTACGATAGTGTTTTTTTCGAATGTACACTATATTTAAAATAAGCTTAAATTACAACAGAAAAATGGGCAATAGGTGTGCCAACAATGAGCGTAATGTAGCTCAGACTATTGGGGACTAGGTTTTATGGACGTTTTTATCAGAAATTTTTATTTGTAAATACTTAACAACACAACTGTACTATATTGAAATTACTGGTTCTCTATGGCGTTCCTATTGAGTAGTCGCCAATACCCGGATATTGAACTGAGAAAAACAAAACAATATCAAGCTTGTCAGTTTGCCGAAAATTAATAACATTCTGTTGTCGTTTTTACATTGACAATAAGTTGCAGGTCCCTTAACTATTCTTCTTTTAACATGGAATTTTGTCTTTACCGATATGCTTTAAGAAAATCTACATTCCCTTATCCCAACACAAGACGTGCCGAGGTTCACCCTTATATTTAAATCGGCGTCTTCATGATAAGTAAATATAAAATGACACACATATTAAAAAAAATAATAATAACATTTTTCTTCGTACTTTATCCTTGAGTCCTTAACATTTTAAAATGACGCAAATTTCATAAAACTTTTAAATGTGTGTGTTGTTAATAAACAGAAATGCATACTCTTTTTGACTAAAATGCAATATTTTGTAAACATTTAAATAGTTTGTACTAACCTTTTCTTAAGTATGTTACATAATACCTGAGCTTGTTGTAAATTTTATAGCTACATACCTAATTATTGTAAGTTAGTATATACAAAAATAACAAGTCATAATTTAGATTTAAATTCAAAAATATTATCATAAACTGGTATATCAGTGTAAAACCAACACAAAACACTTTTACACAACTTCAACAATGGCAACAACAATATATAATTACAAGTAGTATTAAGCCTTTGTTTTCTATACTTACCTGAATATACTTCAAGCAGGTAATGGTAAAGGTCTGCGAATCTTCTTACCTTGTATACGATTTTAAAACAATGATCATATTATACATGTGATTAATTAAACAATAGTTAATTATTTATAGTAAGCACTCAAATCAAAATTAATTTATGATACCAATATTACTATACAAATTATTTTATTGATCTAAATACGGACAGTTTTTAATAGAGTATTTTATTCAACAAAGAAGCATTGTTCACTGTAATAAAAGACTTTTATATTGTTTATAGAAACTACCACTGTATGTGTATGGGTGGGCAGGTGGGTTACAACCACTGTATGTGTATGTGTGGGTGGGTACCATCACTCAATGTGTATGGGTGGGCGGGTGGGTTACTACCACTGTATGTGTATGGGTGGGCAGGTGGGTTACTACCACTGTATGTGTATGGGTGGGCAGGTGGGTTACTACCACTGTATGTGTATGGGTGGGCGGGTGGGTTACTACCACTGTATGTGTATGGGTGGGCCGGTGGGTTACTACCACTGTATGTATAGACAATGGTGACTTGTTATATAGCTGGAGATGGCAAACATTTTCAACATATCGATATATCGCAAACCAGATATCAATCTAACGAGAATATCAAAAGAAAAATATCGATATGTCGGATAACCAATTTATCGAATTGTAACTGATTTATTATCTATTTTAAATTATGCATTAAGTCTATGTTGAAAAAAAAAAAAAAAAAAAAAAAAAAAAAACTGTCATAAACCAAAATACACTCATGTTCTGTGTCACTATTTAGAATAACCTACTAAATGTAAAAATTAAATACATTTACAAACACAAAACAAGTTGAGGTCTGTGACATTGAATGAAAAAAATAAATATTATAAAAAAATAATTAAAAATAACAATAATTTTACCTTTAGTTATTATGTTAATTATAAAATAATAACGTAATAACACTGTTATTTTTGTTTTTTCCATTTAAAAATGCCTTTAGACTTCTTATAAACACTAACAACTAAACAAATTAATTCACTAAACAAAAAACAATTAATTACCACCTAAATCCTCTAAAATTAGGCATGTTAGAGTCAGCGTTGTAACTCACACAGAACCTCTTTACGTGTTCCACCCACTGGTATACAATAAACTACATTTTAGTGCGTCAACCTCACATAAAAAACTGAACAAAGTTACTTTATTACTTCAATGCATGTTTTGTATGCATATGGGGCAATTTAAATGTGTTTTTTTAATCGATGATTTTGAGGAGAGAGAATAACGTCATTATATAGTGTTATGATATATCGGACCAAAAATATCGAAATGTCCGATATTATGGAAAAAGAATATCGATACTAATATATCGATGTATCGAAAAATATTTATCGATATTTTCGATATATCAATATATCATTGACAGCCCTATGTATATCTGTCAGTATTTATGGAAATGAAAAAAACCCTAATTTCACCAGTAGGGTTCCTGACCTTTGTTGTTATTTATATTATATTTAAAATGGATAAATTACTAAAATTGTTGATTATATAAGATTTGAGGATATTTAAATTTGTTTAGATGACGTACAAATATTTACATTTTAATTTTGTAATTTATTTTCGTTTTTAGTATATGACAGAACTAATGTACTTCAAGTACTGTAGTTCATTACTGTACCTCTGTAAGAGTAAACAAGAATTAACGTAAATCTTTAAACTAAACCGAGTTTTTGAAGGTAGATTCTTTGTCAATACTCACATAGAGGTGGTCTATGTAAGTAACTTCAAGTAACAGTTACTGTTAAACGTCTTATACTGAGCGAGTGAAGTAATAGTAATCATCTATTATGGAATTATTATAGTCTGGACAGCTTGTAACCAGCGTGTTATATTCAGAGTAAATAGGGGTTTCAGCGGCGGAGGGAACTTTCTACCGCTCTCCCACTGTGCATAACGGGCATGACTAATTTCCGCCTTCAAGCTCCCGTCGGTCTTTAACTTCCACTGAGTAAATGTGTTTTTTTGCGGAATATTGTTTTTATTATTATTCATTGTGTTATTGTTATAAATATTAAAAAAACACATTAACAACTATGTTACTTAGTTGGTCTCAAATTGATTTATTAGTGTTGATCAAACCAACCAATGGTGACTTCTGCTAATGACTCAGTGGGTGGGGCTTGCTAGCACGCTGTCAGCACGTCACCTACCGTCTACCCTCTGGTTTTCACTAGATAAACACAGTTGGAATAGAGTAGTTTTCTCCCTCATTTTCACAATTCAGTGCATCTCTCTCGCAACGGTGCTTTCCGTAGGCTGCAATCAAAGAGGCCTACTTATAGTGAGGTACACCGAACAAAATTATACTTTTGATACTGATTAGAAAGGTTTAGGGACTACAACGCCAATACTTATGCGTATATTACTTTTATTGAAATGATGTTTTAGAAATATAGAAGTAGATCATTTTAGAAATATGAAACCACGGAATACTATAATTAAGGAAATAATTAATTATATCTTAATAGCTATACTTGGGTTGATTGTTAAAAATAATCAATAAATAAATAATAATAAAATACATTTTACGTGTTAATTATAAAAAAAACTGACTTATCCAAATAAATTTACTCGAACTAAGTAACTTCCTAAATTGAGAATTGTACATGTTTCTATTAACGGGAAATTAGTTTACTAATTTACTGTATTTTGTCACGTTATGGTGACGGAAGGGAAGTGAATACAGTAATAATTTCTCTGTAATGGAGCAAACGATTTTTGTAACCGTTACTTTCGGTATTGTCGAATTCTCGTCACAAAGCAACCGTTACTCATTCAGTGTATGTATTAATCTTATGTTGACAGAAGGACATTGAGTAGTTCGAAGAACTTATTCAGGGGGTGAACCAGTACAGAACAAGGTCAGGATTCGAACCTGTGCTAAATCAAGCCAAAATTGAAGCCCTGTCGCCTTAGACCAATTGGCCACCCAATAGGTCACCCAATAAAAAAAGTGAAATAAACTTGTTACTTCTAATGAAAAAAAATATAGTACTACAAAGAAATATAAACTATTTTCCATTCACATTTTATTGGTTAATTTAAAAATTACCTACTATG
>JAQJVL010000100.1:2007249-2167249 GCA_035578905.1 Stictocephala bisonia | reverse complement strand
AGAAAATCAATATAACTTTAAGTGAACAAATTGAAGGGAATTTTTGTACATATAGAATCATATTCATAATGAATAAAATTACATTAAGACAGTCTATAAGTAATAAATGATATCAGTAAAATCTATGATACGATTTAATGAGGTGGTAGATTACGTTTTGGATTGGAAATATTTTGTCAATTCACTATCTAAATTATAACGTAATGGATTTTTCAAGATCTAAATAGACATTGTAACAAAAAAGTGTTAATTTATAAAAATATTTATAAGAGACTAGCTGAACCCGGCGGACGTTGTCTCGTCTTTCATTTTGCATTGACATACCAAAATAAAGCAATAAAAAGAATTATAGAAATCACCTGATCAAGTAAAAGTAGTGTGTGCTACACTCTCAAGGTGAAATGTAGAACTACAATAAATCAAAACATATACAGTACTGTTGTTGTGAGAACTTCAATCTGCTTATGGCATGTGAAACTACATTAAACCACACAGTCATATGTTTTTTGTAAACAATTCAGATTCTCCATTTGAATAACATGGGATCTTTAGGAGCCCGTGGGGCGGGACCCTGTGGACGGATCTGCATCAAACTTCACATAAACAATCTCGGGAGTATACAGGACAACATCCTAAAGTTTAATGCGATCGGTTAGATGGTTTGGCAGCGCATAAACTTCAAACATATATATATATATATATATATATATATATATATATATATATATATATATATATATATATATATATATGTGTACAAACATCCTCTTTTATAAATATAGAAAAGTTTTTATTCAGGGCTGAATGAAGCTTCTTAGGGTAAGGGGTGTTTGGGCATGGTAAGGTGCAGTTTTGGAAAGATTTAAAAAAAAAACCATTGATGGAAGGGAGTTATTATTGAGGATCATATTCATTTTATAGCAGAGATATAAATCAGTGGGAACGATGTAAACGTATTAGAAGTGTGTGGGGAGAGATCTCTTAAATATGTTCAAAATTATATACGGTAGATATATTACAAATTATATTCATATATCTATGTTTATAGAACTTCTACGAATAAATAATATTTGATTATTACATGTATAATAAAAACAATAAAACTTTATTATAGCTAGCAGGGTAAATAATGTTTTGCCTGAAAACATTTTTAAGAAGTTATATGTACCTGGCATACATGTGCACAAAAGGCGGACGACAAAGAAAGATAAATGGGAAACGGAAGAGCAGCGCTAAATATTGATTTATATATCCAGCTCGGTCGCTCATACAGGGGTTAACAGCTATAGAGGATAATCACTTTTATTCATATTTACATGTATTTTACGGAATATAAAATGAACATAAAAAATACAAAATTATGTATACCTTACAGAGAATAGTAAACATCACCATACAAATAATACAAAAATACATAATACGTGACTATAATACAAAATAAATAAGTAGTCTACATAAGTTTAAGAATAATGAGGTATTTTTTAAATTTATATACATTCTTATAAAAGTTTTGAGACATGACGAAATATGAATCAAGTCAACTATGCACTCTCTAAATATCTCTGAAAATGCAATTTATTGTTGAAAAAGTGGTGAAATATGAGTTTATAACTTTTGAGAAGGTTGATATTCGTCGTGTATAGCTCATTTTTTACTAAAACATTGAAATACTAATTTTTTATATGATAGTGAAAAAAATCAAATTAAAAAATAATTGAAATCTGTCCACAACTTTTTACTATTTTACTTGTTTTTTAATGCTGAACAAGAATATACTATAATTGGGTTTTAAATAAAATTAATTTTTCGGCCCGGAAAATACACTTTTTACTTACCTAATCAAACATAACCCAATTTATCCTAATCGTCAATATACTCAACAAAACTTCATAATTTGCATTAGATTAGGGTGCCTAGCCTTTTTCCGTGTTATCTTGAGGAATAATTGTTATAGACCAAATAGTTTTAAAATTCGTGTTCAGCACGAAAAACGACATCAAAATAAAAAAACTAAATTTGGAAAAAAACACGAAAAATAACAGAGATAATCGAAAAATAATATTTTCAAAAATTTAAAATTTTTGGGTTTTTTTCAAATAAACGTTATTTCCGTAGAATAAAAACTGTATTCTTATAAAATATATACTTGATTCTACCCACCGGTGATAAAAAAAATCAAGATTGGGCAGGTGTATAGAAAGCGCATAAATACCTGAATCAGTAATAATTATTCAAATAATTGATGTATTTCAATGTATTCACTGGTAAAGTGAGCAACCCCTAGTGGTTTTACGTCCATACCATAATAGACATACATCTGGACCTTTTACGTCCAGATGTACTGTATGTCTATTATGGTATTTCAAGCATATGTGGTATGCTCATTAATATAATCGGTCTACATTGTTGCCGGCTAGGTTGCATTATTTACGAACATTAGAGTAATTTCAAAATTTTTATGTCTATGTTGTTACATAGCTTTCCACATTGTTATGTGGTTCAGCCATTTCTTTGAATATATTAAAGTTGATTTTATTCTTTTTAATAATAATTAATCTACAATAGATTTTAAATCCACAATACCATTAATAAACGGTCTTATCAACATTGTTAACAACATAAAACGATTCTAAATCCTTCATTGCGATATTAATTTTTAAAATAATAAATAGCGCACTTTTATCACGTTAACTTGTTCATTTATTAATTTAAAAAGGTTTATTTATTTATATGACCATTTTTGTTTTACATCACTAACAGATTCCTAGTGAAATAATATAATGAAAATGTATATTATGAATGAATATGTATGTATGATGATATATATTATATTATAATTTTATTTTAACAACCTAAAATGATATTTATTGGTATAACCCACCCACTTCATGTTAATGTTGGAAAACGACGAAGGAACTATGTTTATAAAACTTTTAATTTAATTTGACTTGTGAAAGTATTTTGACAGATAAGGGTAAACGGGTATTGTAATATTAGGGATGGGGGATGGGTGGAACAATTTGTTCTTGACATAAAGTTGGCTGGCCACGTCAGAGTTGTTTGTCAGATTTGTCGTGATACAAAATGTTATTTTATTAATTGTTTGAGGTAAACAGAAAAAAGAGAAAATGAGTTTTCGTTAATTTATTATAATGAGTTCGATTCTTTCTGAATGTATTTGAACACAAACTACCTGTACTTTAAATTCGGTTTGTAATTTTGACTTACTTACGCTAAGTACATAATCACAGTGTAAAACGAGATATTGAAATATTTCTTTTAGAGTAATTAATTTCAAATAAACCAAAATACATTTAAATAACTATGTATAGAGTTGCTACATTTGAAAATTATAAGACAACTAAAGTAGGGACAACAGGAGAATTAAATTATGAGAATCAAATTTCAGACTTGTTTATAAAAGATCTTACAAACAACATAAAATAAATGTCCTCAAAGTTCCGAGATGTGCGAAGAATTGAAAAATGTTTTAGTCAAACTGTTCAGTTTTTTTACTTATAACATGAAAACAGTGCGCTCTTAGTGGCAATTTTTTCAGTCAAGATGAAGAAACAGCCGTAATATATTTTTGTAAAAAAGTTCAACGTATTACTTACTAAACATTGAAAAAATTACAAATTTTCAACTTTCATGATTAGCCTTGTTTTTTTAAAGTCTCAGATGAGATAACAAGAAACTTTTCCAGATTGAATTTTATTCAGGAATTCATGCTTGCAGTAAATTA
Source organism: Stictocephala bisonia (assembly GCA_035578905.1). Lineage (NCBI taxonomy): Eukaryota > Metazoa > Arthropoda > Insecta > Hemiptera > Membracidae > Stictocephala > Stictocephala bisonia. Next base: position 2,163,504 of record JAQJVL010000100.1, on the reverse strand, counting down.
TCCGTGTGTGTGTTTTTTAAGTGATCGTTAAAATTCCCTAAATTTTAAGTATTTTTTTATTTTAAAAATGCATCTTTTTATGAATTAAGGTTGTTATACATTGTGGGAAGCTTACTAAAACCCATAACGTTGTGTCAGTTTAAATAGAGAGAAAAAAGAAATAGAGCTCGCTTTCTTATGACTGCAGTGAACTACTCAGCGCAGATATATATATAGTCTGAACAGCTAGAATTTGGAGGGGGATGAACATCTATATACCCTGTAGTAATAGTTACTTCGTTTATGATTAAGGAATAACGGATGGACTGATAATGTGCTGGCCCTGTCATCCCATGGAGAAATAACTTCTCGGCACACATTCAGCACACTATTTGAAATGACCTCTGTTCCTTTCCTATCTGTAGTTTATACCATACGTAGTCCTTAGAATTATATATAAAAAATGATAATAATAAAGATTAACATATCAATTTACGGATTGTGAATAAGTATGCTATATATATGGACAGAGTATCAACCGTTTGTTATAAACCAAATTGAATTTATGATTTTGAAATGTCATGACCATTGATTCTATAATAAATAAAATTACAAGCTGCGTTTAGAAAATTACAAATAAATCTTAATAACTTGACTAAAATTGTATAACGAAACGTTTTTGTTGTAGCAAAAACAGGTTTAGGTTATTATGTTCAGACAAGTAGGTCTGAGCCAGGGACCTTTTTAAAGAGGTTCCTGATAAGACTGAAGTATTATTTGGTAATGATGGACCTAACGCAGCATTTGTTAATTCTAAAAGAAATACTATTCATGTATACTTTATACAATTGTTGTATCTATCACTAATATAGTAAAATTTATATGTATATTATAAATATTTGTTTACTTACTTTGTATTTTGTTAATATTTGTTGCTAATTTTATTATGTAACATTATTTTTTAATTAGTAAAACGTTGTAAATGTTGTACAAGGCGGAAAAATATGTAAACGCTTTGACAACTTTTGTAAGACTTCACTTGTAAAAATGAAATCTTTTGCATCACCACGGCTACAAATAACACACTTTTTGACGCCATTAGCGATATCTATCTTTTCAGGAGGACTGCCCATGAGGAAATCTTGTACGTAAGCTTAGGTCGAGTTTGGTATCGAATGAATGGTCTATTCAAGAGAAATTAATTACCGCAAACCGGACTTCGAAAGGTTCATACTTTCCAAAGTAGAGGTCATTTGATTTTCAAAGTAACGAATTTGAACAATATTATTTCTCATCTAATAAACGGTTTCAAGTAAATTATTCTGATCAAAAATTATACTTTATGGCACACAATTATTAAAAAAAGCTAAATTATCTATTGAAAAAATAACGTTGATGTGTAAGCATTTCCATATTTTTTTCCACCCTGTATATAATATGTATATTTTTAATAGTTCTTACTATCAATTGAATTAGATCAATTAAAATTATATTTATAAATATTGCCAGGATGAAATATGTGATAAAGTTTATGTCACATTCTCTTATGTAGTCTTTGTAGGCTAGAGGAAAGAAATATAAACGGTTGAGAACTATAATAATTGAGTATTTTGAGTAGATAAATAAGGCTTAATTTTAACATACATTGAATTTATTTTAAACTTATTTTCTGATAATCTTAATCAATATTCATAAACCTTAGGCAATAGGAAAGCACAACCTTCCCTTATTAGTGTTAGTAGTCAGTAAAAGGGGGTTTCAGTTCTGTAAGAAGTTTGGGAACCACTTAACAACATTGGGGATATAAAGTGGATGTATCTAGAGTGAGACAAAGACCTCAACAATAGCCAGGGGGTGTAGAGTGGTCTCACTCAAAGTCATGACATCTCGGGGTACTTTTATTCTTTTATTAATATAAATACATTGTTTTTCTACTTTAATAACTATATTTGTTGATTGTTATATTGTTGATGAAGTAAGATAAGATCGTAACTTTAGATATAGTAGAGATATAAAAATAAGTGGCCAATTATTCTAAAGCGCTTCAGTTCAAAAAATGATTTCATGTAAGGGATTTTGTAACAATATGAAAATTATGTTCTATAATAAAGATTCTTTTTGTGTGTTTTATATTTTCTTTTATCCTCATCATTATGGCGAAAATAACAATGACTTATGGTAAGCAAACAGCTTTATATATCATATAATTTGACATTGTTATAATGATAATATTGTTTAGTTTTTATTTATCATAGTCAAGTGCAACAAAGGTACTTGACAAAGAGTTGTATTGTTATCACCATTGTTAATCCGTCATGCTTCTCCAAACTCCAAGATGACTCAAAATGATCAATCTTGTTTCTAAGTTGCTGGAGATAAGAGCTTTGATAAACATTTTTATCAGTAAGTTAAATTTATTTCAGATATGAGTAAATATATTTACATATTCTTTTTTTATAAATTTTCTTTCAAAAAATTATGATACGTTAAATTATAAGAAAATTTAATTATTACATTTGACTGTGCCTATTTCTATCTAGAATGTATGGATCAAGGCCAATTATGATTATTGGTTCTTCAGTGGAATACAAAGTTGCATGACAGACAGCTGCTACACTACGTAATTATGATTCCTAGATTTTCTTCGAATCATAGAAAGTATGATTCAAATTTTAGAAAACTCTTTAAAAAATCTAATACACATAATTGGTTACCAATTCATGTAATTTTTTTAATATTGTTTGAAAATACTTTGAATATTTACTAAACATCTATACTTCAGTACCACATCTATCTGCTTTATTAATAGTTTTTATCCGTTAGTAAGAAATTACTTAAGATTGTTAATCTGGTCCTAAGCATAGTTTCTATTTAATGCTGAATCTATAAAAGGATTTGTGGAATTGATAAAATTCTACATAAAGTATGACAAAGATTGTGCCTCTTGGACACATAAAGTATCATGCTTAAAGATTCTAGAATCATGCAACGAATCTGTATTTGGGTATTTATTAAATATAACATATATTATAAAACTCTATCGAGCAGCAAAATTGAATTAAACTATCATTAAAAACTATAATATATCAAGTGCATGCAGTTTACAAATTTTCCCCAAAAGTTATTGTTTTTTATACATATTTTATTTATTACACATTCAACATATTTATATGGTACTAAGTTAATGGGAGTGAACACGCTGGTAGTGATTATGTTAATGATAATGAGTTCGTATTAAGACAATTACTACGACATGTTAGGTGGCAGTGATGCCAACAAAATAGCAATACATTTACCATTGATAGCTGGTTAATATTGAAGAAGCATTTATAACTTATTTAAGCTCGTTCATGTTATATCATCATGTAGATACTGTCACAAGACTATCTCCTATTTTATAAACAAATAATATGAAAATGCAATTACAATTCTTAATAATTTATACAAACTACATTAATAACTGAGAAGAGCATATAAATAAGTAATCCAAATGAATGAAAAAACATATGTGATGGGAGTATTCTTGGTTCTAATTTTAAATTCTGTTTGGCCGAATTTACTTAAAATTCACTTTCATCTTTCATTACAAATGTTAAACGGCTGACTTTGCTTTTAAACACATTCATAATTTATTAGTGTCAACGTTTCATCTTTCATCCATTTATATTTTTAAATCAGACTCTTAAATAGATATCTATATACTCGTATTATTGATTAGTTTCGTCAACGGTCAAAAATAATGTCTATGAAATTTAGTATTTTGATCTGTCATATAAATTTATGTAATTAAAATAAATAAATTTATAAAATAACTTACCTATAACTTTATTATACACCTTTAGATTAATTAGCTCCTTGACATAAATATACAACATGTATCATAGTAGAATTTGACATCACAATAAAACTTAAAATATCTATGATACAATTAATTGTTTATGTATAATTAATAGACAATTATTTGGATCTTTTCCGTCAAGAGTGTCTGATCAAAAATTATTTTTGAAAATGTTTCGAATAAAATTTTTAGTATCCCTGTAAGTAATAAATGTGTTACGGAAAAATTCTAAAAAAATATTTATGGAGATATGGCAGCCCAAAGTGACTAATTTGGCCTTTTAGGTGCATAACTCATGAACAAACCGTGGGGTATAATTTTGGGAATATAGTGGACAAAAGATACTAATCAACTTACTATATAGTAAATCTAAAAAGAAAAATAATTTATTTTAAGTGTTAAACCAATTGAATTGCCCCTCTTGCCGAATTAACTAATTTTTTTTAATTAAAGGCGATTAAAAGTGGAATCAATGCATAATCTTAAAAAGGTTTCGGTTTTATGCGTCTTACATAACTTAAATATTACGGTAACCTCCCATTTTAATTTTTTTGAACGTTCTTAAAATTATCGGAAATGTATCTTATATGGGTTTGGACTAAAGAACTATTAAAGAACAAATTATTAGTTGTTCTCTTCAATTTGAACTGTGATATAAGAATTTTCATTACTAGAAGGTCCATTATAAAAGGGTTAAAATATATTAGGTTATGTTCAATTAGGTGAGTTTAGGGCAAACAAAGTAACGTATTGCAAAATAAATTTATTATTCGGGGTCAGTTTAAAAAAAACATAAAGTAAAAAAAAACAGTGTTGAAGAATAACGAATGTTTAGCCGTTGATGAACAAAGTATCAATAAAAAAATTAATTTGCAATTTTTTTAGAAATAGAGTTTCCCTTGGTTCAAAAAAACTTGCTTTAAAAATATTCCACATTTTCAATAAGAAATCATATTTTAAGACAAGTGCCTAGAAAGTGCATAGTTACCATATTTATCAACTTCCCACAAGATACCACTTAGCCTTGGACCAGGCTTACATTAGTAAACACATCTATGAAGAATACCTCCTTACTATGGTAAGAACATAAGTTAAAGAACATAAGTGAGTCGGTCAACAAGTCAGTGAGTCAGTGCCAGTGAGTGAATGAATGAGCCAGTGAGTGAGTGAGTAAGGGCTTTGCATTTAAATGTGTAGACTAATTGGGTCAAATTTTAATTTTGTCAACTGATGATTCAGAAGTTTATGGTAAGTGTTATGACAAGGAAAGACTAGGAATTTTCCATTAGTGCTTAACTTAAGCCTTTGGCCAGAAGGGTCTTGATTTGGAGTAGTTACAAAGTTAGGTGAACTTGTCAGATGTATTAGCTCCGACGGCTGATCCAGTAACTATCAGACTTGGAAGTTTTATACTGTTGTGCTGCACTTAGAACTTATTCTGTCAAATCTGCGTCAACCTAAGGCATTCGAAAGGTAATTTATTGTAATTGAAGACTTGAATAATTGAATTATTCTCTAACTGTTCATTTCAATAAGTTTATTGGATTCCGAATTTTTGCCAAATCAAACTACTCTGCTGTATGGTGGATCGTTGGCTTAGGCTCCGGAATAGGATAACGTAATATTAACTATAGCACCTTTAATTAACTATAGGTTTTATCTTAGATCCTCTTAATACTCAAATGATGTCTGCTCAATGGTTTCCATCTATTTGGAGACTACTAGAGAAGTCTTGGGTGGTACCATGCTGGGTGGTAGTCGGGGCACGATTCAAGATTCAAGATTAATTTATTGACACAATATGAACTGTTACAGTTTTCTATGCAAGTCATAATAAAAAAATAACATCATTAATTAAGAACATAAAATAATACACAAATAACATCATAAGTAAATTATTTCTGAGATGATTTTTCACTATAGCCTACACTTAAGCCAATCTTGGCATTTATTTTATTACAATAAGAAAAGGTATTTAAGGTAGTTAAATAAAAATAAAACAGCCAACATCACCACTTAAGACTGCATAAGAGCCTCATCGATAGTATAAAAAGCACTCCCGACCAAATGGCTCCTCAAACATGTTTTCAGCTGAGATAAAGTATTGATTGTTTTTATATTTTGAGGGAGAAGATTAAAATATTTAGGGCCAAAATTAAAAACAGAATTTTTAAAAAGATCCAGATTGCATTTTTCAATGGTAAAATTGTTTTTACATCTAGTATAGTAGTTATGACTATGGATAGGGAATTTGATTTTATTTAAAAAAACATATACCACCACCTCATATATTAAAAGGCTGGGTAGTGTGAGGATACCTCTCGCCCGAAAGATCTCCCTACACCTGGCCCTGTGGTCCAGACCCCAGACGGACCTTAGCGCCCTCTTCTGAACAATAAATATTCGATTAAATAAAGAAGAATTACAGAAACCCCAGAAAAGAATTCCATATCTCAATCGACTCTCAATAAGGCAATAATGCGCGAGGCTGAGGACCTTACTAGAGGCGAATGAAGACAAAAATCTCAGGGCAAATATAGCGGAGTTCATCTGGCTCACTAACTTAGAAATATGAGTGTCCCGTGACAAATTGTAAACTAGATAGATTCCAAGGAATTTAGTTGACAGAGCATTATCCAAAATAGTGTCGCCCATGCAAAATATGTTTGGAATATTATATGTGCGTTGAGGATGGAATTCAATAATACTGGTTTTGGCTACATTTAGGTACAATTTATTTGATGAAAACCACTGAATAAGTTGAGAGAAAGTATGACTAAAAATATCGACTATAGAAGAAAAATTATCGTGATTTAAAATGAGACATGTATCGTCAGCAAATAAAGAAACAGAGAGTGGTGAATTATCTAAACCAGAGTTAACGTATTTAGGAAGATCATTTATATAGAGGATAAAAAGCAAAGGCCCCAGGGCAGAGCCCTGAGGCACGCCTGATTTGACAGTGGAAAATTCAGACGTGTGGGTTTCACCAAAGCTAGAAAGTGGACACATTGGACTCGACCAAATAAGTAGGACCTGAACCAGTTAAGAAGAGAACCTTTGATGCAGCCAGTTTCTGTAAGAGAATGGCATCATCAACAACATCAAAGGCCTTACTAAGATCGCAAAAAAGGCCTACAGTGTGGTCGCCAGAATCAAGAGAGGTTAGTACACGCTTCATGGCTGATGCTACTGCAGAAGATGTATCCAAGTTTGGTCTGAATCCAAACTGGCTATCCGATATTATGTTGTTGAGGTAAAAAAAGAATAGAGTCTGTTAAATACAATTCTTTCAAAAACTTTAGATATAATCGGAGCAATTGATATGGGTCTGTAGGAGTTAGGCTCAGATCCCCTTGTTCCCTTTTTCAAAACTGGTATCGTCTTGGTGATTTTTTAGTCAGTAGGAAATACACCTTCCAATATAGAGAAATTAAATAAATATGTCAAGATAGATGCCAGCTCTTGAACATATTCCTTCAAAAGACTTGATGAGATACCAAATATGTCCAAGGAGTGGCTATTTTTCAAAAGGTTTACAGAACTAACAGTTTCAAAAACCAGTATCTCAGAGAAATACAGGAAATTAGGAACACTTTTAATGTGAGAAAATAATGATGCTCAAGTTGAGGGGGATTCTGAGGTTGATGCAGACCCAGATTCTCTGCTACATTCACGAAAGACTGATTAAGAATTGAAGCAATTAGTTTCGGATCACGTACACTTTGCCCCTCATGAACCAGCTCGTCCACACCACTACCTTTAGATTGTTTATGGGAATTCCTGCAACTATTGATAATCTGCCCAGTAGCTTTGGAGGAATTAGAGCTAGTCGTTATGAACTCCTCTGCTTGCTTAGATTTTGCTTCCCTTATAAGTTTATGATAGTGGATTTTTAGCAGGTTGTAGTCATTTTTGAGTGCTGGAGGTCCACGTCTCTGCAGAACGTAGGCATCCCAATCGGACGAAGTAATAGTAAGTGGTTTGGATTCCACGTAAAGCTGTAGGTCCCTTAGTTATCAATAAATAGCTCTATGTTACTAAAGAACAGTTGACCTTATTTAGTAACAATGACTACACTCGTTCATTTACACCCATCCCACTCATTCACCCCTCAAATTTGCTCCACGATTCGTGTCTTAATGATGAATAATAAATAGTTATAATAAATTATGAACTTATAGTACGACTATAATTAATATCCCTCAACAATTATATTTTTCCCCTGTGTGAAGCACTGTACTCTATTAGTAGTGAATAAAATAATCCGATGGAACTAACCATTTTGATTAATCACATTTTTGATAAAATATGGATAAAAGAAGACGTTTGACTGCATAACACTTACATTTAAATATACAGTACTTGGAAATTAATTTCATTATAAGTCATTAATAAAATATAAACTAAATTAAATTGATCAATCCATATGTTTAAACTATTACTTTGCCATTTAATATCCCTGTTAATCTGTTTTAGTGATTTAAAAGTAAAAGGCTTAGATAAAAATTGTGCAAAACCTGCAATATTTGTATCCTGTAAATTCCAAAGTGATAATAGAAAAAAAACTTGAGGTTTACTAACACAACATTTGATATTACAGTTCACTATGAGTGAAGGAAGAGGTTATTATTTATTTAAGCATAACATTTTATTATTAAATTATTAATATTAAATGTTGATTTAGGAAAGTATCACGTTTTAAAATAACTTAATTTTTTACGTATAATATATATTTTTCTTTAATAGACCAAACCTTATTTTAGAATATTAAATTTTAATGGAAATAGATGATTTTAAACACCTAATAAATTTAAACATTAAATGAAGAGATATATTCCCCAATACACTTGTATTGTTAGGAGTATAGGTATCAGAGAACTAGTTTTCCTCTGTATGAAACAAATATGATATTTTAGCATATTTCGTGAGATTATCTTAGAAATATCCCGTTACATAAACGAGACCCCCTAAGATAAACTCAAGTGACACAACATCAAAGTTACTAAGCCAAGCATATTGATATAATTACATTGTACACGTAAAGCCATTAACTTGCACAGTATGTGTTTACAATATACTATTATGGTCCACAGGGTCAGAAATAAAAAGGTGATTTCAAATGTGCTTAGTAACACTAGATATTAAATATGTCTTTCACTAGACAGAAACTATTTAACAATTTAAACCATTATTATAAACATTAATTAATCATACTCAAGTTAGTTTTCACACAATATCTATCACTGTATACAAACCCTTACTGTTTATCACTGTCACTTCCTCTTTGGGTCGAAGAAAAAGGATTTGCACTTACTGCCATTGACTGAGGATTGCCTTTTCATAAGGCGCCTGTGTAAGTCTAGAATATTCTGGGGCTATGGTGGATTTTGTTCTGCAAAGGCGATCTAGATCATTCTGGACGTCATTTCGTGAGATTCAGCATCACCAAAAGGCAAATTAACTGCTAAGCTTATGTCGGCGCAGAAATTATGTGCACCCGAGTTGGAAGGTTTTTTTCTAAGAACTAAGACGGCTGCGAAAAATCTTATCATACCATTGTTTTTCTGGTTTAATATTATACTATGACAAATGTATTTTCAATTTTATTTTAAGTTTCGATAATTTTTATCACAGTTGGAATAAAAAATGTAACGGAATTTAACTAGTTTTCACTGTGCATCACATTTACATTGTTATTACTCAACAATCCGTTAATGTATTGCAATTAATTATATTTCAATGCATAATCGATAAGAAGGTTTTCTATAAGTTTTATAAATTTTAGAATTTTAACTTTTTGAGAAAATAAGTTGTGGTCAATTCCCATAAACTTTTTTTTCCTGGCTTCTGGAGGTCGTAAAATAAATTGCTTGGTGTTATTGTAATCCTTTTAGCTTGTATAGTTACGGTATATTACTTTCATATTTGTAAGTAAATATGGTGCTTTTAAATCAGTTTTTAAATCAATGTAAATATCTTTGAAATGATTAATTTAAATCAATTTGTAATGAAGTTGATTTATGTAAATCATTTTTGTAAATAATTTGTTTTCTTCATTTTGTTTTAATGTCTTCATTTTAAAATTATTTAAATAAATATAGTCACTTCATTTACTAACACATTAAAGACGTAACTGTCGGGTGGGTCAGTACTACTGTACATGTAGGGACGGGTGGTCGGGTCAGTACCACTGTACGTGTAGGGGCAACATCATACCGTTTTTTGACACCTGATATCTTGAAAAAGTTGTTTTGTAATGTATATACAGAAATTTATATACTGTATAATTATTCTCTTAAGTAGCAAATTCAAAGTGAGTATTACTCTTTGATAACAATACTCACTTTATGATGGAAAACAATTCAGGCAACGGCATTGGTTTGACAGACCTTTGCAATTTTAGGTTTTGTCAAAAAATGTACCTAGAATAGCTCTCATCATGATAACATGGAAGAGTTTTTACACGGTGATGAAGTTAGTTAAGAATACCACTGTGTGTGTGTATGGGTGGGAGGGTAGGTCAATACCACTGTGTGTGTGGGTGGGAGGGTAGGTCAATACCACTGTGTGTGTATGGGTGGGCGGTTAGGTCAATACCACTGTGTGTATGGGTGGGAGGGTAGGTCAATACCACTGTCTGTGTGTATGGGCGGGAGGGTAGGTCAATACCACTGTGTGTGTGTATGGGCGGGAGGGTAGGTCAATACTACTGTGTGTGTATGGGTGGGTGGTTAGGTCAATACCACTGTGTGTGTATATGGGCGGGAGGGTAGGTCAATACCACTGTGTGTGTATGGGTGGGCGGTTAGGTCAATACCACTGTGTGTATGGGTGGGAGGGTAGGTCAATACCACTGTGTGTGTATGGGTGGGAGGGTAGGTCAATACCACTGTGTGTGTATGGGTGGGAGGGTAGGTCAATACCACTGTGTGTGTATGGGTGGGAGGGTAGGTCAATACCACTGTGTGTGTATATGGGCGGGAGGGTAGGTCAATACCACTGTGTGTGTATGGGTGGGCGGTTAGGTCAATACCACTGTGTGTATGGGTGGGAGGGTAGGTCAATACCACTGTCTGTGTGTATGGGCGGGAGGGTAGGTCAATACCACTGTGTGTGTGTATGGGCGGGAGGGTAGGTCAATACCACTGTGTGTGTATGGGTGGGTGGTTAGGTCAATACCACTGTGTGTGTATGGGTGGGAGGGTAGGTCAATACCACTGTGTGTGTGGGTGGGCGGGTAGGTCAATACCACTGTGTGTGTATGGGTGGGAGGGTAGGTCAATACCACTGTGTGTGTATGGGTGGGCGGTTAGGTCAATACCACTGTGTGTGTATGGGTGGGAGGGTAGGTCAAAACCACTGTGTGTGTATGGGTGGGCGGGTAGGTCAATACCACTGTGTGTGTATGGGTGGGCGGGTAGGTCAATACCACTGTGTGTGTGTATGGGCGGGAGGGTAGGTCAAAACCACTGTGTGTGTATGGGTGGGCGGGTAGGTCAAAACCACTGTGTGTGTATGGGTGGGCGGGTAGGTCAATACCACTGTGTGTGTATGGGTGGGAGGGTAGGTCAATACCACTGTGTGTGTGTGTATGGGCGGGAGGGTAGGTCAATAACCACTGTGTGTGTGTATGGGCGGGAGGGTAGGTCAATACCACTGTGTGTGTGTATGGGTGGGAGGGTAGGTCAATACCACTGTGTGTGTGTATGGGCGGGAGGGTAGGTCAATACCACTGTGTGTGTATGGGTGGGCGGGTAGGACAATACCACTGTGTCTGTATGTGTGGGCGAGTGGGTAAATACCATTATGTGTGTATGGGTGGACAGATGGGTCAATAACACTGTAGGTATATGGGCGGGTGGTTGGGTCAATACTATTGATAATCAACAATAAATTAAATATAGTATAATCAACAATAAAGTATATTGCAAAATGTGCAGGATATTTTATATGATAAAAGTTAAACATTATGTGAGTTATTACTCACTTCACTTCCTAACACTAGATCCGAACCATGATACTACCAACATGGCCAATTGCCATCCAAGTCTTCTTTGCCACGCCGATCGTAACCATTGAGAGGACGTCATGTTGGTACATAATCTATCGCCTACAATCTCCACAAAAGTTTGTCCCTAAGTATCTGGGTTACAGCACTGTGCCAATAGTGCCAATATATTACACTTTGGTAGAAATAGATAACGAGGTAACGATATATAACAAAATTAATGTATCATACATTAAAAAAGGTCTACTATAAAAAATTTGAGTAAACATATTAGTGAAACAAGATTACCTCCTTGGACCAAGAACACAATCGTTTATTCACTTTGGCGGTTAAAAACTTGTGAAATGTGTCCTATTAGAAGTATTTTAATTCTTGTATTACATTAGTTTATTACTAAAACTTTTTATTTTAATGCATTTATGTTTTTATTAAATGGTTGTATTGAACAAAGGAAATAATAAACCCTAAATAGCTATTAACAGCCTAAAGGAAATTGTGAGAAAAATCCCATTATGCTACATGGCTCAGAAAATATTGACTGCCATAAAATGCCAGCTTACAGGGAAACAAAAAACATTTAATTTTTCCTAGTAAAGCTTTAAACCACATAAAAACAACAAAGTTAACAAGTCAATTATGGTGAATTGATGTTATTTCAATTAACTAGTGTGTATAATAGCCTCTAATTTTCATATGAGTAAAGTAAATTATTTTCTCATTTTTTGAAGCTTAGTCTTCTTCAATAAAATTATAGTTTGAGCTGTTTTTATTTTAATTATTTATATTTTCATTTCATGTGTATGCTTTAAAATATTTATAATATCTGGAAGGATAACATAGTCATTACTTTTGAAAAAGTCTTAAAAATAAGAAGTAAGTGTTATATTAAACTGTTATAGTTCTTTAAAACCGCTGATCAAACTTAAATTGACTTAATTTATTTGATTAGCAACATCAATTTAATTCAAATAACACAGTTGGCAATCAGAAACTATGTGACTGATAGATTAATAGTTTGAGTATCGGATTTATAATTGGATGACTTATCATCACCGCTACGACCTCTTCACCCTCTCCTGGTCACTGAGAGGCATAGTCCGCCTCCTCACCTTGACTCTGGAGCTGGAAAGCCTTTTTTGGAACGAGCTGCGAGAGGTAGCACATAAAAAAGGCAGTTCCATTGAAACTAACTGGGAAGGTATTCGAGGACGTATGACTGTTTCTGGGTTCAAGTCATCTAGTCTTGTAATAATCCTTCCTTTGAAATAAATTAATAATAATAAACCAGCAGTCACTCACGACCAATACCTGTCCCCATCTTACATGAGTAGCTTAGACGTTATTGTAGAAAGTATATATATATATATTTTTAAGATACTTTACAAGAGTATCTTCACCAGAAGATTTGCTGCAATTATAAGGTGGTTAACAATAGGGTTTGGCTGCCTTACACAAAATGTGTTGTTAAACAATTTGTAGTTCCCTGCTTGTTTTCCACATGTGTATGAAATGTGTAATTTTGAGTTACAACTGTTGGTCGATAGCTGCAAGACTTTATTATGTGGACCTGAAAGAGGTCTTAAGCTCATTTAGCACGTATTTGGGAATACGGTAGTTAGTCTTAAGATTTTAATCTAAATAGTTTAATATTAAAATTTCAGGGTGTATCGATTATGTATTCGTACTGCATGTAAGTTATAGACATTCTATAAAAACCTAACTTGATGGCATTCGAATTTAATTACCGTAATTTTTTTATAAAATAAAATAAATAGAAAAATTTGTCTCTGCTGAACACATCAATGTTGGTAAAGACCTGTAACTTTACTCAATAAAAGCACTAATAGCCACAACTTGTTGTCAATTGCCTTCAATTATAAGTTGCCTTCGTTTCCAAAGAACTTATAAAAGTATCTTCTTCTCTTTTTAGGATGTTCAACAGATTATGTCTCTATATAATTTAATAAGACTTCTTTTAATACCTAGCACGTAAGTATATAAATATTGTTGGCAGTAAAATACAGCAAAACATGTAAATGTTATTTGAGCATTATCTTAAAAAAGGACATAAGAACTATGAATACTTTTATATGTACATAGTACAGTAATTACACAATATTTATACAATTTTATATTTCGTATTACTGTTGTAGTGTAGGCTTTGGGATTAAGTGAAAAAAGGCACACAAATAAAATTACTGCAAATGGTTCTAATCATGAAACCTAGAGGAATCTTAGACGCTTAAAAATCGACGAAATTAAGAGAAGTTAAAACCTTCAAAAAGATAATGTAACGTAGTTTTCGACGTGAAAAGAAATTTTTTGCTTAAAGAAAATGTTAAATATGTTTAAATACAGGAATTTACGAAATAATAAAGGAGTTTTAACGTTTTGTAGTACGTTTCACATAAAAATTACGACCATAACCAATACAACAAACGAAAGAGCAACTAAAACAGCTATGTTTGTGGGTCACATGGCAACTGAGTTGATAGCTCAGTTCTGCCCAAATTTGATCAATGTGACTGAAGTGATCGGTGCAAAAGCTGCTTCAATCCTATTCCTTAAGTCATGTAGGTCAGTTGGTAGTGCAGGGACATACACTCCTTTATGAAGCTCCAAAGGTAGAAATCACACGGAGGTCATGTGAACATGGTACATGGAGGTCATGTGAACATGGACGTTATGTAAAACAGGTTCTGTCATTCCAGCGGTCGGTTACAGACACACTCAACCATTGTCGTACTTATGCCAGGAAGGTGGTGTTAAATAAAGTTCTGTACGTGCTTAATCTCTTTCGAATTGAGAAATTAGCCACAAGCAGAGCATCAAGATAAGAAGTACTATTTAGAGAGGCTTCTACAAGAATGTTAAAAAGAAAAGTCCCAAAGTGTCCAGCAACCCAGAACCATTGACCGTCTCGAATTATTTTCTATAAAAAGAAACCGGTGTTTTCGACCTTTTCACTCCATCTACGGATGTTATTATCACTTGAAGGATCACAGTAGAACTTAATACGGAATGAACATTGGAAAGTCTCCACAGGCTCAGATCTTGCGAATTGCATAACACTAAAAGCTTTCTGCTGACGAGTTGCCATTTTTGCTACTAGCATTTTTTCCAATGGATGGTGTAGGAAATATTGCTTACGCTCAAGTCCTATAAAAAGTAGCTTTTTCATTTCACGTATTGATTATAACTAAAGTACAAGTGAACGTCACACAACACAAATTTATTACAATATAAGCACAAAATACACAAATGTATTACAATACAAGCAAAAAATATTATGGTAATCGATTTCGGTGAACCACGCTCACCTTCCTCAGACCAGATGGATTCAGAAAAGAATTGAAAATGGTATTAAAGAAGTCAATTTATATGCCTACGACCACGTGACCCTATTGGCTGGACATGTCAAAATGGCGGTTGCTGTAATATTGTTGACTAATTCCTATTGGTTGTTACTTCTGTTCTTTTAATCGCTGAAAATACTTCGGAATCAAATAGCATATGTGTAAATCATATTTTAAAGTTGCTGAAAACTACCTTGAAACAAAATTACCTCTCTTTCAATATAAAATTTCACTTGCGAAACCGATGGTTTAGCTATTAGTAGTCCACTGTATGCTTTTTGACTTTTGTCAGAAGTCTATTTACAGCATCATGAAGATTTCATTTTTGATAAATTAAAAAAGGAACATGATATCATATTTTACACCCGTTATGTCGATGATATTCTGGTGTTATTTAACAAGAAATCATGTAACGACTTAGATAATATGTTACATATACTTAATTGTCACCACCAGAAGCTAGTTCACTTATTAGTGAACTTGAATCTAAAAATGAAATCAACTTTTTGGATCTAAAGATAATTTGTGATTGTAACAAACTTGCATATAGAATTTTCTGGAAACATATTCAAACCAATTGTACGTAAAATAACAGTTCTGTCCATCCCCATTCTCACAAAACAGCTAGCATCAGAAGTATGTTGTATAGAGCGTATTCAATACAATTAAGTAATTCAAATATAAAACAGGAAATAAATGTAATAAAATCAATGGCTATTGCAAATGGATACAAGACATCAATCATTGATGAAATTGGAAGTAGAATAAAAAAGAAAATATAAAATAAAGTTCGAGACGATAAACGAGCAACATTTAAAAAAGAAAAATCTGATAAAGAACAAAATAAGTATATATCCCTCCTGGACCGTTTACGCAAAGAGTTGGCAATAGGTTTAAGAAATTCAATTGATCAATAGCTTTTAAGACTTGTAATACTATGTCCAACATTTTACAACCGAATATTGAAAGTGAAGATAAATTCAATAATTCAGGAATATATAGGATTAACTGTAATGATTGTAATATGTTTTACATAGGTCAGACTGTATATTTTAACATAAGATATAAAAACCAAGTTTCTGCTTTAAAAAATAACAAACCTTAAAGATCTAATGTAGCAAAATATCTTCTGAATTGTACCCACGTTTTGAATAAAATAGATGAAAATGTGGATATTCTAAAAGTTTATAATAAAGGTAGGATTATGAATGCATGGGAAGAGTTATTTATTTTTAAAGAAAAATATAAGGATCAAGACAAACTAATGAATGAACAGGTTAATTTTTATTCCAAAATAATTTTTAATAACGTATTTTCAGCGATTAAAAGGACAGAAATAACATCCAATAGGAATTAGCCAATAATATCACTGCAGCTGCCATTTTGACATTTCCAGCCAATGGGGTCTCGTGGTCGTAGGCCTATACATTGAGTCGTTGAACACTATTTTCAATTCTTTTGTGAATCCTCTGGTCTGAGGAAGGTGAGCGTGATTCACCGAAATTGATCACCATAATATTTGTGCATTTTGTGCTTATATTGTAATAAATTTGTGTTGTTTGACGTTTACTTATACTTCATTTGTATCAACACGTATTATGCTAATTAAAAAAACTATTTGAATATAGTTGTTTTATGATCTTAAGTTTTAGTTAATATTAGTATGACTTAGCTAATGCAAATTGTTATTGTTAATTTGGTCCAATAAAGATTTTGATTTGATTTTGATACAATATTAGTTTTCAATGTATGTGTTGAAAATTGTGCCAAGGTAGATCCATTTTATTTTACTGATACGATATATATTCGTATATAAAAAACAAATAAAATATTAAATTTAGTGAAAACCTGTATTTCATAGTCAAGGTTCAAGCTGTAGAACAACTTGGTTACAACTTGGCCCTAGCGTAAACTGCAAAGTTAAATGACTTTCTTGAGCGAGTTTTGTTGTTTTGTGTTGTTTAAATTTATAATCATAATTTTAATACAGTTTATACATGACAGCTTGTTTAAAAAGATAACAGTATGCCAGTTTGTATGTAATATCATAATTAGACGTATACATTAATTAAATATTTAGGTATAAATAATTCTTATGGTACCTAGTTTGTTTCATCTAATTAATACAATTAAAATACACAATCACATCTTCAGCATGATTATTAAATAATAAGGATTTCTGGAATAACATTTTATTAAATAGAAATGTTCCTTTTTATTGCATTCTTTTTTATATAATCTTTATACTGTTCATAATTTGAATATCTTGAAATAATATCAGTATTTGTGTTTAGGTGGCTTATTATTTACCGTAAGTGTACCATAAGTGGTAAGGGGTTACTAAAAATATTTTACGCGCTCCAAATGTGAATAAAGTTAGTGCTTAGTTTGTACATCATATATAATAGGCTAATTTAACTGGTGACGCAAGAAGAAAATTAAAAAACTAATAGTTTTCAGTTTGTTTTTCCTTGTTAATGGTTTTCTACCTGATGTTTTATAGTAAAGAGTCTACAATCTATAAGGTTATTTTATGGCATGACTTCCTTGACATAATTTATGTTTTATAATCATGAGTGCTAATATTATTTCAGCACAAAATAGAGAACTCCTTTTGGTGAAAAGTAAAACTATTGTATAGATGCCAAAAAACCACGCACAGAGGCAAAAATATTGAATAATTTCTTAGAATACAACTGTTTTTGACAGACAGCACAGGGAGAAAATAATTAGGTTTAGTTGGAATTTAGATAAAGAGAACATCTCATTTATTCAGTCAAAGTTTATGTTCAGTACAATGGTAGGATCTGCATAATGAAGTAAGCTTTTCAATTAAAATCAGTTTTATTAAACTTAATTTTTAAAAGAAAATTTAGTTTGGTATATAATTTATATGTACCATGAGGTATTAAGACACAGAAAAACAATTATTAAGCTATTATACTTTATTTGTAAAAAACTTTCTAACAGGAATTTAAATGTTGTGTTCGTAGACGGGAACATTGGGATAAGAAGCAAACAAGACACAAACATGTTTCCTGACAGGGTAATCCTTTTATGAAAGCCGTACGCTTAACTTACTTAGCTTCAGAGTTAAGCTTGTCTCTTTCATTTGGTAATAAAAGCCGTATTCAAACTGAAAATGAAGAACTTAAGGTGTCAAGGCATATTTTATAAAATGTAGAGAATTCGCAACTATTTTTCCAACAGATTTATCAACTTAATTGTACGTAACTAAAAAATGAAATAATTTATTTCAACCCATGAACCGTCTTATCACATATTTTCCATGCACTGATCTTTGTGATTGTTGATCTATCTAATGAGAAATGTTATAAATATATAATAAATGGTCCCAGATGATTGGCAAAAACTTTGCCCCATATTGAACACTAAAAAATAAAAATGTTAAAATAACCAGTTTGATTCCCGAATATGTTTTTAGCCATAACTAAAATATTAGTCAAGTGTCAATATTATACATGTGGTTTTTACTGAAACATTAAAAATTGTAATTTACATCTTTTTTGGAAATTTAATCTAAATCGTTAGAGCCATCTTTGAGAAAATTCCATTTTTCTTTGTTTTTTTGCCCAAAAAAAATTTTAAAAAAGTAAAAAATATTTTGGAGACATTGGCTTAATACACCTACATACTAAATGTTATAAACATTGATCCATACGTTTGGTCTCCAGCGAAGAGCACATACACACGTACGGACAGATATCAACATTTTTTCGAAGAAAAAAACTTCGAGAGAGGACCCTAAAATGGATTTTTAGACCAACTTGTAACCAGTTTTGTCTACGATCACATTATTTTCTCTATGCTAAAGCATATAGGAGAAAGTAGTAAAATTGTATGGATCTACTTATGTTTGATATCATTAACCTTACAATGAATGAGGATACCTTGTAGACTGTAGGTATAAAATAATAAATGTATAATTTTATAAAAGTAAATTAGAAAAATGTTTGTTATGAAATAGTTTCAATATTATAAATCTTTACAAAACTACTGAATCCATCTTTTCATTCATAAACCGGTCAGTCTTCCTTGGAATAAACAAAGATTAATATAGTGAAACATATAAGTCGATGAATTTCATAGAATCGAAGCGTGAACAATTTAGTTCAACAACAAGAAATAGAAGTACAATGATAGGGGAAAGCAAGTGATATACTTTCACAGAAAGATAATACAAGTGAATGCATTCTGAGTTGTTTTATCTTAGTAAATGTATCTGATGACATAGGAATGTACATTAATACATGCCCAAACATGCTAATAAGGTAAGTAAGAAGATCACAAAGGTCTAGGCTTAACATGGTTATGTATATGTAAGAAATAGTAATTGAAAAAAGTTGTTTAGAATTTCAGTGTTTAAGTTCCAGAGAATTTCAACATAACCTCGTGTCAACAACATTGTTGCTGAGGAAACCTATTTACCAGGTCAGTAAAGGGGGGGGGGGCTTTACTGTGAAATCTGTTGTGGAGAAGCCGGTGATCTATTATTACCCACTTATTCACCTTAACCCACTGCATGTCTGTTATAGACAAAACATGGGTCTTACGTTATTAGGTGTTCAAATATGATTAAATCGTGATTAATTTTTTAATAATGTTTCATTCAATTGAAATATATTAACTCATGTACCCACAAATGTGCGAAGATTGTTATAAGAAATGATTTCTTAAAGATCATATTATTTGGTAAGTATTGTCTGTAAATAATTTTCATATTTCATATAAGTGTGTTTGTTCGGACGGGGCACAGTTTTAAATATACGCATTGAATTGTCCTCATCATATTCGCTACTATATAATTGGGTCAAGCAGTAAGAGACCTTCGTTGTTATATCACATTTAGGGGTTTCAGCAGCGGAAGGGATTTCTTCCATCACAGGCGTGAACGTGTTTATTTGAGAAAAATAACTGTACTCGTTAGTTAAATTGCTAATTATTGTTTAAATTATTTTCAGTTGTGTTATTGTTACTATTATTTCAATTGGTTATTTGAATACTAAACAATAATTTAATTTGATCTATATGAGCTTTTAATTAAAACAAACAATGGTCACTGCTACTAATGACATAGTAGGCGGGTCCTACTACTGTGCTGCCAGCACGTGGTCTACCATCTTCATATTGCTATGACAAATTTTAAATGGAATAACACAGTGGAGGAAGGGTAGTTCTCTATCTCACTTCCACCACCCATAGCATCTGTATGTCGTTTTCCAAGTGTCCTATATATATAGGTGGTTTTCAAAAAGTAATATTCTTTTAAGACTGTCATAGAATAGAACAGTGACCAAAAATATAACATCGTATTACTTTGTTTACAAGCAAAGGCCCACATTAGATTCTAGTTATTGTATTGCTTATATAAGGATCACGGTGATCTGATAGAAATTGGTCTACTTTTTCTGTTAATAAATTTTGTGATACTGAACGTTAGGTCTATTATTTAACGAATTGTTAGTTCAGTTGATTGTGCTTTGCTTATTTAATTTGTGAACATATATAACAATTGTTTAGTTTAGAAAAATAAAGTAATATTATTCATTGGGTGAAATTCAACGGCTGAAACATTTTTTTTTTTTAATTTCACTCGTCGATTTAGATGGGACTGGCCTGTGTGTTAAGTTTATTCAACGAGTGAAGTACCGACTCTTTTATCAGTTTTTAATTTGAACCTTGGACCTTTCCCTCCACAGCCACCGTGCCGGGGAACAAAAGTCTCAATACGGTTGGCAAATGAACACCAATGTATTTGTGACCTCTATAATTTGTTAGTAAAAAGTAAAAAACAATTTAGTTTCAAAGTGCCCATTCAGTTTTACAGTTATTTAATGCAGTAATCATCGTACACTCAAATCAACACACTTGTCTTTATCCATGATTTTACAATTGGGATCCACTATATTGTTTGATTCCCCAATTTATTTTTGAAGATACAGGTATAATTACCCAAAATATGCTATACATCAAAAGCCACCAATAACACATTATTTACATGTAAAACCCCTATATTATGCATCAACTTGACGTTCCCTCTCGACCAACAAAACATCTTGCAAGGGACATAAATATCTCCATCTTGCATTTTTCGGACGATGAAAATGTTGTTTGCGTGATGGATGTTATTCTGTAACTTTAATAACAGATCCCGGAAGGATTTACGATAGGGAAGGACATCACTCAAGGTTTATCATCGGAAATAAATCATCAAATATTTATTTTCAGCTTTGACGATGATTGCTATGAGTAAAAATATATATATTTTAAAAGTGCGTGATGATTTATGTAAATTAAATTTAATTTAGTTGTAATCACGCTTTTAATACAGCCTGTATAGAGGAAGTAATTAAAATTAATAAACAAATAATAATAACAACAAATGTATAGAGCAGTGAAGTTCCGCTGGAAAAAGATAGTGAAGTGAAGACGTATAGATAAAGTAGAGTATAAAAAATAGTATAAACCAAAAGCCACAATGTGTTTTTAAAATATGATATATAAGTACATTAGTTTTGTAGGGGGTGGATGGGTACTAAATTTATTTTTACCCCGAGTATTACGAGTAAAATCTTTCGTTAGCTTTTATCCTTGCTTTTACAACTTTTGTCATAATATATTCATAATTTAAACTTATTAGCCTATCGATGGTCAAAATGCTACCAAAAACTGTTATAAGATAAACATCCGATTTGTTGATAGCACCGTTGAGAGATATGCTCTGGGTAGTGAAGGTGAGATAGAGAACTACTCTCCCCCCCACTGTGTCATTCCATTTAATATGAGGGAATCGTGGCTTACTGAAAAAGTTGTGATCAACTTTGTTCTCCACCTGATATTCCAGCTTACGGAGATTTTACACCCCATTCTACTCTTTTAAACAAATTCCATATTTTTTTAGTAATAGAATATATAAATATGTTTAAATAAATTATGTTGAGAAAAAGATTTCTAAATGAATTAATTCGTAGCAAATAATTAATATTTATGAAATTACGAAAAACGTTATATTTTTATTAGTTTACTGTTTGATTAAATCGAGTGAATTTAAATATATAAATTATAAATATATAAATATCCACTTTAAGTATTTCATTCATCACGCTTTATAATTAAAGCACTGAAAAAATTCAATTTCATGAGGAGATCGTTGCAATAAATGATCTATAAGTGGGGAAAATACTTGTATCTATAGAATGGGGCACCAATTAAAAATAAAATTGTTTGTAGAAATCTGATTCTTGCAGTTGAGGGTTCCATGTTCATATAAATGTTTCGAGGTGTCCTTAACCCACCACTCAGCCATGTAAACATATTCTACCTTAGATAACCCAAGTTAACCTAACGTAACATAACCTAACATGAACTAAAACTACCTAATATGTGTTAATTTAACTTATATGTACTTTGCTTTTTTTTCAAAAACATAACATTCGACACTATAACCCAGATACATGGGACAACGTGTTGAGGAGATTGTTGACAATGGATTCTATGCCTAGTCCTCTTTATACTTTCACGGCATCCGCTCAGTGATTGCTATCGAATTGGGCACTACTAGAGAAGTCTGAAGTGTCTAAACTGTATATTGGTAGTAGGCAAAGTTCAGATGTTGTAGGGAAGACTACTGAGTGTCAGGCTTGTCCGTTAGCTGAAAATTAGACCAATTTTATATAGTTAGGATTCCGCGTAGAGCTGTATGCCCCTTGGTTTTCCTGACTATTAATAAAGGCTATTAATAAAGGTTTCTTTCTGAGTAACAGTTGACCTTAGTAACAATGACTATACTCGTTCATCTACACTCTCACACTCATTTGTTTCCATTATTCGCTCATATATCTACGATCGGTGTCTTTTTAATGAGAAATAAACATATTACGTAGAAAACAATTTAAAAGTGATTTTATAAACAAAAACAGAAATAACTCTTTACTAAGATTAACATTAAGTACCAGCGTGCAGAAAAGCTTATATTTAGTGGTACAGTTGGTGTAACACTAAACATGAGTCAAGGTTTTCTGTTGCTCGAACTTTGGCCTTATCGCATTTAAAAGTTTGTGATTATTATCAAACAAAATAATTATTTCTTATTCAAACATTCTACTACCTTAAGGGGCTAGTTTACTCCACGAAGAACGGTAAAAACAGGGGTTTCTATTTAAACGATTCTGTAAGTAATAATGATCGCATCGCAACACTTGAAGTGTCGTTTGACAGGTTAGAGAACTAATTTAGTGGGCCATAAGTTTGTTTTGGTAACAAAATTATAATTTGTGTACAGTTGAATACGTAAAACTTTAGATGTCATTCTTGACGATTTTAAATTAAAATACTAAAAATATCAGCGTATGGTTCACTAGACCGGATCTTTAACAATCATACAGTACTCACTTTAATAATAAACCAAACTGTACAGTTGAGATAGAAAATCATGTTTCGGCCTGATCTCTGTAAAACTACATTGTTACGACAGGGCTGTCGACTTCCCAGTGGTGACTTAGCGGGTTGGGAAACGCCAACCTATAATCGAAAAAAATCATACCATATATACCAAAAATAGGTATACTCATATCTATCGAAGGCAATGTAGGTTAGGGTTTCGTAAACAACTGCTAACATACCCTCCATACATACTAGATGGTCTCAACACCATCGGATTAAAAGATTAAATGTGGTTGGAGAGTGCCTTTCAAAACAACGTACTGATAGTTACAGACTTGAATGAACGCGGATTCGTCCAGCGTACAGCCATGCTTCACATGTAGTATCTAAAATAATGAAGGCGTTTTTATGTTTATTATGACAACTAACATATGTGACATAATGAATTTATGTAGTATACATTTAAAATTAAAAAGAAACTAATATTTTACAGTTTTGTATATTTTATAAACGTACAAAATGTTTTATTTCGAGGTAAAATAAAGCACTTTATGTTTATTTCAACTGTAAATCCTTGTTGTATGTTTATGTGGAACTGAAATGTTCACGTAATGTTCCTTGAAAAACACAGTAAGTTATTTTAAAGTAATATTATAATAATAATTTTTTATGCTAACAAGACGTGTTCTTTAACATAAAAAGGTAGTTTTTTGAGTAGAGAAAACGACAACTGTGGGAAGTTTCAATGTAATACATGTCGAAGCATAAAAATTACAATAATTTTAAAGACATCAAAAACATTAATAATAAAAACTACTTATTGTATAAATAAATAATAAAAACAAATTAGTACTCTTACATTCAATTCATATTTATTATTACTTTTTTTCTCGTATTGGGCTGAAACAAACGTTATTTAAAATTTTTATAGCTCACTGATAGAATAATACGAACTATAATAATAATTTACTAGGGGACGCTCTTGCTCACTTCGAATGTCACCCCGTCACTCGCTACGCTTATGTCGTCTTGTCCTTTTCAATTACAAGATCTACTTTATTTACGTATAATAGTAAAATAAAATTTCTTCTAGGCAAGATATTTATATATTAATGATAATAAATGAAACTCAAAAATTCATTTTTACTATATAATACTATGCTAATATTTATTAATTATTTAGTTGCCGGCGAAAATATGGGTGAATATAGATTTAAAATGCGTGTAGATGAAGGAATGTAGTCATTGTTACAAACTATTCACGATTATTCCTCAGAAAGTTAATAGCCCAGTGACAAACGAAAAAACGGCAGTTCACAGCTAATCCCTTTCAACATTAGAATGACTCTGATTGGGATCGAACTGAGAACGTTCAGCTTATGAGGCTAGAATTTAGTCAACCATGCTACCAAGCAATTTATGGAAGGTCATCAAATGTCTATGAAATATGATATTAATTTAATATTCATTATTAAATTCTTCTTTAAAAGAGTTCTAGGAGAACCATAATTGAGAGGGTACCTTAATTTGAACTCACGTCATTATTCTAGTTACATTACATCTCAGTAGCTCTTAAACCACATTGGAGATTACATTTTGGTTAAAATGTGAAAGATATTTTCACAGACAGTCTCCCCCCCCCCACCGACAACAAAGAGTGGCTAAAGGTGAGTAAACGAGTCATCCGTCAACCGTCCCTCACAACAGTTTTCCCAGTAAATCGGTCACGCTGTAATAAGTTGTCTATTGGCTTGACAAATAGAATCTCTTAGCAGTGAAAAAAGGATGTTGACAATACCTTTTGCTGAGGTCCTTTTGAACTTAAAATGAAATATTGTCGTCGTCAAAGTGAAAAATTGTCCATAAAATTTCATATTTTTAGCTTAGTGGAGGCAGCTTTGTGTTAACTTATAAATTTCGTTCCGTGATAGCGTATAGAGTTAAACTAAACTGTCGCTCTGTTTGTTAAAGTGACATTTAGCCACCTCACAAATAATTATTAGTAATTTTAGTTATTTAGTAAGTAATCTCTCATCTTAGTTTCGTGCAATCCTCCCTTAGAATGATCAAGAAGTTTTCTTATCTTTATACATTTTTGCGTTTCATATTCTTACATTATAGATACTCCCCTAATGAAAAAAACGTCTTAAAAACGTACATTTTATGCACATTGATATTATTTTTAGTTTAAATGGAATATAGTGGGTCTCAAGTTTTAAATATTTTTTTAACTATTCAATACCAACTCCACAAACATGAATCCATAGGAATTTTTCGTTTTAAATAAAGAAATCAATAAAAATTTAAAAAAAAGCTACACCAAACGACGTATTTTGTATTAATCTTATGTGATTTTTCCTAAACGCAAATATTCCAATTCCTGGATATTCCTAAACATCCAAGTCATCATAAAAGAAATAATTACTGAGATATTCAACAACAACAAAAAAGGTTTATTTTAGGTTCCCACAACACTACAGATGCGTATTTGTTGGGTTGGTTAGTAACAATATAGTAAACAAATCTATAAATCGGTTGAGACCGTTATATTCAATATTTACTTATTTTTACTTTCTCGCATATGCGTTAGCATAAAAAAGGTATTGTGATCATCAAAAAAGGTTTTTAAAAGTTGGTCTAAAAATCTATTTTAGAGCCCTCTGAACCCAAAAAGTGTGTTTTTTATTTTTAATTTTGGTGTCTGTCCGTATGTGTCTGTCTGAGTGTATGTGCACTTCGCTGGAGACCAAACGGATGACGGATGAATACATTTTTTATGGAAATTGGTGTGTAGGTGTAGTTAGCCAATATGTCCAGAATATTTTAAAGTTTTTTTTTAAATTTGAGTTATTTTTATTTTTATGGGGAAACATGAAAAAATGGGATTATCTCAAAAACAGCTCTAACTATTTTAATTAAAATTTTAGGAAATATGTAAATTACAATTTAAAACATTTTAGTAAAACCTGGATGTCCCTACCTTCAATAGTTTTTGATGTATGGCATTGTTTATGGGCAAAAACATTTAAATAGCATTTTTCAAGCTTTACTCTAACGATTTTGACTAAATTTACAGTAAAGATGAAAAACACATTTTTAATATATTTTATTTAATTTTTTAGTTACCACCCAACTAAGATTTTTAAAATATAATTTAATTTAAATAAAATAAGTGTTTTGTCTGTACATTCGTTAGAAATTTAATCAATTGAACATCTGTTTTTATAAATAATCTGACATAACATAGGAAAAGGGTAAAAGTTTGTGCCAATTATACCTGGTACCATTTATTTCATATGTAAGGGTAAATATATTCTTTTATATGTGTACCAGAACAATGTCAAGCGTACGACTATGTCCACAGGTTATGTTTTGAAAATTATACGGTAAATCAAGAATATAACTTTTGTCGTCCTAACAGTAGTGCATGCCACACACACACCCAAACAACCGAAAAAGCAAAAGAAAGCTCAGTGTGGAACCAACCAACTAACTCGTATTTGTTAGGGTAGTGGCATGATGGAAAATACCTATTTGAAGAAATATTATGTATTATCATTTAGTATTGGCATTCTTCTTAAGACAACAGGTAAACTACTCGATATTTATCTCTGAAACCCAAGAAATCGACTTCACACATCCGTAAAGGTTTACCATCTTAAATAGGGATTTAAAAGTATCAAAACAACATAGCGTGGCTCTAATTTAAGTTAATTTTTATAAATTTTAGGCTCATTTCTTGGATATTTTCCGTTCATTCACTACCACTACTTTTTTCATGTTTCCGTTAGTTCACTACCGCTTGATACATATTATATTGCTCTAAAAACTGTTCCCAAATAATTGTTACGTCCACTGTGGTATTCCTTATCCGCTAGAAATCCGATATTACTGGCTTTATCTTATCGCTTTCCAAGAACTTACACACGGAGAGCGCATTTAGTGGTAAGTCAATCATTGGATTTAACAGTTTGTGATCAACTTTAGTAGCCACCTAACCTAACGTAACCTAACCTAAACCGGAATTGCGATAAAAAAATAGTGTTAGTGAGGTAACGGAAAGAGTCCCATTTCTTTTTTGAGAGAAGGATACTGAGGAAATTTTTTTTAAATTTTTTATTTTTTCTACTTTCAAATAATATTTTGTTTCTATATAAATTTACTACTGTACAATATATCACATAGCTAGAAAACAACCTGAAAGTAATTTCAGTAAAATTGATTTTCAATTGAATTCACACGGATCAAGTTATTTTTACTTAATTGATTTTCTGAGCATTTATAATTGAAAATTATTTAATTGCCAAGTTTTGTTAGAAAATTAACGAAACTTTGTATTTTGTTCATACTTTTACACACTATGAAAAATGTGTTGTTCATAATTAAGAGGTATTAAAAGTCATCAAATATTATGTACAACTAGATTTAAACTTTGGTGGGTACAACATATATTATGTGCTCTCAGTTAGACGTTTGATATAAAATATCTTGATTGCAGAATCTGTGTGAAGCTGATTTGTCTGTGCAAGGCCAGCTGACTATGGCACTGGTCCATTCGCTTGAGAAACGTCATAACAATGACATATTTATGACGTTTTAACTTTTCAATACAATATTTTTGATATTGTCTATGCAATAAAGGATTTATTATTATTGTACGTTACTTTGGGTACATTTTAAAGGAATCCTTAATAAAATTTTCTGGTCTTTATATTTTGTTCTGCTTTTTTGGTACATATATACTCTGTTTCTTTATATTTTATATTTTTAGTTGCGCTGTCACAATACTGGTAATCGTGGCAGTGTAGTTCCAAGTTGTTGTATTGTTGATTTACTGTTGTATTATTAAGGAATAAATCATTACTCTCATATATATAAAATAGATAGAAACCAACTTGATCTTATGAAACTGTACACAATTTTATAATTTATAAAAGCGTAGCATAAGAATATAAATTCATCTAACCAGAAATATGCGCACAACATTCTATTTACTCCACGCATCAAAATTTAGTTATTAATAAAATTATGTTTTGTAAAAAAAAAAACTACAACTCATGAGATATATAGTGTTAATTCATTATTTTATTCAGTAATTATAAAACGTTTTGTTTTGAAAAAATATATCTACAATCTCAATGCTCTAACATTATTTTCAAGACTGAATTGATAGTGAAGTTATAAAACTGCCACAAGCTGTAACATGAGAAAATCTGTGACAGAGACGTGACTATCTGGAGAAGGCCTTATTAACCACCTCCTCCAATTGATTTGACATTACACCCTGCGGAGACCTCTCCACCATCACTTCAGTGTTATAAAACTGCCGCAAGCTGTAACATGAGAAAATCTGTGACAGAGACGTGACTATCTGGAGAAGACCTTATTAACCACCTCCTCCAATTGATTTGACATTACACCCTGCGGAGACCTCTCCACCATCACTTCAGTGTTATAAAACTGCCGCAAGCTGTTACAAGATAAAACCTGTGACTGAGGCGTGACTCTCTGGAGAAGGCCTTATTAACCACCTCTCTAAATTGACTTGACATTACACCCTGCGGAGATCTCTCCACCATCACTTCAGTGTTATAAAACTGCCGCAAGCTGTAACATGAGAAAATCTGTGACAGAGACGTGACTATCTGGAGAAGACCTTATTAACCACCTCCTCCAATTGATTTGACATTACACCCTGCGGAGACCTCTCCACCATCACTTCAGTGTTATAAAACTGCCGCAAGCTGTAACATGAGAAAATCTGTGACAGAGACGTGACTATCTGGAGAAGGCCTTATTAACCACCTCCTCCAATTGATTTGACATTACACCCTGCGGAGACCTCTCCACCATCACTTCAGTGTTATAAAACTGCCGCAAGCTGTAACATGAGAAAATCTGTGACAGAGACGTGACTATCTGGAGAAGACCTTATTAACCACCTCCTCCAATTGATTTGACATTACACTCTGCGGAGACCTCTCCACCATCACTTCAGTGTTATAAAACTGCCGCAAGCTGTTACAAGATAAAACCTGTGACTGAGGCGTGACTCTCTGGAGAAGGCCTTATTAACCACCTCTCTAAATTGACTTGACATTACACCCTGCGGAGATCTCTCCACCATCACTTCAGTGTTATTTATAAAACTGCGTCAAGCTGCTACAATATAAAATCTGTGACTGAGGCGTGACTCTCTGGAGAAGGCCTTATTAACTACCTCCTTAAATTGACTTGACATTACACCCTGCGGAGATCTCTCCACATCACTTCAGTGTTATTTATAAAACTGCGTCAAGCTGCTACAATATAAAATCTGTGACTCCAGAATAAAATAATATATATAAGATAATTATCTAGCAACTATTGGAGGGTTGTATACATTTTAGATCATACATCTTAGACACTGTTGTTGCAGGGAATCGTTTTTTTTTTTAATTATTTTTATATGGATCAGTTTTATGAAACATTACTGTCTCGGAGATGTTGCATTTAACGTTAGTATTCGTGTCATATTACTAACTTGTTGGGTAAAAATACATTTACAGTATTAATATATACTATTTGGAATTTATATAAATCTACAAAACTGATTTACAATATGTTTGTTTTACTTGCATAAATTCGTTGATAGATTAATTGCTTAAAGAGTTAATCGCTAAATGGCTGCCTCATCAGCTAAGGGTTCTCAGTTAGATCCCATTCAGACCCATGACAAATTCTGAAAAAGATCAGCTGATAACCACCAGCTGTTCATTTGTCTAAGGTATAT
The DNA here is from genome assembly GCA_035578905.1 of Stictocephala bisonia. Classification (NCBI taxonomy): domain Eukaryota; kingdom Metazoa; phylum Arthropoda; class Insecta; order Hemiptera; family Membracidae; genus Stictocephala; species Stictocephala bisonia. Next base: position 2,133,145 of record JAQJVL010000100.1, on the reverse strand, counting down.
TAATGATGAAACTTTCTTAGAACAGTCGGCTTTAGTTTGTAACAATAACTAACCGACTCATGTGCACTCTCATGTTAGTTGGAAAACCATATTCATCCATATCATGATAATTGGCGTCTTAAGTGACTAAATACAATTCACTATCAAACCAAACTCAAGGTGTACATGAGCTAACTATTTTTGTTAAAGATGAATAACGAACCTATTTTAAAACATTCAGTGGGTTTTTAGACATTTTTGCAGTTATTTGTAAACTTACATTCTTTTAGAAACATTAAACTGATGTAAACTACTTAAAATTAAGGATAATTTGACCATAAAATGTTGTTACTCCTGTTTTTTATACATATTGTAATAAACCTTTTAAGAGTATAATAATGTGTTTTATATTTATGGTAACTAATTTTAAGTTGATGTTGTCATTAAAAGAATTACTGCAAAATGCTTAACAACATTTTAGGATCACAAAAAGATGCATTTGTTTCTGACATTCTCAATTAAATAAATTGAATAAATTATTTGATAATTTAATGTTAAGCATTGTAAAATGTCTAATACATGTTCCCAGCTTGTAAATGTAACAGATAGCCACAGGCACAGTCACTAAAGGTAAGTAAGCCAGTAATCCATCATCGGGTTTCCACAACAGATTCTACAGTAAAGTGGCCAAAACGTGATAAAACGGTTATTGACTCGCCAAATACATTTTCTCACCAATATTGTTGACATGAGAGCTTTTGTTGAGCTTCTTTTGAACCTAAAATGATGCATTGAGCTTTTTTTACTGAGCTATCTTACCAAGATGCTTGGCAATTTTACAACAAAACATTTTATTTTGACCTAAAGTATCCTATTTACAATGTTTTATAAAGACATTTTTATTTTTCGTATAATATTTTTAAAATGTATTTAAAAATAATAGAGTCATTACGTCTAGTTTTATGACTTTATGGTTATACACTATTGATAAAATTAATTGCACAAGTGGAATCATAAAATAAAATTTCCTACATTAAATATAGTTTAAAAAACTACAATGAAGGCTGTTTTATTCCACTCCACTGTAGTACATTAATTCATTCATTCCGTTCCGATCCTATCCATCGATTTACATTCCAAGAATTTCCATCCCTTGATTCCGTTCCATACAGTGATTTCCATTCTGTTCCGTTAATTTTCATTCCATTCGGTTCCATTTCAATCCGTTCCATTCCTTTTTTATTCCGTTTCGTTCCATTCCATTACATTTCATTTTGTACGTAAAAAACTGCAACAGATGTTAACATGCAACAGATGTCATGTACTAGTAGCATATTTTTAGGTGAACTTGAAGAGAAAGAATTGGAATACATGTAGTTACTTAGAGATGTAGGTGTAATTTTATTATAAGATGTTAATATTACTTTTGAATGATTAAAAATATAGTTTACTATAACATATCAATATGATTATGTCTTGGTGATGTATTAAAAATATTATAAAGGAGATATATTCGGAATTCGAATATTTTAGCGTAAATATTTTATTTACTCCTAAATAATATCTCCCAATGCAAATTGTAAGCTTCATTGTCATAACTTTCCACTTATATAAGTGCCATTATATAAACTTAAAAGAAACTTGTTATTTATTTTCGGTACCTGTAGTATATTTCAACCTTAACAGATTGGATAGTTCATAAACAATAAATTACTTAAGACTAATAAGTTAGTATGATTTTATTTAATTTTATCCACAACCATATATTTATTAAGTAAAATGCAAAGTATTTCTATGGAACAGTAAAATAGATAGGAAAGGAATGTACGTAATATTCATTTCCTTTCAGAAATGCAATATACAGAGTTGTATAAACAGTATGACGAATTGTTGAATAAGACGTCACGTGAAGTCTTGTCTACTACACATTCTGAAAATTTATTGATGAAATATAATACCAATAAAGAATATATAGGGCGGGGAAAATGTCCCACACCATCCTTGTATTTTTAAATATACAAGATGGGAATTTAAAATATGAAAAATGGGAATTTAAAACGGGAAAGAGTCTTTTACAATCTGTTTAGGTATTGGGTAGCTACTATAAGCTACAATTGGTATTCATCTCACTCTAATAGGGGACGTCCTATCGGGGGTATAATCAGTATTCTTAATTAAAACCTAAGGCTTGTGATACTTTACCGAATTGAATGCCACAAATTCCACCTCTATGGAGTCACCCTATCAGAAATTAGAGCAATTTGAAAATTAAACTGTTTAATATTCAAAGTGCTATATTTTCTGAAAGAGTGGTCCCTCAGAGATGCAGTTTATGGCATTCAAAGCAGTAACATATTACCTTTAAAGTGATGTATTACTACACTTAGGATTCTTAAAGAAATATTGATTGTTTCCATAACTGAAGGTAGCATGATTTTTTCCATTGGATTTTATACCTACATCCCTTTAAAGGTCATCTCTGAGGGACCACTCTATCAGAAAATAGAGCACTTTGAATATTAAAAATTTAATGTTCAAATTGATCTAATTCCTGACAGGGTGACTCCATAGAGATGGGGTTTCCGGTGTTGTACTCTACTAATAAAGACCTTTAATTTGGTGTACTATTCGACCTATGATCTCATTTAAGATTCCCTTCTTACTCCTTGCGGACTATCCCCCTGAACATAAAAAAAATTGTAATTACTTCGATAAATAGATTTATAGGTATAGTTATGATGTACCAAGTGTTATTTCTTTACCTATAATCGTTTGGCAATTATTACTGCGGGACTTTTTCCCCACCCCGTATGTTTGTCTTAAGAAATAAACACGAAATTTAGTTTAGTTGAATAAATCCATCTCTATTAAGTTATTTTACTTTTTTAATATGTATGACCACTTTTTCTGCAGCTAAAGCTTATATTAGTCAGTGTCAATGATAGGGGTTTAAAATCCAGTGTTAAGATTTTTAAAGGATAACATTGTAAAAACATTGGCAACTTAATTTTTTGTCATATAAAATTGTGGGGCTAGATACATTTTTAATTGTATATGGTACATTCATTTAAAAAAAATAAATAATAAACATGTTGGTCTTGCTAAAAAAACTAGCAATTGTAGAGAAATGTTGAACATACAGTAGTAGATTAGTGGTAATATAATGGTAATTAAGTTTTTGTTTTGAACCAAGAATTTTACATATAATTAAATTAACATTAAACATATTTTGCCCAATAAATGGTTTTTAAGGAAGATGTAGCTAATGGATATAGTGGTTTCACGCTATTTAAAATTGGTATGATACAATTTGAGATAATATTTTTTAAGGCGTCCACTATAAAGATTTTTCAGTGATAAGGAAGAATGGTATTCCAAGCAAAATTATGTCATAAGTATTTATGTCAGTAATACCCCAAATATGTGAGTGATCGTTCAATTCAGTGGGCTGCAGCAAGTTACACAGATTTTAAATCATAGAAAGCCTCGTTTAATATAGAAAACTACCAGAAGACAATAATAGAAGACTAATGTCCTTATATATTCTTTAAAAAAACAAACTATTTATTTTGAAGACATTTGCATATTGTTATAGCCCATCCCTTTTTAAACGGTACTTTAAGGTTTTCGCTCATATAAATTTAAATTATAGATACTAATTAATTCTTCTAATTAGTATTTAGATACAATTTTTAAATAGTTTATCACGAAGCTTACTTATGCTTGCAATTATGTTACTAAGATATGATACTAATAGCAGCTAAACTCAATTTGATTATTTTTATGTCGGAATAACCCTTAAAAAATAGCTAATTACTGTTCAATCATGAAAAAAGTAATTCAATGACTAAACATTTTATTACTCTAGAAGACTTCTAAGTAAATGTATAACGTCAAATGTTACGTCAGATACTATTTCAAGAATATTCTGACATGGCTGTAAAATATAAAATAAAATAAATAAAAAACAAACCACCTTCCATTGTGTCGAAGTGAGTGTCTATTATTTTCTTAAAAAGATACTAACTTAATTGGCTCAGAATGTAAAGTGTTGAATAATAGCTTTTAAGACATCTTTATTTTCGGTTAGAATAGTTAATTGCTTCATATACAGCTCCTCACTGAATACAATGTTCCACAGTTATAAATGTTATGTAACATAAGTGTCCGATAAGTGTGCATATGGACTAATATGCATATGTATAAACGGAATGAATATTTATGCATCTATTTTCAATAACTTACTTGTGAAAGAAGCATATCTGAAAATACCTGTACTGATTTCAAATAATTTTGAACATGTTCCAAACAAGCCAAAATAAGCTTTAGAAATCAGTTTGAACCTCGTAATTTAGTTTATACATTGTTATGGTATTTTTAATCATATTTTAAAATGATTTTGAATTGGTTTCCAGAGGAACAAAATATATTTCATATTAAACTAGTCACAACAATAAATAAAGTGACTCTGTAAAGATATTAAATGAATAACAGTTTTCGCCAGAGTGAGCAGTCATATAACAAAACAATACGACCCTCAGTAAAGGCAATAAATCGTAGAATTTACGACTTTTCCAAGACATTAAAGTGCCACTTTACTCTTACACTTTCCAAGAATATTTAACACTCAAATATGACTTGTTTGCTCTAATTAAAGTTAATAGAAAATTCACTTGTTTTGAAAATTCATTTGACCACACAAAACTGTAAAGGAACCTTTAATAATAAATACATAATAACACAAATAATAAATATATAAATAACAACGAACAAACTAGAAATTACTAGAATATATGATCCAATTAAAAAATACAGTGATTCTGAAAAAGATGAAAATCGAAATATTCAACTCAAAAGTAAAATGGTTTCTACTATGTGGCATAGAGGCTTTGAATTAACATGTACCAGAGTTCGAAAATGTGAAGTATACTCATGTCTACGGACCATCTCAAACGAACACTTGTGGACAAGAAGAGAGCAGGAACCTATTATAAGACAGCTGAAAGAGAATGTGGAGATTGGACGTATAGTAGGACATCCGCAAGATATTTAGCTCAAAAAGCCTTTGAGTGGAATCCACCAGGGAACAAAAATAGAGGAAGACCAAGAATTACCTGGAGACGAATCGTTGTGCAGCAAAGCTTAACTTGGGAAAGAGCAAATAATATGGCTGCAGACAGATATCGTTGGAGAGGAATTAAACCCTTAATGAGGCGTGTGATTTGATATGAGTTAGAACATAGTGTTACTAACAAATATTTTAAATATATATTTTCATATTCCAATTCAATCAACATGGGTGGTTGGATACCACTGTACGTATATGTGTGGCTGGGTGGGTTAATTGTATTTGTTGAATATAATCTCATGGCATCTTCACTATTTTAGCTCCTGTGCAGTGCAATAAAGCTCCTTCAGAGTTAAGATGTGAGAAAGAACTATTTAAGGAATTCAATAACATCTTATATGCCCCGCACCTTTACATAACACGGGATCTCCCACGTAAAAACGCTCACTTAAAATCTCGAAAGCAACCTCTACGCGCTGCTTTCAAGTTGAGCAGATCAACTATCTGGCCCAATACTAGCTGGACAAGCAAGGGACAGTTTTGATGGACAAAATAGATTCCTTATCGATCAGCAATACCTGTAGGTGGGATGAGCCTCTTCGTGGGGTATGGACACTGTTAAATGGCTTCCGAACTTGGGTCGGCAGATGTAAATTATCAAAATATAAATATTTATAACGGATTTTTAATTTTTTTAATCAATAAAGTTTAACACACTATAAGTTAAAGTTAAAAGAGTAAAAAAAGTTAAATATCGTCTTATTTTACCAGGTGAAGTTAGGGATAAGAATCCCCTCTCTAACCCTTAACCTGGGGACCAGACTTCTGAACCACTACCATGACCGGGCAGGTGGGCTGCATGCAAGGACCATCAATGTATACTACTCTAAAGCACATCGCACACAGGGAGCGTGCCACGCCTAGCTGCCACGTAAAAATACCACTGGAGGTCGCACACCGAAAACACCGTTTCCTCTCCTCCCGACCGTCGCCGCCTCCAACGCCACCATTCTGTATTCTGACAATGTTATGAGCTGTTGTTTTGTTATTGTTGTTAAGATGAGCAGTTCTGAAGATGATTTGTTTTTATTTTATCTAATGGAATCGGAAGAGAAGGAGAAGAGGGAGAGGCAGACGTGGGTTCATCCAATAAACGAAAAGAGGGAGTGATACGGGGAGTGTCACCATCTTTTCCAGGATTTATTAAAGGACAAACGAAAATGATTCTAATATTTTTGAATATCCCCAAAAAAGTTTTATGATCTTCAGGATACAATTAGACCGTTGATAGAGAAGCAAAGTAAAAACTACAGAAGACCAATTTCTCCTGAAAAAAAGACTTGCCGTTTGTTTAAAGTATATTTTATCATATATTTTATTTGTATGGGCCATACACATACCTACTCATATTTTCTAGAAGGTTTGAGTATGGCCACCAGACTCTCCAAACCAAACTCTTATTAAGATTTGGCCGATATATACATTCCATTTCTTAATACAGTTCTCGACAGTGTAAACACAGCTTCTGAGTTGAATGAAGGGTAGCGAAGGCACCCGAAATATGGCCGCACTCATGGTTTCCACTCCCAGCGCACACTGCAGCGGAACCACGCCGCCCGCGCCTCATCAGTGGAACAATTCCACTCCGTATTCTCTTGAGTTTCGGCAGCAGAACAATACTTTGGTGGCCACGGCCCGCTTTCAGTGTGTGCTCTCTCGTTTACTTACAAGTAAAGTATTCAACCGGAATATTTTCTGTTGGGGAGGCGAGGCGCAGCGCGGTTCGGCGCGCTCCTTGTGTGCGCTGAGCATAACTGGATCGCTCACGGAGCGGGCGAAACGTAGCAGAGAACGGTCTCAGGGTTAAGGGGAAGGTTTCCCCACCGCAATACTGTGGACACAGACATCACGCAGCACTGTTTTGTATGGCTTTCCGGACATAATCCCTTCTTTTTCGTCACCGTTTTATGAATACAGTAAATTAATAGATAACTTATTAGTCCACGAAATAGTTAACGAACATGCCTTCGTATTGTGTGGTTATGGTGGGATAAGGAACCATTTTGATTTATTCTTAAAACTGTTTACAGTACACCTAAGTCATTTTTATTGAGATAATTAATAATTAATTACTTAAAAATAGAATCAACAGAAATATTAAGCGGTCTACCGGGGTTATTTTTGTAGACACGGTTGTAATAAAATATTCATTTGTTTTTAATATTTTAATTATCAGATCTCAGGTCTATTTTATATGTAGACGTGTGAATTTGATTTTATTTTTTGTATTTTTATTTATTTTTATGGTGTTACGAAAAATAATCCCATATGACAAAACATTTGAAATGTAAACTAACATTTATTTTATATCCGGGCAACAATTTCACATGAACTAACCATTATACAATTATTTAATGATATTTATTACTGTATTATTTCGTATAGAAATAATGTTTTGAATACCAATGAATTTTAATTAGTCTACTTAGATTTTAGTCTGCAGATTCAAATGATAAAATATTTAAGTAATAATTCAACAAGCGAGAAACGATTGCAAAATAACTACTCTTAAATATGTTAGTACTATCATTCTTCTAAATGCAAAATAACTAGGTTCTGTAGTAACATTTTAATTATTAAATTAATTAGTTAAACGATTATGATCTAATAAAGGAATAATATATGCCTATCACATTATTATTATTTTATGACATAAATTCACCTAACACCAACACCACAGAGTTCTTAATGACACATATAACAGCTGTTTAGGTTTATAATATTTATAGTGGTACAAGCATTGTTTCTTTGTAGTCTTATATTGAAATCTCTCATTGATGAGGGTTGGCACACGAATAGTGTAAGGGAGTCCCGTAATTTAAAATGTATTTTAACGAAATTTGTATATTACTGTTTAAATGTTTATCCCATAGCAAATCATGAGAAAATAAATAGTTGTGCATAAACTTAACCTGCAGCTAAATTGTACTAAAATTGTTACATTGAAAAGCACGTCTTTTCATAATTTAGTCAATAATATGATATTTTCTTCTGTAAGTTACGAGAAATTCATAGAGTTAATAGAAAAAAATGTTAAACTCTTTATCTAAATATTTGTCTTTGTAATCATATTTGTACAAATGTAACAGTTTTATATTTGTTCTAATAGCTCATCAGGAAGGACTGAAATTATAGTCAATAATCAGTGAAAAAATATGTATTGCAATTATTTCGTTGTGTTATTAAACATTGTATTAAATAGATCGGTTTTCCAAAAAAATCTGGAACTATAACAAATATTGTGAACAAATGCTAAATAATGAAGACATATAAGTCATCAGAATTTACTGTTCATTTCAGTACAAGTAATATATCTCAAGCTTATTTAAATGTACACATTATATTTATCAATCATCACTGTACGTGTATTTCAATACCAAAGTACGTGAATGGGTGGGTGGGTGGGTGTGTCAATACCATGGTACATGTATGGGTGGGCGGGGAGGTCAATACCATTGTACGTGTATGGGTGGGCGGGTGGGTCAATACCATTGTACGTTTATGGGTGGGCGGTTGGGTCCAATGAAAATGTACCAATGAAAATGTTTTAGTGAACAACAGGTATTATCTTCTTAAAATTGATCAAAACAAATCAAATCACAAGACTAATTTTATTTTATTTAACAGTTAAGAAAGCTTTATGTTGTGACAGTCAGTAACATATATACTGCAGGTTTTGTTATACAATTACTTCTTTGGGCCTCTATAATTAATTATTGTTTATGGATCATAAAACTTTTCTGGGATGTTTCTTAAACTATACACTTAGCTATATTGGCAATTAGCAAAACATTTAATTTGTAATGTTAAAACATTTCCAACGTTGCAATGAAGACAAGTCAGTTGTGCAGTGCTGGGCACCAGTACTGTTGTGGGGGTAGAGCGGTCAGCCGGCTCACATTCACAGAACAGAGTACGCGATCCAGTTAGAGTATTATATATCGATGGAAAGGACGGGGTCGCTCAGACAGTCACCCATCCAAAGGACAACCACGCTCGATGTTGCTTGACTCCGTTATCTTGCGATAACGTCGGAACCCTCCGGTCAAGGCCACTGGCATATAATAAGCTATATATACTACTTGAAATATAATGTAGTGAAAATCCAGTAATCAATTGACATTTGTCCTGTTATACATTAGAGGCAAAATTATTGTAATTAAAAATAACACATTTACGACTATATTCCATTCAAGGGGACGTAAGATTTTGCAGAAAAATATTTAAATATTTACTAATTAATTAACTAATAAAATAAGACAGTTGTTATTTAATTTATTTGTTTAGTTGAATATGAATCTTTTCCGTTTTACCCGGCCTACTCCCTCCCCCATTATTCCTTTTCCACTTAAGTCATCTACAATTCAAGATGACATAAGTGGAAAAAAAATTCATAACAATTCTTGCAGTTTGGTAATGGTTTTACATTCTAATGGTGACACATACACACTATACAGCTGTCAAATTAAACCTGATACTGTGAATAAACGACGACAAGAAGTGGAATTTGTATGTGGGTTATGGGGATATGGTGTCACGTAATGTGATAAGTTGCCAACGTGACAGAACGAAAATCCACAACTCAACATCAGCTGACACGTTTATTAGGTTGCACTTTTGGATATGCAATAAGATATATGTTGTAATCATGTTGGTAACTCGGGCATTTATGACGTACGAGGATAAGATATACAAACTATTCAAACTAATATAAATAACATTATAAATACATTAATTTTATCATATTTGAGTAACCAGAAAAAATGTTTATGTTTTAACAATATTATTTATAAATGTACATATATACAGTATTATAGATGTCATCTCCTTTTAAATAAATAACCAAACTATAATTAAGTAAAGTGATAAAAATGTAATTACATCCGCAGATAGCAATTTATACAACATGGTTTGTGTTTTCTCATTTAAAATTGCCTTAAGCGTCTGGGTTGTTGTGTAATAACAATGTAGGTACAGTACTAGTGACACAGTGCTGTAACCCATTTACTTGAGGCAAAGTGTTAGGACATTGTAGGCACTAGGTTCTATGCTCATACTACCATGAGTTAAGTTCTATGCTCTATGCTTAATACCAACATGGCGTCCGCTCAATGGTTTCTATCGCCGTGGACACTACTATAAAAGTCTGGTGTATCCATGTCGGTTGGTAGTCAGTGTCTGGATGCTGTGTAGGAGAGATAAATGAGTATCAGGCTTGTCAATTATCTGGGCAATCAGACCAATACTACGTGGTTCGGTGTCCACGTAAAGCTGTAGGTCCCTTAATTGCCATCGACATGTCTTTTGGATTTTATGACATAAAATTATAGATTCTTATACACATTCATAACTATTTTTATAAATAAGGTTGCATTTAATAATACCAGCTTCTTATAATATTCTTCTTATAATATTCTTATAATATGTTTGGATCTATGTTACTAAATATGAATATAGATCCAAACGGTAACCCCGTCCCCATACACGTACAATGGCATTGATCCACCCACACACGTACAGTGGTATTGACCCACCCGCCCACCCACACACGTACAGTGGTATTGACCCATTCGCCCACCCACACGCGTACAGTGGTATTGACCCACCCACCCACCCACACACGTACAGTGGTATTGACCCACCCGCCCGCCCATACACGTACAGTGGCATTGACCCACCCGCCCACCCACACAAGTACAATGGCATTGACCCACCCGACCACCCACACAAGTACAATGGCATTGACCCACCCGCCCACCCACACACGTACAGTGGTATTGACCCACCCGCCCACCCACACACGTACAGTGGTATTGACCCACCCGCCCGCCCATACACGTACAATGGCATTGACCCACCCGTCCACACACACACGTACAGTAAAATTGACCCACCCTCCCACCCACACACGTACAGTGGTATTGACCCATCCGCCCACCCATACACGTACAGTGGTGTTGACCCACCTTCCCACCCATACACACACTGTAGTGTTAACCCGCCCGCCCACCCATACAAACACAATAGGGTTGACCCGCCCGCCCATCCATACACGCACTGGGTAATAATTATTTTTTGTCATTCTATTTTGTTTCATACAAAATCTAAATTTACAGAAACTATTATAAATAAAGTTCAGAAAGCAATATGACCAAACGTATGGAATAGTATGATATTTTAGGAAATTCAAAAGTATTAACGGAATAGGTTAAATATTTTTGTCCTTCTTCAAATTTATATACTATTTGATCATAACCTGCATGTTGCCCATCCAAGTATCACCTTAAAAACATTCATGTTCCTAACTAAATTTATATACTATTTGATCATAACCTGCATGTTGCCCATCCAAGTATCACCTTAAAAACATTCATGTTCCTAACTAAATTTATATACTATTTGATCATAACCTGCATGTTGCCCATCCAAGTATCACCTTAAAAACATTCATGTTCCTAACTAAATTTATATACTATTTGATCATAACCTGCATGTTGCCCATCCAAGTATCACCTTAAAAACATTCATGTTCCTAACTAAATTTATATACTATTTGATCATAACCTGCATGTTGCCCATCCAAGTATCACCTTAAAAACATTCATGTTCCTAACTAAATTTATATACTATTTGATCATAACCTGCATGTTGCCCATCCAAGTATCACCTTAAAAACATTCATGTTCCTAACTAAATTTATATACTATTTGATCATAACCTGCATGTTGCCCATCCAAGTATCACCTTAAAAACATTCATGTTCCTAACTAAATTTATATACTATTTGATCATAACCTGCATGTTGCCCATCCAAGTATCACCTTAAAAACATTCATGTTCCTAACTAAATTTATATACTATTTGATCATAACCTGCATGTTGCCCATCCAAGTATCACCTTAAAAACATTCATGTTCCTAACTAAATTTATATACTATTTGATCATAACCTGCATGTTGCCCATCCAAGTATCACCTTAAAAACATTCATGTTCCTAACTAAATTTAATATACTTTATTTTAAAGATTTGTTTAAAACAATTTTAAGATTCTTAGATATTCTGGAAATTTGTAAATTCACGTATGCCTGTTTTTAACCATTCATTGATAAGCACTACTTGTGGGAAAACCTAACTTGGCCTGTAGAAAATGGCAGAGAATACTTACTGAATCCCACGGGAATCCAGTATTGGACCTCTCTGATTCCCTGACCGCGTGTCTTGACTTCCCTTTGTAGTCTTGACTTCCTAAGCTACTTTACTCAGGAAGCCTAACGGTTTTCACCACGTTTTTCACGTAGGACCACGTGAAAGTGAGCAAAAAACTCATTCTACTGACCATGCTTTGGAAACTTTCCTTAACAATGGTATGTGATGAAACAACCCAAATAATGGAGGCAAGAGGTTTCTTTCCTCGGTGTAGCACCCAACACAAAGAACGTAAGATGGACATCATCCTTTTGGAAGTAGGAAATTTGACTTACTCCATCCTGTGGAGATATTTTTAAGCAGTGTCCCTTAAAAAGAGCATTCTCAGAGAAATATCAATGTCCCCATAACCAGTCTTCAACCAGAGATCGGGCATAAGACCGTCGGTACCTCGTCCCACCTCCGTTGTAAAAGATTATAGGCTTCTGCTAGCATAGTGATTAAGCACGTCTGTGTCGTATGCAGATGTTCACGAGTTCAAATCCCGGGAGGTCCAATTAAATTTGCAATAAGGGTTTGTACTGTTGTCCCTCAACAACGATTTGGGATAGATCTAAGATTTGTATAAATGAAATATATTATTTTTACAGTAGAGTTTAAAGCATTTTAATTACATTGCGATTAAATTAGCGTTAAAATTATCTTTAACAATATTCAAAATACTATATTAAACTTATTTTCAATAAAGCACCGATAGTATTTCTTTTATTATTATTTTATAATAATTTAGTTATATAGTATTAATAATAACCTTTTTTTAGAGAGGACAAAATCATATGACAACTAGAAATATTGGTGATAGTTTTTTTTCTTTTATGGCGTCATATGTGAGGTTAAAACGACGTAGAATCTACATAATCAAATTAAAAAGTGGAACAAAACTGTCAACTCAAATGGCAGTTCTGATTGTCTATTTGAATTTATACTGGTGACTGACATTTTTTCAGTTAGCTTCGTTTTATGGAAATGTTATAACTTCACTAATTGTTTTTCACTTAAATAACGACACTGAACATACAGGCTAAAATTTGTACATTAAGCTGCATCATAAGTTTTGCTTTGTATAATTTAAAATTAAACACTTTTAGCAAAATTTTATTTTTTATAAAAATTGTTTTATGAATTGTAAACAAAATCGTCGTAAAATCTGTAAATTGACGTTTTATCCCTTTTAATTCATCTACAAGTTACTAGGGGTTGGTAAATATTGAAGCTTTGTATATTATTTGTTTATTTTAAAAAACTTTGTTTTTTGGTTAGTGAAGATTTTAATTTAATATATTGACAAGCAAAAATGTAATCTAAATAAGGCATTCATTGAAAAAGAACTACCGGCGTGGTGGCTCAGTGGGTAATGCTTCGGACTACGTGAGGCAAGTGCTAAGGTACAAATTACCGGCGTGGTGGCTCAGTGGGTAATGCTTCGGACTACGTGAGGCAAGTGCTAAGGTACAAATTACCGGCGTGGTGGCTCAGTGTGTAATGCTTCGGACTACGTGAGGCAAGTGCTAAGGTACAAATTACCGGCGTGGTGGCTCAGTGGGTAATGCTTCGGACTACGTGAGGCAAGTGCTAAGGTACAAATTACCGGCGTGGTGGCTCAGTGGGTAATGCTTCGGACTACGTGAGGCAAGTGCTAAGGTACAAATTACCGGCGTGGTGGCTCAGTGTGTAATGCTTCGGACTACGTGAGGCAAGTGCTAAGGTACAAATTACCGGCGTGGTGGCTCAGTGGGTAATGCTTCGGACTACGTGAGGCAAGTGCTAAGGTACAAATTACCGGCGTGGTGGCTCAGTGGGTAATGCTTCGGACTACGTGAGGCAAGTGCTAAGGTACAAATTACCGGCGTGGTGGCTCAGTGGGTAATGCTTCGGACTACGTGAGACAAGTGCTAAGGTACAAATTCCCACTGAGCTAACAGTCGGTATTTCACACGTTGATTAAAGTTCACGCACAGATCTACAGGCTCATGGGAAATGCTTAGTGAAGTTGAAAAGGAATGAAAATAAAAGTATACACTATTTTAATTATAGATTATAATCATTCTTCAAGCTCGTTTATTACTGGATGAATATATAATTTAATGTTATGAGATGTAACAAACATTCCAGTAAATAAATTTTTTATTTTGTAAGGCCTTTCGGTAACAAAGTTACCATCTTTAGACAAAATTTATTTAATGGAGTGTTTGTTACATTCTATAACATTAGATTATATAGCTTATAATGATTCAATATCAGACCATATTCTGATATGTTTATGGTTTATAACTAAAAGTTAGTATATAATGTTTCTTTAAAATAGATAATTTGATTTTATAATAATGAAAAAAATTGGAAATAAAGTTGGTTCCAAAATTGTTGTTGTGTTTTATTTTGTATATTAAATTTAACACTTTATTGATGACATTTTTGTACGTTTCAAAACAGAGCTTATTACTTTATTGAAGTTTCAAAACAGGTACGTGTAGTATATATTACCTTTATTAAAATACAAAATAAATTTTCAATAGAAATTTATTGAAATATAAAACGTGTAATTCATAGAATATACATAACCATATTGAAATTCAGGATATAACCTGACACTGGAAATTTGAGTTTTATTGGCGATTGCCATTTTTCCAGTCAAATGTTCAACATGCAAATCGTGTTACAGTGCAGGTTAATGTAATTTACAACGGAAGTTCCAATTGAAAGTGTAAATATAAACATTAATTTTGAACGTACTAAGAATAAATAAAATATTTTGATTAAAGAAATACGTATTTTAAAAGGATTAACTGTTATTACATTAATTATTGCAATGTAGGAAATCTATTCAGTTAATATAATAAAGTATTATTTTTATTTGTAAAAAAAACCTTTATACGGTATTTAAATTATTTTAGTAGTAGTTTCGATAAAAAAATAAACAGTGTAAAACAAAGTCAAATTTATAAGTTGTTTATTAATATGCAATCAACTAAATCCACAAACCTCTAGCTTCCTCTTGAAAATTTCATGTACTATTTTACTTTATATTTGATACACAAGTAATAAATCATGTTCCATAATTTTATTAGAAATAAGGACAGTTAAAAAAAACACATATTTTCAGAAAGAAATTCAAGTAACGAGTTTGAAGAATGTTGTATTCAAAGGGCTTGGAAGGAAGAAGAACT
Organism: Stictocephala bisonia; assembly: GCA_035578905.1. Lineage (NCBI taxonomy): Eukaryota > Metazoa > Arthropoda > Insecta > Hemiptera > Membracidae > Stictocephala > Stictocephala bisonia. Next base: position 2,117,667 of record JAQJVL010000100.1, on the reverse strand, counting down.
TATATTATGGGCATATTTAAGATTTTACTTTGTTCATTAGAGAAATGTATTCTATATTATAGGCCTAATACTTCTAATAAATAAAATCCCTTATCAGGTAATTATCAAGTATCACAATTTTATGAAAATTTTCTTATAACAAGTCGTACTTATTATAAAGCGACTTAACATAGTCCATTCCTTGAGAGGACGGCTGTAGGGCCTGATACCAGAAAATTTAGTCCAAGTTAACGCCCAATTACCAATTTCAATATAAAAAACACCGATTAAAAAAATTTATAATTTTATAGTCCATGTATTTTTTAAAAAACTTTACGACAAATATGAAATCACTTTTATCGTGCAGTTATAATAAGCACAAAATAGCTGTTTTATATTTATAAATACCGCAACTTAGAGACCTAATTCAAAGGAGTTCGTTCATATATACATTACCTTTGCAAAATGTATGTAAATCCTGTCCAACCCTCTGACCGAGCTAGGGATTGGGACATAATCCTCTTAGCTAAATAAGAACGACAACGTCACAGACACATCTCTTGAAACATAGGGGAGGGGGGGAGAGGAGGAGAAAGAGATAAAGATAGACGAAGAATGTGAAGGAAGTGGTGTGGAATTTCTCAAGAAGGGTGTAAACATTGTTAAATGAAAAGAATAGGGTATTCTTTCTCCAAATCCCTTTTTATTTGACATTTGAGACGCTATCACAACGTTGTGCGTATTTTAAGGCGAATATGAGTGAATATGAGTGTAGGATGAGTGTGGATGAGTGTAGCCTGGTTACTAACTGAGTTCAACTAATCCTCAGAAAGGGCAATTTATTAATAGCCCAACAGCCAGGAATCCGAACCACGTAGTGCTGGTCTGATTATGAGCTAATTGACAAGTCTGATACTCAGTTATCTCCCCCACACAACATCCGCACAATGATTACCAACCAACATGGTCACCCGAGACTTCTCTAGTTATGTCCACTCCGATAGCAAACATTGAGCGGACGCCATGTCGGTATTAAGAGGACCGAGCATCCAACATATCGCCTACAATCTCCCAAACACTTTGTCCCCAAGTAACTGGGTTACAGCATTGCGCCACCAATGCCGTAATTCTACAAAAAATCCTCGTGTTACTAAGGTCGACTGTTCCTTAAAAAAGCTATTTATTAATAGCGTATTGGCCCTGGCAACTAAGTGACCTTTAGCTTTACGTGGCATCCTAATCACATATAGAACAACTTTTTATGGAAAATAAAGATATAACAGCTTTATTATTCAGATTTGAGATGCTGACACAACTCTTGTATATTTTAAGGTAACTATTAATTCTTACTTGAGTGTACGATGAGTGGGGCTAGCCTGCTTAGTCTAGATACTGAGTTTTACTTAGCTCAGAAAGGACCATTTATTATTAGCCCAATATCCATGGCAACTAAGGGACCTGCAGCTTAACGTTGAATCCGAACCACGTAGTGTTAGTCTGCTTTTCAGCTAACTGACAAGTCTGATACTCAGTTCTCTTCCCTACACAACATCCGTACCCTGACTACCACCCAACATGGACACCTCAGACTTATTTAGTAGTTTCCACGTAGACGGAACCACTGAGCATACGTTATGTGGTATTAAGGGGACCGAACATAGAACCTATCACCTACAATCTCCTCAACACATTGTCCCCAAGTAGCTGGGTTACAGCACTGCGCCACTAGTGTTGACACCGTTTCTATTTATTATTACATCCCTTATCAGTTCAAGAAGTTACATTCACCCTGCCCTACACGTGTACTTCTTGTGCCCGATGTTCTGCCTACGTTTGAAGATGGATTCACTACAAATGTACTCCTTTAAAATAAATGAGAAAAGCTCCTTTACAAGGTAACCCAAAGTTACGCCTTAAATACTTATATGGGATAGAAATGTAATAGAATTATACATAAAATAAATTAGTCGCGCACTAAAGAATACTGAACAGCTGTTTTAATGTACTCGTATTTAATGTACTAGTTAGTATCTAGTAAATGTAAAAGGAAAAGTGTTGGTTAAGTATATTTCCGTGTACATTAGTAACATTTAAGATTCTATGACGTGTTCTTGTAGTTATATAACTATTTATCTTTAATATAATAATACAGGGCGTTTCAAAAAGGACTTTACAACTTTGAAAATTCATATAAATTTTATTAAACAAGGTACAGAGCTGGTTTTGGTGTTATTTTAAAGGAAAAAACTTCAAGTTTTTTTATCTTAAACTAAAGATGTTCTATGTGGCTTCCGTTGGTTACTCTGCAGACATCCCATCGGTAGTCGATTTCTTCCCAGACTCGCACTAGCATTTCAGGTCTAACTTGCTCAGCAGCAGCGTAAATTCTTGCTCTAAGTTGCTCCGCTGGCAAAGGAGATACGTACACCATATCTTTTATGAAACTCCAGAAGAAAAAATCTAGCGGTGTCAGGTCTGGGGAACGGGGGGCCCATGCAATTGGCGCATCACGGCCAATCCATTGACCTGGGAAGCGGTCATTTAGAAAATCCCGGACGTCAGTCAGATAGTGTGGTGGTGCGCCATCTTGCATAAAGAAAACATTTCGTTCTCGGTCATCCTCATCGATCTGTGGTATTAAAAATTGTTGCAACATATCAAGGTACACTATCCCATTGATGGTTCTCTCTTGGAAAAAAAGGGGCCGTACACTTTCTTCTTGCTCAACGCACAAAAAACGTTCACTTTAGGGCTATCACAAACATGTTGTAGTGTTTCATGATGTACGTACCTCCTTTGCCGGCCACTCTACCTGAACTTAGAGCAAGAATTTACGCTGCTGCTGAGCAAGTTAGACCTGAAATGCTAGTGCGAGTCTGGGAAGAAATCGCCTACCGATGGGATGTCTGTAGAATAACCAACGGAAGCCACATAGAATATCTTTAGTTTAAGATAAAAAAGTTTTTTCTTTAAAATAACACCAAAACCAGCTCTGTACATTGTTTAATAAAATATATATGAATTTTCAAAGTTGTAAAGTCCTTTTTGAAACGCCCTGTAGTTATATTTAAAAACGTATTTGTTGTGTTTTTGTTTCTTTTCATTTAATATGTAAGGCATACTGAGAAGTTTTATTGACGTTTTGTAAACAAACATAGTTTCATAGTCTTCATAAAATAAAATTCACAATATTTTATATTGTGCATAAATAAATGCAATACTAACAGAGTGACGTGACGGATTATTCATTTTCCGTATGCAGAAGTGCAACATGGCAAATCGTGCCACCAACTGATCTTGAGATCATCCGCTTCGCTTCGTCTTGTTGGGAACTTATTAGATTACGTGATACGTCTTGTATCCGAATATATCAAATAATACTAATAATAATACAAAGAAAATTATAATTTATTTTTAGCAAAAGAAAAACTTGTCGAAATATTTGTTTTCCATGTGTTTTAATTCCATGGAAACGTGGTAATTGGTATTTTTCACGTAATAATGGAAATTAACTTGTTTAAACTTAAATAAAATCTATATTTTCCTGAGAAAACCATGTCAAGGTGCTATGTACATAATATAGACGCGATTATCACCGGAAAATATAGATTCTAGTTATAATACCGGCCGCTTAAGCCTAAGTTCTAAGATGGTTTAAACTTAAAAACTCAAAATATATTTAAGTGAAATTCTATTTCTATTTATATAACTTCCTAGCTGAATAGTAGTTTATTTATATAAAAGTTTCACTGATAAATATTTTGCAATGTCCTTCTTCACCAGCGCCTTATTTTATCACTTTTTACCTTTTTTTGTAAAAGATAAATTTTAACTTATTTGACTTCTTATTTTATTAATTTAAGTCATTCTTTAACCTATAAATGTAAATGATGCAACCTAAGAAATATTATTATTATTGAGCTAAGTGAGGAATCAGATATGATTATTATAAAGTTTTATTTTTTCTAAAATGTAGTTCAAGTAGGCTTGTTAATTGTGGTATGGTAATTACAAACATATTGAATGTATATGCTTACTCAATTGGAAAGTTTTAAATACATTTTTAATTAGATGTCATGGTTCTAAATAATCAATCGTTGGTCATGACATTTACTTGGTAACTCAGAGAGTATACATTTTGCACATATTCTCTGTCACACACATCCCATCCTGTCCACGAGTCTTACTATAAAATGATTGATTTAATTATCTGTGTATGATAAAATATATGAATCGGTTACAATATTTATTAATAGAATAAATCAATACCACTGTACATGTATGGGTGGGCGGGTGGGTCAGTAACACTGTGCCCGTATGGGTGGGTGGGTGGGTCAGTAACACCGTGCTTGTATAGGTTAGGTTAGGTTAGGTAATGACTTCACAACCTCAACAAAATCATCATACCACATTGCTTTAAGCATTAGTATGACCTTTGATTTAGCATACATAATTACCATTTTATTATATGGGAAATTAACTTGTTTAAATTTAACTTGAAAAAAATAAAAAAATTAGTTCAAGATACAACTTAATCTAATACTTAGAAATATTTAGGTGATACTGTATAACATAGAAAGGGGATAAAACAACTTTGTAACAATTTGTACCATCCATAAATTGTAAAGTTTAGTGCCTTTCTTGAGCGAGTTTTGTTGTTCGCTGCTTTTTGAAATTGTGATAGTAAAAAGTAAACCATTTACTACTCTATGCTTACATACTGGTTTAGGGTAGGTTGATTTACAAATAAAAAGTACATGATTTAATTTTAAAACATTTTCTAGTCTGTTTAAATATTTTTATGATGGAAGTCGTCAGAATAGTATACAATTATTGTAGAAGTGGCTGTGCAACTTTATGAGACATTTACACTAATTTGAGAAAGTGTTCAAATAAACTATGACTAACTGAAAAAAAAACATATTCAGATTTGTGAAAACAAAATTTATTTTGTAAGTTTATATATAACATAGTAACATTTTTTCCTTAAAAATGTATCCTTAACGGTGTTTTAAAATAAGGATACTGTCAATTTCAGTAAACAATTTCCAAAAAACACCAGTAAAGACTTATTTTTACTATGGCATTTGTAATATTATATCCACGTTGGTTGGAAAAAAGTATTCAGCTAATGATGGACAATGTGATTTCTATAAATGATGATTTTACTAATCTCTAGTTGTATTCCATAAATGATACTAATACTTCATAATTACAACATAATTAATTCCATTAGAGTAACCCCTTTGTATGGATGGGGGGTAATATCCAGTAAGAGATAAGGTTTTCAGTATATCAAATTCTATGATTTATTATTATTCATTATTAAGACGCCGATCATCATGGACGAATACGAGGGGCGAATGAGTATGATGAGTGTATATCAACGAGTGTAGTCATTGTTACGAACTAAGGTCGATAGTCCCTTAGAGAGAGCCATTTATCAATAAACCAATAGCCAGGGAAACTAAGGGGCACACAGTTTTACATGGAATCCGAACCACGTTGTACTGGTCTGATTTTAAGCTAACTGATAAGCCTGATACTCTGTTCCCTTCCCTAAACAATATCTGGATTCTAACTACCATCCAACATGGACACCCCAGACTAGTGGTGTCCATGTCGATGGCAACCACTGAGCTGACGCCGTGTCGGTATTAATAGGTCCGAGCATAGAACCTATCGCCTACAATCTTCTGAACACTTTGTCCCCAAGTAGCTGGGTTACAGCACTGTGCCTCCAGTACCGACTTATGACCGGATAATAAATAATCCCTAACTGGTCATAAGGAACAAAATTACATTTTACTCATTAATATGGTAAAATAATACGCAATTTCAAGCATAACATAAACTAAAACTTTGCTTTCGTCTATGGTGAAAGATTACTTAGAGGAATAGTGAAAATGTTATTTTTAAAAATAAATGTTAAATAAATTGAACTTTCTCTGTACATCTGTAAACTTATTAAAATATATTTACAAACAAATGTGTAGGGGCACAAAGTAATCATTATCAAACACATTAAAGCCATGCACTAACAAACTATTAATTAAGTAATTTCGAACACTACTTTTTTGTGTTTATTTCAAAGCAACATTTAAATAAAAATATTAATTACCATTAAACAATAAAAAATAAGCGTTTAGGACAAAACAGTCATCGTGTTCTTAAAACCATTGTCTGCAGATAAAATTACACTACATTAATTTCAACACATATCACACTTATTGCATATACAACAGTGAAGCCTAATAAACATGTCACCTGATGTTGAGTTGTGGATTTTCGTTCTGTCAGGTTGGCAACTTATCACATTACGTGACATCCCATATCCCAATAACCCACATACAAATACCACATCTCATATAATAATTTATTTCATTTTCATTAATTATTCATTTTCATTATTATTCGGCGCATATAGCTTAGTGGCTAGAATTTGATAAATATACAGGGTGTTAAAAAAGTTTGGGCCGGCTATGCATTTTCAGATTCTATGTGTGATTCTAAGTTAAAATTGAAGAATAATATTATTTTAATTTCTGCTTTGTTTAGCTGCTAGACACCATTTTGTTTTTCCATAAAACAGTTTATATCTTTGTTGTTATCTCTACTATTATTATAACATTCGGTAAATAAGTTTACGTCAGAAGGTATTATGTAATAAAAAATATTTTTAAATTATTTTTATTATTTTCAAAATGGCAGCAATTTTACTTTTATTTTTACAAATATAAAAAAAATTATACCGGTTCTATAAATAGTGTGTTGGTTACAAAAAAGTTTGTAAACATCTTTACCTTTCCAATGATAGCTATTTGTAAAATCTCATAAGAAATAACTATTCTATGATTCAACTTTAATTCATATACTGTTCAAATACTGTCAAATTAGTAGCCACATGTTTGCATGTGAATTAAAGTTAATTCATAAAATATTCATTTCTCAAGCGATGTTTACAAATATTATCATTGAAAAGGTAATGTTGTTTACAAAATTTTTTGTAACTTTTAAAATGTTTAAGATATTTGTTAAAATAAAAGTAAAATGGCTGCTATTTTGAAAATTATAAAGGTAATTTAAAAATATTTTTTTATTAAATACTACCTTCTAACATGAACCTGTTTACCGAGTTTTGTAATAATTGTAAAGATAACAACAAAGATATCAATTGTTTTATAGAAAAAACAAAATGGCATCTAACGGCTAAACAAAGTGGACATTGAAAAATATTATTCTTCATTTTTAGTTTAGAAACACATATAATACATATTGCATTGTACATATTGCAGGAATACAAACTTCTCTGTTCCCATCTGTATGAGCGCTAGTGTCGAGCTTGTCACCCATTTTTAACGATACTGTGTGTTTTATACTATGGTATTAAGGTTGCTGTCATAATAAAGTATCATAATTAATGAGAACCATTTTAATTCAATTCAACAACATTATTCTGAACTTTAAACTATCATAATGTCCCGCCAGCCCTACACGTACAGTGGTACTGATCCACCCTCCCGCCCTACACGTACAGTGGTACTGACCCACCCACCCACCCCTACACGTACAGTGGTACTACCTGTGGTAAAACATATAGAATCTGTAAATGCATATCCAACCCAACCCGTTGTACGTGTCTTAATACTTGTGTACTGTTACAGTTCGTGAGGTATGAAGAGGCTATAACGATCGCAGCATATGTATGAACGCTTTAATTACATCGGTAGAAAATAATTTTATCATTGATTATATACGTCAAGTTCTCAACGAATAACTTATAATAAACGTACATTTTAGCTTTCAGAATTTTAGCACAAAACATGTAAATTACAGTAATATCCTTAAAAATTTCCTACGCAGTAAAACAATAATGAAGTATTCAACGCTGTAAAACCTTCACCAATACTATGTCTTAATTAAGATAATACTCATATAAGTCATCATATAGGAACAACAATATATTGAAATAAATTTGAATAAATAATATTTAAGTATAAAATAAGCTTCCAAATCAAGATTTAACAGAATCGTGTGAAGTGTTTGTAGAGAACACAAAATAATAACAAATAAAAAATAGATAATATTTATTATAGTTTTATAGTATGACTTTACTATTTATGCACTTTTAATTTGACAATCTTTATATTAAATCCAGTTATCACACTTGCTTCTATTGGTATGCTACATATTATGTACTTTATAATATATATTAATTGTATAAAAAATCAACGAGAAAAACAATAATTAGGTTATTTTGTTAAAAAGCATTTTATTAACAATGCGTAAATGTTAGATTGTCCTAAATTATTATTTACTAACTATTAAAATAGGTTTTATGTTTGTAATATATATCTTATTTAAAAATAATATCAACTAATAAAGTATTAAGATTTATAAATAATATTTACAGAAAAGCTATTGCAATATAACCTATATTACCTGTTCGCAAGGCGACATGTACTTTTAAAACACCAAATCAGTGTAAAATCATTCACTGAAAACAAAGGTTTACCTCCTATAAATAGTATTAGGTCTATATATAGTACAAGAAGCCATAAATGTACTATACAGGGTAGAAAAATGTAAATGCTTTCATAAAAACGTTATTTTATCTATAGATAATTTTATAATTTAATTTTTTGTTATTATTGGGTTCCATAAAGTATAATTTTTGATCAGAATAATTGAGTTAAATAGCAGAGACATAATATTGTACAAATTAGTTACTTTGAAATTCAAATGGCCGCTACTCTGTATAGGATTTAAAGTTCGTATACGACAGTTAACTTCTCTTGAATAGACCTTTCATTTGATACCAAACTTTATCTTTAATCTTTATCTTTATTTTCCAAAAAAACACAAAATTACAAATTTACAAACAATACAATAAATATAATATCTAATACTAAGATTTTTTTGGCATAACTTATGCCTTGTGCTCAGGCTGACCAAAGAATATACAGTATTGGACAGAATTTCATTCACTGATTATCACAAAAATACTAAATAAAAGTTAAGTAAGAATAAAGTGTTTTTTACTTGATCAGTAGTTAAAGGTTGTGTTTTTGGAAAATGAAACCTCCAAGGCAAGGCCTGTTTGGAGGAAATATATAAAATAATTATTCAATTTGTTGCAGTCTATGTAATAGGAGAATTTAAATAGCAGTATTATAACGTAAGGCTTTATTATATAATTTACGGCTTTTAACGAAATTTACTGTAACTCCCATTTAAAAAATACATTAATTTTACCCAAGCATATTTATTAACAAAAAGTAAAAAGGAAAAAACACTTTATTGTAGGCCACATTCAAGAATACGATTTTATGGTGTAAATATAATATAAATACCTTATGATCTTATACTAAAACATATGTAAACAAAAACATAATAATATATTTACATCAACACATATAAATTCTTACTCACAATCATAAAGAAAACCTCAAAGGTATATAACATTTCAACATATCATAACCTCTGTTGTACACACATACATTCACATAAATACACACACATACCTAGATATATACATATACACAACATAAAATATACATTTATAAGCATATGCAATCGTAAAAGAAAAAAATTACCTTTGAATTTCGAATAGCAATCTGTTTACGTCCTGCACTGTCAGTAACCAATCCCTTAATTGTCTAAGAAATGTTTGCGAAGTATCTAAATTTTTTAAATCGTTAGGTAATCTATTGAATATCATAGGGGCCAGAAATTTATATGTTTTAGTAAAAAATGTTTTCCTCGGCCGAGGCACTATCACATTGTCTGAGTTCCTTAGTTTCATTTTATAGGCATTTAGGACGTTTCTACTATTTCTACTCCTTTTAAAAAAAACTGTCCTGACTTTGTATACATACATATTGCGTATTGGTAATATTTTCAAAGATTTAAATATTGGCCATGATGAATCATATTTGTTTGCTTTATTTATTATTTTTACAAAATGTTTCTGTATGGACATAAGTGGGTTTAGATTGTTTATATATGTTCGACTAGACACGTTGAAGAGTTTCGTTCAACCCCTCGTGGGCCGACCCCTTGAAAAGATGAAATGTCGCTAATAGTATCAAAAAGTATATTCTTGGTAACCATGATCATGTACAAGATTTCACTTTTACAAGTTTCCATATTTGTTTCCACCTTGTATATTATTTCCCTATAAAGTAAAATAACACAGTACAAACACAACTTGACAGGGTGAATAGTTCCGGCTAAACAAATTGTAGTGCTTCTTTTAACTGATAGCATAAGTTCCGTCTGTTGGTAATATTTGTAGTAATATATTTAGTAGTAATATAGTAATGTCAACATATTTTATCTACATACTAAACATGACTTCACGTGACGTCTTATTCAACAATTTGTCATCCTGTTTATCCAACTCGGTTTATTGGATTTCTGAGAGGGAAGGAATATTACGTACATTCTTTCCCCACATATCAGTCGGCCATTCTACTGTCATATATGAGTATGTGTGCGTCAACAGAGAGAAAACCGAACTGTAGTGGTTCGTATGTTTTATGTAATCGATTACCACTAGGTCTGAAATTGATTTGAAACATTTAAAAGTGCCATAAATAATTTATTCTTTGTGTTAATTAATATACTGTATATACACGTAATATGATAAACAAAATGATACTATAAGTTATTTATAGTTAAGAATATTTATACTTTTCAGGTGATAGAAAGTAACACTTTTGTGGTGAAACTCGAAAATTGTCAGCTTCATTCACTGCGTTGTTTATTACATTATTTAAACATTACTTATATAAATATAGAACATATATATTACTTATGTACATATACAAAATATATATTACTTATGTACATATACAAAATATATATTACTTATGTACATATACAACACATATATTACTTATGTACATATACAACATATATATAACTTACTTACATAGTAATCGGAAAATTACTAAGCGTGTTACTACTGGAAAAGTGCTTGTTTCACTAAGATTATGTTTTTTTACAATACATTGGATATAGTTAAACTGGGTTATGTTAGGTTGAAATTATGCTTTATTAGCTGTGGGTAAGTTATATTAGGTTTAGTTAGATAAATTTGTGGGCAACGGCTGGGATTAGTCAGCATAACTTAAGTTTGGTTGGGTTAAAAAAAAAAACTTATCTAATAAGACATCTTACAAAACCGTATTCTACCTTAAACATGTAATATTTCAGTGGAAATGGGCCACAGTTGACCTTAGTAATAATGCTCATTAATCTATAAACGGAAATAGTAGATTTTGTTTTTATTTAACCGTTAGTTAGTTATCCATTATTGGGCTCCATATTCTTGAACTATGAAGTCCAGGTGCCGTAGTCCTGTTGGTAGTCTCATTGTTCTGTAATTAAGTTTTTTTAATTCACTCACCATTTCACGTGGGCCTACAGGCCTGTGCGTGAACCTTAATCAACAAGTGAAGTACCGTTCATTATCTCAGTTAGGTAATCGATCCCTGGACCGTGCCCTCCGCAGTCCGAAGCCCTAACCACTCACTAACATCGGCAAATGTGAATGTGAAATTTCTCCACACCTAACAGACCAGTGATGTTGACATTTCTTATTTAGCAGTAGTATAGGATATGTTAAAATATGAACATATAAACATTTGTTCATTGTTAGAAATTCAAAAATTTGTTCTCAAAGAGTTCTTAGATATCCGGTTTTCCATAACAGGTTTACGTGTGAAGAAAAAGTCCACAACTAAGTAATAAACTTTTGCAATTTTCTTTTTGTGAACTTAACTTTCTTTGAGACTTTCCTTAAATCTTTTTGTTTGAAAGTATTGTTGTTGACGTTATATTGTTTTTATGGGTAAATATTTAGAAGTTTTCAGCACTCAGAGCTCAGTAAAAGAAGCTCAATGCATCATTTTAGGTTCAAAAGAAGCTCAACAAAAGCTCTCATGTCAACAATATTGGTGAGAAAATGTATTTGGCGAGTCAATAACCGTTTTATCACGTTTTGGCCACTTTACTGTTGAATCTGTTGTGGAAAACCGATGATGGATTACTGACTTACTTACCTTTAGAGAAAAATACTCTCTTCCATAGCAAACGATCTACTTTAGTTAGATTTCATTCAGTTTATTTCATTTAATGTATCATCACAAATATACCTAATAGTGCCGAAGATTTTTTAAAACATATTTTATGAAATATCCTTGTAGATAGAATATTTTATTCAAACAGGACCATTTGCAAAAGACAGTTTTTTAGTAAAATTTTCAACATTACTAAAATAAGTGCCTCCTTAATGTTAATGCCACCATACCTGTATGAGAGGGCGGGTCGGTCAGTACTAATGTACGTGTATGGGTTGGCGGGTGGGCCAGTACCTCTGTACGTGTAGTGGGGGGGGAGGGCGGAAGTGCCAGTACCACTGTAAGTGTATGGGAGGCCAGTAAGTATTATAGCAGTAATATTTATAGTTGTTTTCTTAGTTAGTTACTTAACTAGTAGTAACTAAGTAGCTTTACATTAGATATTAGTACAGTCGGAAACAAAAAGACAAAGTTGGTAGTGTTTTTTTTTACACTCATCAAAATGTATCTAGAAGGGATACTGCAACTGCAACAAGTACAATACAGAAAGGGTCAGATGACGAACCAAAGGTGAACCTAACTTTCCACAGTAGTTTGTTGATGAGTCGGAAGCTCTCAGGTGTATGGCGGTTTTGGTATTTACATATACGAGTATTCACTGAACTGGAAAATGTCACAAAGGGAATGTTCCGTTTGAAAATAATTCTGTAGAATTTGTTCATCCACATCTTGGTTCTTCCATAGGCCCAATACCCAATTTATGAATTAAAATAGTGAACTGTAAATTAAAAATGCAATAGTTTAATTTTAAACTTTATTTTTTAGTCAATTGTGCTGGTATATATTAAATAAACTCAGTTTTATTACTTATAAACATGTAATTATGAAATGTGTCTTATCTCAATTCATGTGGTATCTCTGAGAGCAGTTGTTACCGGAAGCTTTAGCTATTTATTAGTAATGGCAATGGCCGATTAAGCTTACGAAATAAGATAGTTGAATGCTAGTTTCATTCTTTTGTGAATCTGACTGGTCTGAGGTTGATAAACGCGTTTTAACCATATCAATCACCATTATTTTTGTAAATTGCATACTTGTGAATAAAATATGTTGGCTAATAAACTATTTATTTAAAATTAAATCAGCTTAAATCTTATAATAAAAAATAATATTTGGGTTGGCTAGGAGTTGTTCAGCTTTTGAAGCTTTACAGTAAGGGTGATGGTAAGACACTTGACACGGGGTGAAAGCACTAAGGGTGATATTTTCCAAAATATAAATTAAATTAGATATGTGCTATTAAAAAAAGTTGATTAAATACTAAATTATTAAAATATATGATGAAAAAACTCCCTTCAAATGATAAAATTTTTTATTTAATTTGTGCAGTAGGGGAGCGTCTAAATAGTAAGCATATAAAAGTTGTATTACAAACAGGATGTTTTAATTCAATAATAAGATCAATGTAGCTATTATGTACGATCCTTTAGCAAAGAGGATTGTTTACTTTCTTTTTATTTTTTACATTTATTTATTTATTAATAAGACGCCGATCGTCAAGATATGGGTGAATATGGATTTCGAATGAGTGTGATGAGTGTAGATGAGCGAATGTAGTCATTGTTACAAACTTAGGTCGACTGTTCCTTAGAAAGTGTCATTAATTAATAGCCCAATGACAAATGAACAGCCGGTGATTATCAGCTGATCCTTCTCAAAATGTATTGACTCTGATTGGGATCGAACTGAGAACCATTAGCACATGAAGCTGGGATTGAAACAACTACGCTACCGACCAATTTACATTTGGTGCATTTCCGTTAATTCACTACCATACCTTTTCCGTTAAATACTACTACTCCTTTTTTTATCGCATTAACGGTTAGGTTATGTATAGGTGGCTACTAAAGTAGATCACAAACTGGTAAACCCAATGATTGACTTACCGCCAAATGCACTCTCCGTGGGCAAGTTCTTGGATAGCCATAAGATAAGGCCAGCGATATCGGTTTCGTAACGGATAAGGAATACCACTAGTTCATTATCCGTAAAACTGAGTGGAAAACAGTTTTTGGAGCAATAAAATATTTATCAAGTGGTAGTGAATTAACGGAAAGAAAAATAGTAGTGATAGTGAATTAACAGAAAGTATTCGGGGGTTCGTATAAATAGGCACATGTATGATATACCCGTTAAGAAAACTGGGTGATTCTGATAAGGGAGGATTGAAGGAAACCTGGAAATAAGATTGTAATGACCTTATATCGAATAATTTGTGTGGTAAATAAATGTAACTGTAACAAACAGAGCCGACAGTTTAGTTTATGTATATATATCACTATTACAAAACGAAATTTATGAGTGAACTCAAAGCTTCCTTCAGTACAATAACAAGATTAAATTTCATGGAAAAATTGTTCACTTTGACGACGACAATATGTAATTTTAAGTTCAAAAGGACCTCAACAAAAGCTATTGTCAACATCCTTTTTTTACTGCCAAGAGATTCTATTTGTCAAGTCAATAGACAACTTATTACAGCGTGACCGATTTACTGGGAAAACTGTTGTGAGGGATGGTTGATGGATGACCCGTTTATTCACCTTTAGCCACTCTTTGTTGTCGGTGGGGGGGAAGGGGAGACTGTCTGTGAAAATATCTTTCACATTTTAACCAAACTGTAATCCCCAAACAGATAGGTTACTTTATAGTTTTACTAAAATTTACTTTTAAAACAATTACTTAATAATAAAAAATTTTTTACTAAATAAATAAAATATTTACTGGATAAAAATAGTGATCCCACAAAAAAAGATAAGAAACTTTTATATAGTCTTAAAATTATTTCGTGAACATTGAAAAATGTTAATTATCAATGTTACAAGTTGCCTCCACTAACTAGGAATAACACTGCTAGCTGAGTATTTTCATTTCATAGATACTTGTATTTTAAAACTGCGTGCTTCTGTGAACCATAATTCCTTTTGAAAATGGAAAAATAAAACAACCTGTAACTAAACAAACTTGTAATTAGCACACTTTTTAAATAATAAAGAGCAATCCAAAACAAATAGGCTATTAAGGATCACAAAAAAAGTTTGAGCTATCACTCGAGATTGGCATATCACTTAAATATAAAAAAAGAACAAACAAACATACTGGTGTTTATTATGTTTGGCACTATGATATAATGAAACAAGGTGCGTGCTTAGAAATTACAGAACAAATACCTGTTAGATTTCATCCAGTTCCCTCGACACATATGATGATGTGGAATATGTATTTTCATCATCAAATTAACCACATAACATGAAGTATATTGTTTTACTATGATTCAATTAATTCATGAAACTTAATTTTTTTAAATGACGTATACTTTGCCTACGTTTATTTGAGGCAATCCAAGTGTATCATTTAGGTTTATTTTATTTTAGATTTTTTATTGCTTTTAAAGTCACCATTTTTCGGTTAATTTTTGTCGTATTCTCCTTTATCTTTCTTCATTTTTCAGATCCTTTTTTTCTTGTTTGATCCGAAAACACCTGTGTGCATGTTGACCTATTATCTTGTATTTTGTTGAGCCTAATATATCTGCCTTTTAGGATTCTTGTTTTTTTCCTGTTTTGTAGGTGATATTATCTACAAGTTCTTGTATGCCATCTTTTATTTCTTTTATCTAATTAGCTGTTGTTTTTTGTCCAAACTTTCTCGCAATTAATCTTTTTGTTATTATATTATATTTTAGTTATTAGACATTTATAAAAAATAATTCCCAACAGTAAACACATTCAATTTTGTTAGAACGAGTAGGCATGAACTCATCTTCAAACATAACTGTTGCAAATACTGTATAAATGGGTTTGAAGAGCAACAACACCCATTTTATGATCCACTTGTTAAACCATATAACAATTTCATGATACATAAATGACATTTTCAGCTATAAATACTATTTCAGTATAAAGATTTCCTTTTGTAAACAATTCGTTGGAATAGAGCTGGATTGCAGGAACGAGCAATATTTTATTTTAAGTTCCAAAGAATTTCGAAAAAGTGATCCTTGTCAACTTTATTGTTGAAAATATGTATCTACCAGGTCAGTATGGACTTATCACATGGTGGCTAATTTTCCGTGAAATTTTTTTGGGGAAACTGCTGATGGATTTCTTAACTCTTTACCTTGGGTCATAAATGTTGAACTATGTAAGACTTAACGTTGTGTCGGATTTTCTTATATAGTCGGCGAGTCACGAGAGTCCTCTTAATATCATGCCGCTGTGATATTGAAGGCGCTGATTTCCATTTAAACAGCACAAGTCATGTTGTGTACGTATTGTAATTACTAATTATGACTTGTGCTGATTCAATGGAAATCAGCGCCTTCAATATCACAGAGGCATGCAGTTCGGTGGACTTCTCGTGACTTGCTGACTAAATCAGCCTCTAAGTTGTTATAATATTTTTGATGAAGAGTATACGTTATTTGAACTTAAATGTTAAAATCAGGGTATCCTTCTTAGTGTTTGTAAAAGTAAACACTTTCAGCCAATTTTAAATGTAAAGGTAAGTAATAAATAATACGAAATGTCTTGAATGACGAAAGAAAGAAGAAACATCTCTTTTTACCTCCGGATAAGACAATTGTTTATACACTTTGCAGTCAAAATCTAACTGAGTTGGATAACTCTGTTGGAAATTTTCTTGTTACTATAACAAACACGTTAAAATGTATTCAAGACAATAATTCCTCATAAAAAATAAATCAGGTTTTAATTATAATAGAAGGTAAGAATCCATTTCCTGTATTACTAAAATGTATTTTTTTAAAGAGAGTAGGTTTATGTTAAGGTTGATGTCTATATTTCCCCATTCAATTTATGTTTATTGTTTGGAAATATTAAAACTTACTATATTTATCTATTATTGAAGGAGATCCACATAATGTATTTAATATATCAATATACGTCAATCAACAAATAAGTTTGTAGAAATAATTATGATACGTGTCCTCCCGAAGTTACTAAAGTATAAACAATGATTTTTCAAGAAGCATATATTTATTATAACGAACAGACTGACACATTTTTAAGAATGGACCATGTGAAAAAAAATCACATTATTGTCTAGGTATGATTCGTTATACGATATTATAGTTAGTAAAAAAAGGAAATGCTTTAAACTGTTTCATTGATACAATCATTTTATCTTATACAAAAATCATCATCAAAAATACACTTTTACTCCTGATAGTCACCGTTAAATAAAACAATATATACTGGATGAGTTATTTTCAAGGATAAACCTTGAGTGATCATGTCCTTTTCTATCGTAAATCCTTCCGAATTCTGTAATTTTAAAGTTACAGAATAACATTCATCACGCAAACAACATTTTCATCGTCGAAAAATTTCAAGTTGGAGATATTTACATCCCTTGCAAGATGTTTTGTTGGTCGAGAGGGAACGTCAAGTTGATGTATAATATAGTTTACATTTAAATAGTATATTATTTGTGGATTTTAATATATGGGATATTTTGAACGGTTATACAATAAAAATAAAATAATTTAACGAACTTTGTAATGGATTAAAATTCTGAAATCAAGTAAAAACATACATTTTTTATTATAATGGTCAAGATGTTTAATGAAAAGAATAAATAAAAAATTAATTTTCAAATTAGAGTGTATTTGAGCATCTGTTTGTTGCTTTATACTCCTCCTTTGATTGTACATAATTTACCTAATGGTGCTATTTTCTTAGGTTTATTAAAACCCTTAAAAAATCTAATTCGGAAAATTAAATATATTCACGAAACCTAAGTCAGTATTTCAATAAATAAGAGCCCTAACATCATAGTGTTTAGTTGTATATGATCCTTACTAAAAAATCGTTTCAGTATATATCCGGGCTGCGAGATCTATGTATGAATGCGTAATACGATAGCATTAAAGTCCCGTTATAAAACACCTTGTTTATATTTATTGTTTAAAAAAATCAGTGAGATGTTCACTCATTTATGGCTGAAATTTTGGATTGCTAGTTATATAAAAGGCCTACATATAATAAGTAGTTATTCATTTTCATTAAGTATTATAGTTTCCTACATACAAGATGTCATAGGATTGTTTGACACATGGATTGTAACATGCAAACAAACACAGAGGACATGTGGAGGAGTTTATATAAAAGAGTGTGACAATAGGTGCCTATTTAATTTGTTATGGAAATATCCAGTGGCCTTGAAGGTTATCGCAATATAACGTCGTCAAGCTACATCAAGCGTGGCTGTTCTACGGATGGGTGACCGTCTGAGCGATCCTGCCATTGCACTATGCACGCAGCCCACCTACCCAGTCACTGATGGTGGGCCGTTGGTTCCCAAGTCGATTGTTAGAACTTTTCAACCCTAAATTCATATGGTAAAAATAAAAATAAAAGTGCTCTTTTATTGGTTAATTTTAAGGGATGAATTAGTTGTTTTGAACATATCCTACTGTTATTTTCTTTTCTGCGCGAATTAATACTTGTTTCCTTTAATTTAATCATTTTACAGTTCACAGACAATACATGGGTTCTAATTATTTTACGATTAATTTTAATACTATTTAATATAAAAACAGACGTTTCTCTAATTTGGAAACCTAATAAAAGACGGGCAAACTTTTATAAGCTTCAAGTTCTATAAAAGACAGGCAGTGGGTTAAGGTGAATAAGTGGGTAATCCATCACCGGTTTCCCCACAACAGATTTCACAGTAAAGTCCCCCACCTTTACTGACCTGGTAAATAGGTTTTCTCAACAACAATGTTGGCACGAGGCTATTGTTGAGATTATCTGGAACTGAAATTATTTGCTGAACATCTTGAACTGTGCTGTCTTTTTAGAAATATATATTTTAAATATACAATTCAGTGACATGACTTTAAACGAAAGAGTGATTGTTTAAATGGTATTTTTTTTATACGTAAAACCACTCAAATACTAAACGTCAAATAAATTTAAATCTGCTAAAAAATATAAATCAGGTGAATACAAATATTGCACTAAGTTAGTATGTATTAATTTTATAAGAAAGTATATCTCAAGTATTTAATATTTCACGTTCTTTAATCAGAGTTACAGTTTTATTATTTGAATTTATATTTTTGAAAATTTTTACTAAAAGTAAAATAGACTGGAATAAAGAATCGAAAAAGACATTTAAATGACGTTAAGATTTAGCAATCCTAGTTTTTCTTCCTTTTTCAAAAATTAATTGTTTCCTACATTTTATAAAATTTTAATTTTAAAATCCTTAAATAAATAAATAACATTATATATTAGATCTATATGCATTTTTTCCAAAACGTAAATTACTTTTACATACACTTACAGCAATATTTACTTGTTTGTTGTTGTTGTTTTTTTTAGTGATACATTATAATATTTTAAGATATACCTAGCCTATATACTTATGTGTCATGTGGTGTAGTCTTTTATCAACGCAAATCCTCCCTTATTTCTTGGTTAATTTAAATGGTTGGGATATAAAAAATTTCCTCTGTTCGATGATGTGTGATAAGGTCTTAATTATTCAATAATAGGGGACATCCCTGTACGCCTCATGTGCCAACCCCGACGCTCACTGCTCTCAATACACACCGGCATTTGGCCTCGACATGTGACTTTTAACTATAAATAATAGTAGATTAACTGTATAACGTATAATTACAATATTACGTTTATTTACAGCATCTCACTCACACTACTTGTGTGGATACCTATTATTTGTATAAGTACCCAATAGGTTTATAGGCCTACCATAAGAAAAGCGTGGCCACATACGCTATTTCTTAAAACCTCAGGTATACAGGTCATAAATGCCAAAGGTAACCTTTAATCAAAGGCTGTCGACATGATCTTCCCAGGTTAGCCCTTTATCAAGGTATAATCCCAGGAATTTAGTGGATTATAATTCAACTGTAAGCTCATTTTTGATCATAACAACAGGATATGTGAAGACTATCTTTACATATTTACGTATTATATTATGTAAACCTTTACATTTCCCCTTAGCTTTCCCTACATTTCAGAAGAAATTGTATCCCCTGTTCTCCTATACTCATATAAACTGTTATTTGAGAAAAATGTTAAAATATTGCAACGTTACAAATAAATCAATAGTAGACAGTTTTGATTTCACATTAAAACTTAATAATCACGCAAATTTTTTTCATACAGTCTCTAATATCAGAACAATTTAAGTCATCTTTATATTATTAACTAGAGATACAAAATTCAGTGGTATTAAATGTTTTTTTTAATTAAAGACTGTACTACGTAACGTACAAACGAGTTATTTTAATTTTTTTAAGAACAATAATTACAGGCATGGATATTTTTATTATCATATACTTAAGAATTGTATAATAATAATAATATATGACAAAGAATGTCACAATATATAGAAATTCTTAAAGCATTTCAATTTATATTTAATATCGACTAGCAAATATGGCATTGAAAAATAACCTCACATAACAGAAACACTTAACTGTACAATCTTAAAAGTCCACATTTTGCAAGAACATCCAAATGGTATCAACTATTTGCTAATATTCCCAAATAATGACTATGAACAAACACGGGAATTAATAGTGAAGAATCCCATTGTCCTAAAATAAACTTGAAAACATTGTGTTTAGAATAATTTTAATATCAGAAAAAATTGGTATACATAATGTATTTGCTTGAATATGTAATATATAGTTCTTAAATTGATTTTACCTTAAAGCAGTGAGTTGTATCTTCATAATATTGAACGATGTGCCCTTTTTGGACTGCTGAGTTCAAGCAGTAGTCATAAATTAAAAAACAAATTATGCCTAAAAATCGATCCCTGAGGAACGTCATAGATTATTTTGACCCCATCAACTAAACATATAATGAGTCTGAGGAAAATTATAAGTGGACAGCCAACTTAAACTAACTCCACTTGCGTCTATCCCTTCCACTCAGCTGTATATCACTGAAAAACTACGGAAAATGGTCGTACTAAATTAAAACATCCCAGTTAGTATTAAACTAAAGATAGTCTTCTCTATAAGGTGAATATACCACATTTATATTTTTCATTAGTCAAAATATATAGATTACACTTATAATAGATCATAGATTACCAATAGAAAAAGGGAAAGATAATTTTGGGGGAAAGAAATGCATGAAAACGTAAATGAGTGAGGTATCGAGAAATTTATTATGTAGCTTAATATATTATCAAAATAAAAATAACTAAAATTTCCATAGCTAAAAAATCAAAAACCCAAATTTGCGAAAAACAATTTTGTTCTTAAATATTCTACTTTAGAGGGACAGAACATTTGAAGCACTTAAGTTACCAATCTCAATATAATTTCAGGTATGGGAAAGGTCAAAATTAATCTGTAACACCTCATTAAAAGTAAAAAATATGTATAATACTTACTGAAACCACTTAAGTTGGGTGTCGAAGTAAACGTATTTTTATCCTCAATTCATATATACCTACATATGTGGAAAAAGTAAACAAAATATAAAATCATATAACAAAAAGCACATACGAGCCCTCCATAAGGCTGAAACCCTATATCTATATAGTAAGTACATTGGTAGTACCAAGTTCCAAAGTCTCCTATCAGATTGATGTTAGAATAGCAAAACATTAACTATTAATTCCCGTGTTTGTTCATAGTCATTATTTGGGAATATTAGCAAATAGTTGAACCATTTCGATGTTCTTGCAAAATGTGGACTTCTAAGATTGTACAGCTAAGTGTTTCTGTTATGTGAGGTTATTTTTCAATGCCATATTTGCTAGTCGATATTAAATATAAATTGAAATGCTTTAAAATTTTCTATATATTGTGACATTCTTTGTCATATATTATTATTACTATACAATTCTTAAGTATATGATAATAAAAATATCCATACCTGTAATTATTGTTCTTAAAAAAATTAAAATAACTCGTTTGTACGTTACGTAGTACATTCTTTAATTAAAAAAAATTAAATACCACTGAATTTTGTGTCTCTAGTTAATAATATAAAGATGGCTTAAATTGTTCTGATATTAGAGACTGTATGAAAAAAACTTGCGTGATTATTAAGTTTTAATGTGAAATCAAAACCGTCTACTATTGATTTATTTGTAACGTTGCAATATTTTAACGTTTTTCTCAAATAACATTTTTTATGAGTATAGGAGAACAGGGGATACAATTTCTTCTGAAATGTAGGGAAAGCTAAGGGGAAATGTAAAGGTTTACATAATATAATACGTAAATATGCATTGTAAATGCAACATTTATTTGTAAGTGGTATTAGTATTGTTAAACTGTTTAAATATCTAAATAGAAAATAATTTTTTAGTAAATTTCACAAATTTTAATTTGTATAAAGAGCGCTTTCGCCGGTTAAGGCATTGTAAAACAATTGAATTGACATTTTTACAACTGAAGCTGCCTTAACTGGCGAAAGCGCTCTTGATAAAAATAAAAATTTGTGAAATTTACTAAAAATGACTTTCTCTTTACAACCAAAACAATTCCATCAAGAATATACAGCTAAAATGTTTAAATATGAACAATTGTAAACTTAAAATACAATGACAATTCACATGTGAAACAGACAAATTATTATAAAATATCACTCCATAGCACTCATATATGCAAGTTGTAGGGAAGCCGATTATTTCTTTTAATATTCTGGTTTTATGATGAACAAAAATTATGTTTAACTATTACCATTTTGAAACAGTAACAGAAAGGAACAAAGCCTGCCTAGAGGGCTCTAAACAGTAACAGAAAGGAACAAAGCCTGCCTAGAGGGCTCTAAACAGTAACAGAAAGGAACAAAGCCTGCCTAGAGGGCTCTAAACAGTAACAGAAAGGAACAAAGCCTGCCTAGAGGGCTCTAAACAGTAACAGAAAGGAACAAAGCCTGCCTAGAGGGCTCTAAACAGTAACAGAAAGGAACAAAGCCTGCCTAGAGGGCTCTAAACAGTAACAGAAAGGAACAAAGCCTGCCTAGAGGGCTCTAAACAGTAACAGAAAGGAACAAAGCCTGCCTAGAGGGCTCTAAACAGTAACAGAAAGGAACAAAGCCTGCCTAGAGGGCTCTAAACAGTAACAGAAAGGAACAAAGCCTGCCTAGAGGGCTCTAAACAGTAACAGAAAGGAACAAAGCCTGCCTAGAGGGCTCTAAACAGTAACAGAAAGGAACAAAGCCTGCCTAGAGGGCTCTAAACAGTACAATTTACAGCGACACCAAGCCGTCACTGTGTCATTTTACTGCTACCATATCCACGACAAAACAGATCTACACGACGTTGACTTAGTGCTTTAAATAATATAAGTGAATAAACATTAGGGGTTTTTAACGTAAGCCAAACGTCCTTGATTTGTAACACCTTACTTTTCTGTTGCGCCATTAATTTTGTTGTATATTAAAAAATCAACTTTCACAGGCTCCAAAAAACAGTATTTTTAACTATCAGGATCACCATGATAGTGTAAAAAAATAATAAAAATAAAAAAAAAATAAATATAAAAAATAATAATTACTTATTACCAGATAATATTATATCTAGTACCAGATACTAGATTTAGAATTTTTATAAAGAACACGTGATATCATTAAACTTTACAATTTACAGTAGTTCTAATCTGGTACCTTGATATGTACTTTTATTAGATTACTGCTATGTAATAAGACAGTTTATTGTACTTTCAAACTGCTAAAAGCTCTTGAGACATACAAATTTACACTAGTTTCGAACTGACACAGTTTATGAACGTATTTCACTTCATATACTTACATGTATGATAAGTGTTACCCTACAATTTGTACCAGAATCAAGCTGGTACCAAGTAATATACTTTACATAGGCTATTTCCCTGCTGTGGAGAAAGGCAATTTATAGTACTTTCAAAGTTCTAAGCCTTCTAGTTTCTGTTTAATGAGTCAAATTTGATTTAGACAGAATTGCATGTATTTTAGAACTGCATATTGTATGTTGAAAGAATAAAAATAATGAAAATAACTTAAAATCAGCTCTATATACATAATAAATTACATATACAGTAAGCTTTTACAATCCTTAAAAAATTAGTAACAATGTTCCACTGTTGGATACTGACAAAAACTATTTATTATATAAATTCTCAGTAATTAAAAAAAAAAAAAAAAACGTAAATTTTTACTGAATTAAGTATTGTTTTCTAAAGACAGGAAAGATATTTATTTTTTGAATTTTTTTGATCTTTAGTTTATTTGTGATTTACACCTTTAGAAAATAAAAATCAAAAGGTTTTGAAAACAAATTTGTATGCTTATTACTAGGCTTAGACAAACATTATTTGGTGTAAGTACTTTAAAGAATTTGAGAAATATTTATTTTGAAAATAATTTAAAATCAAAAACAAATACTAAGCTATAGATTTGTGTATTACATTATATTACTGTCTTATTATGAAAACCATTATTTACGTAATAATACTTAAAATGTCTTTTCAATGCCTTTCAAGTATTTTTTTTCATCGATTACTTTAACCTTATATCCTCTCATGAACTGTATATTTTATATCATGGTGTTTGATATAAAATTAACCTATCTAGATTTGCTGGTGTTAAAAACAATTCTGTACCTTGGGGTTAGCCTGTTTAAATAAAGCTTGGCGAAGAAGCTTAAGTCGAGATAAAAATTACGTAGACATATTAGAAATGAACTTTTAAGTTAACATAAAAAAGAAACAAAATTGGTTCATTTTATTCTAATTTATAAGTTTTCCTACTATGTCCTACTATTATATTAGTTTTTTCAGGTACATTTATATTTCAACTAAACTAATTTTCTAAAATTAATTATAAGACGTATACAGCTTTTTAATGGATAACACAGCCTCTTTCATTTGCTGCCAAATGAAAGAGACAAGCTTAACTCTGAAGCTAAGTAAGTTAAGCGTACGGCTTTCATAAAAGGATTACCCTGTCAGGAAACATGTTTGTGTCTTGTTTGCTCCTTATCTTCACGTGCCCGTGTACAAAATTTAAATTAATATTTAAATTAATTAATGTTTAAATATTTAAACAAAATATTTAAATTCCTGTAAGAAAGGTAATAATAATAATAATAATAATAATAATAATAATTCTTTTATTGCAAACAAACATTTAACATAAATGTATCACAATCGTCAGGTGGTAAATAAATATATAAATATAGACAAATAAAACAAATAGACAAATAAAACATTCATTCACATCAAGGTCGCAATCAAACATACAAAGATATTTCATACATTCTTAGTCTAATGGTGATAGTCACTCAGATACAGACCACAATCTCAGTTTTGAACTTTATTACAATTAATTTTTAATTTGCCCAGCGGCCAGTCATAAACTTATCAACTGAATGAAATTATTTTGACAACAAAAATCGTTTCAAACGAGTTTTAAATATATTCGGAGAGTTAATATTTTTAATGCTTTCGGGAAGCTTGTTAATTAGCCCAACGCCAAACACCTGGGGTAGATGATCGGTTACTGTTAGTCTGTGATGTTGGATTCTAAAGTTGTACCTGCCTCTCGTCTCATACTGGTGAACGCCTCTTCCCTGAGTCAGATCTACACCCGATCTACAGTGCAGAACTACATCAAGTACGTAGAGGCTGGGCAGGGTCAACAAACCAAGCTCCCCGAAAGTTGCTCTACACGACTCTCTGTAACCTAGTTTGCCAATAATGCGGACTGCTTTTTTTTTGGAATTTAAATACTCTCTCAAATCTTTGTTTAGAGCAGCCCCCCCAAAGTCGTATACCATACGCAAGATGCGGATATACTAATCCAAAAAAGGTTTTTAATGTGATTCATTAAGTATTTCTTAACGTTATATAATTTATGTATATATAGCTTATTAATTAGCATAATAGGTGTTGGTATATATACAGTACAAGTAAACGTCACAGAACACAAATTTATTACAATATAAGCACAAAATGCACAAATATATTACAATACAAGTACAAAATATACAAATATTATGGTGATCGATTTCAGTGAACCACGCTTACCTTCCTCAGACCAGAGGGATTTCTTTTGTGAATCCCTCTGGTCTGGGGAAGGTGTGCGTGGTTCACTGAAATCGATCACCATAATATTTGTGAACTTTGTACTTATATTATAGTAAATTTGTGTTGTGTGACGTTTATTTGTACTATATAGTTTATATTTAACATTACTAGAGCTAATTTATAACGTAAAATGCTATTTTGCAATTTAATATGAAATATGTTGACAAAAACGGCTTGTAATTAAACACTGCTTTTTAATACCGACAACTTTGATTAAAGTATAAACATCGATTAATGATATTTCTTTTTCAGTCAAATTAAATAGAAATGGTTCTTTAAAACAAATTACATTTTTTAGTAGTTTTTAGAGAAACTCTCTTTACAGTCAAACCATTTATGGACCAACCTTTATATTAAATATATAGAAGAAGTATAAACACAATAAATTTAATTTTGAGATGTAGTTTAATACTTCATTTTGAATATAAATTCTTTTGTATTTAAAAAAAATCATTAGCATAGTTTAGTGTTTGTCACGTGGTAGTTTTTGTAGAAAATTAATGAAGCATTAGTATTTAAATGATTGTTGTCCTTAATTATCCACTATAACGAAATCTTGACTTGCTAGAAGTAAGAGAGACTGGATGAGGACAATCCTGAGAGACAGAGTCCTCAAGTTTCTGCACCTTGGCCTTTGGATCGTGGGAAATATAGTTACGGGTAAATTGACGCCTGATGATTAGTTCCAGTGAATGAGTACCCTAGAAGACCTTAAAGTTGACCACACTCATCAATTCTGGACAGACAATAACACCAGTCACAGGTCTCCCACACAACGCTTTATTCTAAGTGCTTGATAATGTATATTGTGCGACAACAGAAATGTTCTTTGATAATTAAATAATGTTTCCAGACGTTATTTATGACCTGATTGGGATCGAAATTAGACCCTTTAGCTCATGACTAACTACATTACCGGCTAATTTTAGTAGAAAAAAAATAAATTAATAAAAAAACTCACTCAGAAAAGTCAGAAAACAACTACTAACTAAGGTTATTTAATGCATTAAATAGTTTACTATATTACTTACCAGACAATTTTTAGCCAGTGGATTGACCGGAGGGTTCCGACGTTATCGAAAGGAACCGGAGTCAAGCAACATCGATCGTGGCTGTCCCTTGGATGGATGACCAAAGACCGTCTGAGCGATCCCGTCCTTGCCCGCAGCCCGCCTGCCCGGTCACTGGTGATGGTTCAGAAGCCGATGGTCTCCAGGTTAAGTGTAGAGAGGGCTTATTAAACTTTGCTTGATAAACTAATAGGATCTTTAACTTATTAAACATTTTTTTTCAACCAGACCATCAAAAATATCTCTACGATGTCTTATGTTTCAACAAAAATCTGAAAATCAGACAGGGATAACTACATGATTCGGAGGCATGTAATAGTAACTTATGAACGCTTGCCTATACAAGTAGGCGTTTAATTTATCAACAACTGTCCAACAGAAAAGAAAAGGCAAGAACTCTTCAGACGTCCAAAACTCACTTAAGCCTCTACCACATTTTACAGCGTATACGGGTTCCTCGCGAGCAATTGAGGAGCACATAACTGGTGACTGACATACTTTCTGGAGGTGGGGATAATTTGAATGAATGAGATATGTCTTCAGTGAACCAGCTTGTATGTTTGAATGAGGATTTAGTAGGGTGAATGTGGTAAAATCTTATTTATTTATTTAAGAACTCTACTTATAAAGTGTGACTTTTGCAATGAAGTGTATTTTTATTCTGTAAAAAATAAATGATTAGCCTCTTGATTGGTTGAGCTATAGTATTATTAATTGTTTTATTTTTTTTATTTTTATTATTTATTATATATTTACTGTTTTATTTTTTTTATTTTTATTATTTATTATATATTTATTGTTTTAATTATTAGTCTAGCTCGATTACTTATGTCTAAAAGTAATGTAATTTGATATAAAAATATTATTTCGAAGCAAATGCAATCTTTCCTATGATAAACTACTTTTTAAACTTAAAATTTAATAATATTTTAAGTAGCTAGAATAACTCTTTATATCAAAATTTAAATATGGTTAAACATAAGAGTTGCAAATAATACATTATTATTTTTGTATTGTCAATACAAGCAATTAAAACTATATAATGTGTCTTATCTTAATCTGTTTTCTCTATACGCGGTTGCTATAAATATATAAATATTCAAAAGGTTTGCGATCTAGTCTTAGAATCCAGTAGAAAAGTTACCATAAATTGCCACATTATACTGTAAAAGGTTACATGCGTAAGATTGTCTGTTTCAAAATGGCTGCTGTCTAATAGTAATAAGCATCTAAAACACAAAAATTGTTACTATAAAAATTCTGTTTTGTGCCTGGATGTATGACTGTCCCAAATGTAATTTCCTATATTTATAGAATGCTAGGACCGTACTTTCACTCAAAAATATTAGTTTTTCTGTGATTTATCACTCGATATACGTAAATGAAATATCGTTGGATTTCTTTCAATTTTCCATAAATTTTGTACTTTTGTAACGTTTTGGATTTTACTAATTTTACTTTGACACTTTTTGAAAACTGCAGTTTTTAATCTTATCCTAACAACCTTTTAAAGTACAGTATTTTTGTTGTAAGATCAACTATCAAACAATATTTTAGTGTTGGAACTATTAGCTAGCTCAAAAATATTTAGTGTTTTTTTTTCAGGAGACTGTTCTCGTATAAAAAAAGCATAGTGTACATATAAAAACAAGACCAGACATTTAGGACAAAATTTAACTGTATACTATGGATAAAGTGAACAGATTAGTTTATAATGATTCATTAATATTATTTTCAATATTAATGAATTATTTAATACTACTGTACGTGTGTGGGTGGGTCAATTACCACAGTACGTGTATGGGAGGGCGGGTGGGTCACTAACTACCTTGTTACAGGAATAAGTGGTTTTATGGGGTCATTATTAAAAACATATTTTTTGTTGACTATTATTCACTTTGGATAATTTCGGTCAGATTCCGTTATATGCCCCCAAATAGAAACTGTTATACAGTATGGAAGGGTGGGTGGGTCAATATTATTGTACGTGTGTGGGTGGATCAATAGTATAGTTGGTATAAGTATTATGTTAAAGTTACCTGAATTCATAAGTACAATTTTTAACTTACCCGATGTATAATACTCGTACTTGGATTGCATTTACAAAAACCACTACTTTATTTTATATTTTTTATACATTAGTATAAATTGAATATATTTTACACATTCTACCGATGAATATACCATTAGGACAAGTGCATGTTTAAGTGTGTTGTTCACTTTTCATATATGTATTACATATTATAAACGTACTTCTTGCCAAAGGTTTATGCAATTGACATTTATGTTTTAATACTGCATTTGTGATACAAACCAAGCTAGCCATTTATAATCAGATAAAGAGAGCTAAAATTAGTTTTCAAAGGAAAAAGGTTAAAGTAAAAGATTTTCCAGTGATCCTTTTATTTCACTGGATTTCAATACCAATCTATGTGTAAGGGTGGCCGGGTGGGTCAGTACCAATGTACGTGTATGGGTGGGCGGGTAGATCAATACCAATGTACGTGTAAGGGTGGGCGAGTGGGTCAATACCAATGTACGTGTATGGGTGGGTGGGTAGATCAATACCAATGTATGTGTAAGGGTGGGCGGGTGGGTCAGTACCAATGTACGTGTATGGGTGGGCGGGTAGATCAATACCAATGTACGTGTAAGGGTGGGCTGGGAAAGGAATAAACTAATTAGGATCAGAAATGCGCCAAACTAATCCTTTGGGTTCTACACGGTAATTTGCTTCAATTAATTTACTTCTGTAGTAAATATAAAGACCAACGTAGGTACAATTATCACTGTTATTTTTTTGTTGACTCGTGGTCCAGTGTTTTATGGCTGGGTAGATATGGGACTCCACTTGGGGGTAAATGTGTTTTGGCTGGTTAGATTTAGGGCTCTACTTGAGGTTCAATGTATTATGGATGGGTAGCTATGTGGATCTACTTGGGGTTCAATGTTGTATATTGCTGGATAACTATGTGGATCCTCTTGAGATTCAATTTGTTATATATGAGAAGCTATTCACTTGGAGTTCAATGTGTTATGGTTGGTAGCTATGTGGATTCACTTGGGGTTCAATGTATTATGGATGGGTAGCTACGTGGATCTACTTGGGGTTCAATGTTGTATATTGCTGGATAACTGTGTGGATCCTCTTGAGATTCAATTGTTATAGATGGGAAGCTATGTGTATGAAGCTATGTGTTCAATGTATTATGAATGGGTAGCTATGTGGATTCACTTGAGGTTCAATGGGTTATAGCTGGGTAGATATTGGACTCCACTTGGGGTTCAATGTGTTATGGCTGTACAACTATGTGGATATACTTGTGTTTCGGCTGGGTAGATATGCTTGAAGTTCAATGTTGGATATATCGGCAGCTGTGTGGATCAACTTGCGACACATTGTTGTATTGATGGACAGTTATGTGGCTTGTCTCAGGGTTCAATGTGTTATGGATTACGAGCTATGTGGCCGTAATGGGGTTCAATGTGTTGGTGGCTGAGTAGATATGTGGCTCCACTTGTGGTTCAATGTTGTCTAGATGGGAAGCTATGTGGTTCGACTTTGCACTTAGAGTTGTATGGATGGGCACCTATGGGTAATAACACTTTCAGAATGGAACCATTTTACAGCTAATACCATAAAAGTAAATATTAAACAAATAAATAAAGTTTTCTTAAAGCGGAAAATTAAGAACGAACTTACGTTTTTCAAATTTTTTTTCTATTTATCAGAGGTCAAATAGAGGTGGAAACAGTGTAAGAAGAGAGACAACTTTGGCACTTCTTCTAGCTCAGAGACAAGTTTTTATCTGATCGTAAATGAATAGTCACATCTTAATTAAGCGAAGTGCTCGAACTCAGACTTTCTCCAGTAACAGACTTCTAGGTTTGGTCGGTTCTTCAACTTTTGTTTTAAGGTTCAAAGTTTATTAATATACTGAAAGTAAGTCAAATCACCATAGATTGTGACTTCTGTATGAGCTGGGTAAAACTTAGACAGCAATGTGTTAATAATAAGGATTAATACTTAATTTTATTTGATTACGCAGTGTTGTAATCCAGCTACTTGTGGACAAAGTGTTGAGAGGGTTGTAGTTGTTAGGGTATATGCTCAATTATATTAATATAAACATGGTGTCCACTCAATGGTTGCTACCGACATGGACACTACTACAGATTTCTGGGGTGTAGTGTGAATGGTAGTCATGGTTCAGATGTTGTATAGAGAAGCTAACTGGGTGTAAGTCTTGTCTGTTAGCTGAAAATTAGAGCAATACTACGTGGTTCGGATTCAACTTAAAGATGTATGTACCTTAGGAGCCCTTAGTTTTTGAGCTTATAAAAATAGATTTTCTGAAGAAGAGATGACCGTAGTTAGTTAAAATGTCTACTCTCGTTCTTATACTTCTATCACACTTTATTCACCCTTATATTTGCCAGTACATTTACGGCGGGCTCTTAATAATAAATAACGTAACTTATCGTTGATATTTAAAGCAATATATACAAATATTTTATTAATAAAATAAACAAATGCAATTAAATCACTCAAATTGTAAAAGTAATAATAATAATCTTTAAATGGCAAATTTTCTAGTAATTTACATAATTAATTGTATAACTTAAAATAACAACATACTGTAATGAGTCAATAAACTAAAGTATTAATCTAAGTATATTTTTAATATCATAAAAGAAATATTAGTTTAAACCCTTAAATCCTCGTTGTACTCAGTGAGGAGATTCGAGGGATGTATCTAAATTGTGGTGGGGGGGGGAGGTTGAGGTGGAGAGGTTGTCATTAAGTTTTCGATAGAAAATTATTTTTGAATGACCTTGTTGTTATCCATGTAAGTAATAAATATGTTACGGTAAAAATTTCTCTGTGTAGATATGACTGCCAAAAGTGACTAATTTTGCCTTTTTGGTGTATTACTCATGAACAAACCGTGTGATATATTTTACTAAAATTTTGAGAATATAGTGGACAAAATGTACTAACCAATAGTAAAGCTAAAAAATGTTTTTAAGTGCTATCAATTATTATTTTAGAAATGATATTTGTTCAAAATTTGAGTTCGATCATCTTTGACTGAAAAAGAAGATTAATTATACATATCAAATGTATTGCTATAGTTTACTATAAATGAGGGAGTTATGTCGATTTGTCGAATTTGCTGGGCGGAGGAGGAGGGGGTTATTAGGGGGAGAGAGGAGGGGAAAATATTGCTAGTTCATTAGTGACTCAGGATCTTTACTACTCTTAGCGGCAGTTGCGATAAAATCTAAAACTAAATTCTTTAGAGCGCTAAACTGGGCGCCGGGACGAACTTAATGCTGCTTGAAGAATAGTATTTATAGTAAAATAAATAGTCATATACAAATTACAGTTCAGGTTATAATGTATTTCAGAGTGATTATGAGATGTTAAAAGAGTCTAAATGGGTATGAATTTTCAAGACCCAACGCTTCTTGTTGGTCGCTAGCTTAAAATCTGAAGTCTATAGGTGGCTGGAAAGACGTTTTTCATAACGATTATCCATTAAAATTCTCAACACCTTGAAATAGATTTATAATGTTTCCAGTTTTAGAGAGCATGTTGTTTTTGCAACAAATAAAAATATGGTGTTTAACTTATTAAATATGCGAAAGA
The DNA here is from genome assembly GCA_035578905.1 of Stictocephala bisonia. Taxonomy (NCBI): domain Eukaryota; kingdom Metazoa; phylum Arthropoda; class Insecta; order Hemiptera; family Membracidae; genus Stictocephala; species Stictocephala bisonia. The sequence continues at coordinate 2,084,727 of JAQJVL010000100.1, read as the reverse complement.
TATATTGCTAACATATTCATTTCTGTCGAAATAATTGGTTATATTTCATTTTTATGATAAGTTGGTTCATATTCACAATATTTTTATAGGTATTTACCATGCAAAGGTGTACCTATTCAAAGGATGGCATGCGCTTTATTGAACAATGCTAATGTAATACATTAAAGATGTCTGAACGGCCCCAAATCCAATCGACTTGGTTTTTAGACTTTCATAAAGGATTAAGACGCTCCTCAGTAAGTTGTTAAGCCTTTTTTTTCCAACGACTTCACTATCTTTTATCTTAGGTGTCTTGTGAATTATTTTAATTATGGACATATTTACTTGTGTGAAAAATTATATATTTTATAATTTTTAAAATTATTTCCTATTTTTTGTTTATATAAATATACTACCAATGGGAAATTACTTACAGAAATATCTCTATGCCATTTTATACATTCTGTTTACACAAAAATTTACTTTTTAAAAATTTGTCTAACTAATACGTATTTCAAATATATGTGGATTAATATTCATTTGCTTATAAACCTTATATTCCTATATTATTTCCTTATTATTTATTATGAATTAATTATTTAACTGTTGTACCATAATTTATTTAAATTATATATCTAAAAACCAAAAATTAAAAAAAAAAAAACAAAAAAAACTCATGTCTATGGTTAGAAATAAAGACTAGTAACCTTTAAAACTATTAGATTTACGACGTCTAAAAATAGTTCCTGTGTTTTAGCTTAAAACGAAAATTTATGTTCTGGAATACATTATCCAGTAATCAACAAACAAAATATTCAATATCTTTCTAAATGAGGTTGAACGGGGATTGTTAGAATAATACAGTGACGTATTGAACTATGCAGTACAGTAAGGTAATATGTAATGTAACATAATAATACAGTGACGTATTGAACTATGCAATACAGTAAGATAATATGTAATGTAACATAATAATACAGTGACGTATTGAACTATGCAATACAGTAAGGTAATATGTAATGTAACATAATAATACAGTGACGTATTGAACTATGCAATACAGTAAGGTAATATGTAATGTAACATAATAATACAGTGACGTATTGAACTATGCAGTACAGTAAGATAATATGTAATGTAACATAATAATACAGTGACGTATTGAACTATGCAATACAGTAAGATAATATGTAATGTAACATAATAATACAGTGACGTATTGAACTATGCAATACAGTAAGGTAATATGTAATGTAACATAATAATACAGTGACGTATTGAACTATGCAATACAGTAAGGTAATATGTAATGTAACATAATAATACAGTGACGTATTGAACTATGCAATACAGTAAGGTAATATGTAATGTAACATAATAATACAGTGACGTATTGAACTATGCAATACAGTAAGGTAATATGTAATGTAACATAATAATACAGTGACGTATTGAACTATGCAATACAGTAAGATAATATGTAATGTAACATAATAATACAGTGACGTATTGAACTATGCAATACAGTAAGATAATATGTAATGTAACATAATAATACAGTGACGTATTGAACTATGCAATACAGTAAGGTAATATGTAATGTAACATAATAATACAGTGACGTATTGAACTATGCAATACAGTAAGATAATATGTAATGTAACATAATAATACAGTGACGTATTGAACTATGCAATACAATAAGGTAATATGTAATGTAACATAATAATACAGTGACGTATTGAACTATGCAATACAGTAAGGTAATATGTAATGTAACATAATAATACAGTGACGTATTGAACTATGCAATACAGTAAGGTAATATGTAATGTAACATAATAATACAGTGACGTATTGAACTATGCAATACAGTAAGATAATATGTAATGTAACATAATAATACAGTGACGTATTGAACTATGCAATACAGTAAGGTAATATGTAATGTAACATAATAATACAGTGACGTATTGAACTATGCAGTACAGTAAGATAATATGTAATGTAACATAATAATACAGTGACGTATTGAACTATGCAATACAGTAAGATAATATGTAATGTAACATAATAATACAGTGACGTATTGAACTATGCAATACAGTAAGATAATATGTAATGTAACATAATAATACAGTGACGTATTGAACTATGCAATACAGTAAGGTAATATGTAATGTAACATAATAATACAGTGACGTATTGAACTATGCAATACAGTAAGGTAATATGTAATGTAACATAATAATACAGTGACGTATTGAACTCTGCAATACAGTAAGGTAATATGTAATGTAACATAATAATACAGTGACGTATTGAACTATGCAATACAGTAAGGTAATATGTAATGTAACATAATAATACAGTGACGTATTGAACTATGCAATACAGTAAGGTAATATGTAATGTAACATAATAATACAGTGACGTATTGAACTATGCAGTACAGTAAAATAATATGTAGTGTAACATAATAATACAGTGACGTATTGAACTATGCAATACAGTAAGGTAATATGTAATGTAACATAATAATACAGTGACGTATTGAACTATGCAGTACAGTAAGATAATATGTAATGTAACATAATAATACAGTGACGTATTGAACTATGCAATACAGTAAGGTAATATGTAATGTAACATAATAATACAGTGACGTATTGAACTATGCAATACAGTAAGATAATATGTAATGTAACATAATAATACAGTGACGTATTGAACTATGCAATACAGTAAGGTAATATGTAATGTAACATAATAATACAGTGACGTATTGAACTATGCAATACAGTAAGGTAATATGTAATGTAACATAATAATACAGTGACGTATTGAACTATGCAGTACAGTAAGATAATATGTAATGTAACATAATAATACAGTGACGTATTGAACTCTGCAATACAGTAAGGTAATATGTAATGTAACATAATAATACAGTGACGTATTGAACTATGCAGTACAGTAAGATAATATGTAATGTAACATAATAATACAGTGACGTATTGAACTATGCAGTACAGTAAGGTAATATGTAATGTAACATAATAATACAGTGACGTATTGAACTATGCAGTACAGTAAGGTAATATGTAATGTAACATAATAATACAGTGACGTATTGAACTATGCAGTACAGTAAGATAATATGTAATGTAACATAATAATACAGTGACGTATTGAACTATGCAATACAGTAAGGTAATATGTAATGTAACATAATAATACAGTGACGTATTGAACTATGCAGTACAGTAAGATAATATGTAATGTAACATAATAATACAGTGACGTATTGAACTATGCAGTACAGTAAGATAATATGTAATGTAACATAATAATACAGTGACGTATTGAACTATGCAGTACAGTAAGATAATATGTAATGTAACATAATAATACAGTGACGTATTGAACTATGCAGTACAGTAAGATAATATGTAATGTAACATAATAATACAGTGACGTATTGAACTATGCAATACAGTAAGGTAATATGTAATGTAACATAATAATACAGTGACGTATTGAACTATGCAATACAGTAAGGTAATATGTAATGTAACATAATAATACAGTGACGTATTGAACTATGCAATACAGTAAGATAATATGTAATGTAACATAATAATACAGTGACGTATTGAACTATGCAGTACAGTAAGATAATATGTAATGTAGCATAATAATACAGTGACGTATTGAACTATGCAATACAGTAAGGTAATATGTAATGTAACATAATAATACAGTGACGTATTGAACTATGCAATACAGTAAGATAATATGTAATGTAACATAATAATACAGTGAAGTATTGAACTATGCAGTACAGTAAGGTAATATGTAATGTAACATAATAATACAGTGACGTATTGAACTATGCAGTACAGTAAGATAATATGTAATGTAACATAATAATACAGTGACGTATTGAACTATGCAATACAGTAAGATAATATGTAATGTAACATAATAATACAGTGACGTATTGAACTATGCAGTACAGTAAGGTAATATGTAATGTAACATAATAATACAGTGACGTATTGAACTATGCAATACAGTAAGATAATATGTAATGTAACATAATAATACAGTGACGTATTGAACTATGCAGTACAGTAAGGTAATATGTAATGTAACATAATAATACAGTGACGTATTGAACTATGCAGTACAGTAAGATAATATGTAATGTAACATAATAATACAGTGACGTATTGAACTATGCAATACAGTAAGATAATATGTAATGTAACATAATAATACAGTGACGTATTGAACTATGCAATACAGTAAGATAATATGTAATGTAACATAATAATACAGTGACGTATTGAACTATGCAGTACAGTAAGATAATATGTAATGTAACATAATAATACAGTGACGTATTGAACTATGCAGTACAGTAAGATAATATGTAATGTAACATAATAATACAGTGACGTATTGAACTATGCAATACAGTAAGATAATATGTAATGTAACATAATAATACAGTGACGTATTGAACTATGCAGTACAGTAAGGTAATATGTAATGTAACATAATAATACAGTGACGTATTGAACTATGCAGTACAGTAAGATAATATGTAATGTAACATAATAATACAGTGACGTATTGAACTATGCAATACAGTAAGATAATATGTAATGTAACATAATAATACAGTGACGTATTGAACTATGCAATACAGTAAGGTAATATGTAATGTAACATAATAATACAGTGACGTATTGAACTATGCAATACAGTAAGGTAATATGTAATGTAACATAATAATACAGTGACGTATTGAACTATGCAATACAGTAAGGTAATATGTAATGTAACATAATAATACAGTGACGTATTGAACTATGCAATACAGTAAGGTAATATGTAATGTAACATAATAATACAGTGACGTATTGAACTATGCAATACAGTAAGATAATATGTAGTGTAACATAATAATACAGTGACGTATTGAACTATGCAATACAGTAAGGTAATATGTAATGTAACATAATAATACAGTGACGTATTGAACTATGCAGTACAGTAAGATAATATGTAATGTAACATAATAATGCAGTGACGTATTGAACTATGCAGTACAGTAAGTTAATATGTAATGTAACATAATAATACAGTGACGTATTGAACTATGCAGTACAGTAAGGTAATATGTAATGTAACATAATAATACAGTGACGTATTGAACTATGCAATACAGTAAGATAATATGTAATGTAACATAATAATACAGTGACGTATTGAACTATGCAATACAGTAAGGTAATATGTAATGTAACATAATAATACAGTGACGTATTGAACTATGCAATACAGTAAGGTAATATGTAATGTAACATAATAATACAGTGACGTATTGAACTATGCAATACAGTAAGGTAATATGTAATGTAACATAATAATACAGTGACGTATTGAACTATGCAATACAGTAAGGTAATATGTAATGTAACATAATAATACAGTGACGTATTGAACTATGCAATACAGTAAGATAATATGTAGTGTAACATAATAATACAGTGACGTATTGAACTATGCAATACAGTAAGGTAATATGTAATGTAACATAATAATTATTAATAATTAAAAACTATACTATAATAGATCTGGGTATATTTCCTAAAAGTTTTTATTATAAAGAATATTTTGTTTATAATCTGTCAAAGAAATATTTACTAATTATCCAGCTATTGATCTTCTGTAAGAAAGAAATACGAAGGGTGTAGACGAATCATATTGTAAATATTTTATTGCACCAATACCAAAATAACCTATTATAATTACATTAAAACATCCTTGTACATTATAATGAAACAATTCACAACACTATCTCAAAGCGACACTATGAAAAAATGTTACTATGCGTTGCTTAAAATATTCTTCAAGAGCAAAAAAAAAAAAACTAAACTTAAAGTGTCACAATATCATAAGAAATCCCTTCCTTACAATAGGAAACATATATTTCACCAAAGTTTCTCATTACTTCAATTCAATTGAAATTAAGTTTTATTTTACATGGATGAAGTACACAATAATACATTAAATATATACAGCATGGCTGGTCATCGGTGTTACAAAAGTTTTTTGGCAAAAGTACAACATAAATGGAGTTTAATGATCTATATAAGACGTTCTAACTCTCAAAATTGGTTTTTAGTGCATTGATTTTCTTAAGCTTAGCACTTATTTTATACTTTTCTTTATAATTATGTGTTATATTTCGTTCCGGGTGACGATTTTATTTTCAGATTTTTTTCAATTAATTATGAATTAAAAACTATTTTATCATAGGATATGTAATTTGTTCTCAATATAACATAGAACATACACTCAAGGTGAATCAAGTATAGCGGCCATTTCTAAGATGTAGTATACGCAACGGCTAACCACAAAAAATTATTTTATTTTATATTTTCACCTACAAGGAAAATATAAACAGTGAGAGATTGGTGGGTGGGTGGGTGAATTAAGATGAGTAAAGCTGGAAACCGTTTCTTTTTGTGAACCAATTATTATTTATTATAATTTACGTTATGCATTGTACAAGGCCATATATTAATGGAACTTATTTTAATTGGTTTTTTGCTGCCAAATAATGAATAAAATTATAATAAACTAACTCTTATTACAGATATTATTAAATTTTAAAAAGGTGTTTACTATCCCTAACTAGACCTGTTTTACAAATTTTTAAATGTAAATGTTCTAAATAAAGTGAACAAAATGAACAAAATTAAATACGATAAGATATGTTTCATGTAACCAAGAAACTTTGTTGACTAGATGTACGATATCTTAAAATCCCTACAATATCCCATTGTTACTGTCATTTTTTCTATCATTGAAGGAATATTACATTTTACAAAAAGATATTAAAGTTATGCATTTTATAGATTTACACGTGTTAGTTTTACAACGTAATGTAAACTTATACTCTCTCTGATGATATGTTTTGGTTTCCAGCTGAACTGTTGTGTACAAAGCATTGAGCCCTAGGCTGGAATCTCTAGGATAGAAATGATCAAAGGGAGTACAGAGCTTTATATGACGTCAGAATATCCGGTTGAGCCTTAAAGGACTGAGAGGTGCTTTGTAAATGCTCGTACATAAGATAAACTAACCGTCAATGTTAAAATATGAACACAAATATTGAGTTCTCGTTACTGACCACTGTTATTAACCATCAATAAGACGCCGATCGTAGAGATGTGGGTTAATATGAAGGGTGAATGGGTGTGATGAGTCTAGATGAACGTATATAGTCATTTCTTCTAACTATTAATAACCCAATATCCAGGTAAACATAGGGACTTACTGCTTTACGTGGAATCCGAACAAAGTATTAATGGTCTGATTTTCAATTAACTGAAAAGCCTGATACTCTTCCGAATCTTGACTACCTGAACCTTGACTACCAACCAACACGGACACCCCAGACTTCTCTAGTAGTGTCCACATTGATACTAACCATTGGTGAACGCCCTAAATTCTCCACAGCACTTTGTCCCCAAGTACTTGGATTACAACACTGCACCACTAGTGCCGATAGTATGTTTTATTATATTTTATAATATGAAGTTATGCGGTTGATTCAATTATTATTTCATTAACAAATCAAACATTAAATAAGAGTGGGTTTCATATGATTACTTATTATCAATTACTATATTATAACTAATTTAATAATATAGTTTTGTTTATACAGGTACGTCACAGAATAGACGACTAGTGCGTGTTAATTTTTTCTTTTTTTTTTCTAATACAAGGAAAGGACCAGTGTAACGCTTCCAATAACTACAGGATTGAAATTGTAGCAGTGATATTCAGTATATTATGAAAAAATTCTCGAATGAAAAAGATTTTTTTCAACTATTTCAATTAAATATAACACATTTTCTATCGTCTGAACTAAACTATAAATAAAGTTTTTCACCAATGTTTTTATGTAGTTTCTTAAACTTGAAAAGATTAATTGAATTTAAACTTATTTACTTGCATTTAAGAGCTCATACGATCGATAATTTTGTACAATTAATTTTAATACTGTTAGATCTCAACTAATTTTAATGTAATTGCTATATTATGAATAACCACGTTAGGAAAGCTAAGGTTGTTTTGTGATAAATGAAGACAGTTTGAAAAAATGTTCTTCTTTATAGTGTCCTACGCTATTTAAAAAGGTGTCAAATCAACCAAGCTGTGAAATAACAAGTACATATTAAAAATATAGCTAAAATAAAAAGTTTTTATAAGTTTATGAAATAGGTTACAGTGCCTTTATCGATCACTTCTACAGAATTCAGACAAGACTACTCGAGTTTCGAGGTTTTTTTTAGACAAAATGTGTTTAGAAATGAAGTGCTACAATTTGAAATTCGTATTTCTTATCTGAAGATGGAATTTTAAACCTCAAAATTTGAATAGTCCTTTCTAGATTCTACAAAAGTGTTTGACAAAGATACTGTAACCTATTTCATATCTGTTAGCACTTCTGGAGACAGCAATACAATGTTTAAACCTTATATATGTTATCTTGATTTCAAATTAAATAAAAAAGCTAAATAATATTATTTTCAAATGTTTATTTTCCTTTCAATATAACTTAAACCAATTATTGTTGTAAAATCTTGGCAGCCAGTTGCGATAGCAGCGTTTAACTAATAAATAACATATTTTCTATAATCCGAAATACTGTGCAAAGATCTAATAGGCTCACTTGCACTGTCTTTATTTTGGAAAACGTACATTGAATCTCACATAAAAAATATATCCCTTACAACTTATATTCACATTTATACAACACTTCTTCAAAATAATTATCTAATTAGAACCAATTAAATACATATACGTTAGTTAAGTATAAAGAAATATTACGTTTTTGTTGTTCAAGAATTATTATTTTCTCCCTCATTACTCAAAACCTCCCCCAAATATTAGGTATACAATTAGTATACGTGGAATAGCTAATTAGTGAGTGACAAGTTAACTCCATATATAGTCAAGAGACACAGCTGCCAACTTACAGACTGGATTACAACTTTATTGATGTAATTAGAAGGTTTACGCCCAAACTTAATTTGGCAGCCTACGTGTCTCCACGTTACACGTTCAGTGTAGTTTACTTTAGGCTGTGTAGGCTAAAACCCAAGTACATTTTGGTAGACTGACAGTGATAATCATACAATCTTATCTTAATGATTTAACTGACTAGGCTGATGTAGCTTTACATATTTTCAAACCACAGTAAAATATTTAAATTAAAGGTTGAGAATACGTGTTCATTGTACGGTACACTATTTTAATGTAAAGAGAACTTTTTGTGTATTGTTCAGCTGTATATGTGTAGTTTGTACTAAAAACTTCAAGAATGCAAAAAGTAATTTGCAAATCTACATAGAGATATCCTGGATATCATTAAAGTCCCGATAAGGCCGGATCTAAAGTACATCCTAACTTTTTGAAAGTTATATTCAGGATGGCTGTGCAGGTTTTTGAATTTCGAAGAAAATTATAAGAACAAATTTGGATATGTTTGTTAAAAATATAATTTTTCTTCCAATGTCATGACGTTTTAATGACTAATTCATTAATTTTAAGTATTTAAATCAATAAACATTGCGTACGAAAGTTATATATTTTTAATTGATCAAAACCCCTTTTTATAAGCACTTTACTGAAGAAGTCAACAAACTCTATCAATAAATTAAGTATATTCTAGGTTCAGTCCTGAAAAATATAAAAAAATTAAATGATATAGTTTTTAGTATTATATTATTTTATTTTCTCGCTTCAATACAGGTTGGAGCCCAGTTACAATAAAGCAGTAATTCCAATTTAAAGTGTTTATTGTGGGTCTTTTATAAAAGTCTTTCATGCTTCACTTCCATAAATAAATAATAAGTACGTGCTTAATACATTACAACATTGAATATAATAATTAATTAATATAATAAATAATTATTATAATAAATAATTAATATTATAATATATATTTATTATTTGGATGTAATTAAAAAAAACGTAGGTAGCCATAATTTTTAACTTAATAATATATAGTTTGTATGATGTCAGTAAATGCCAAAAAGTCAACTTTCAAGATCAATGACCCTGCTTCTATAGAACAAAATTGTCTATGTAAATGCCATTAATTATCCTATAAAACTCTTTTGAATTATAAAAATAAATTAACCATAAACTTACCTAAAACATGCATATTATTTTTAAACATTTTACAGCAATATTAACTGAATCAACCATAAAACCCCTCTTTAATAGCTCGGAACAAGCGTAAGTTGTACTAAATAATTGAAGACTGTATGGAAAATATATTAATTGTATAATAAAAAAATAATCTCTTCAGAAGATAGATCACATTTTATCTTACACTCCAAGGTCATAGAACCTATTAAGCGGACGCAATGTCGATGTAAGAAGACCGAGCGAAAGATATATAGATGAACAAAGCACCTTTGATACATGTTAACGCCTACAATCTCCATATTGACCCTAAGTAGCTGAATTACATCACTGCAATGTTGACTATATTAAAGCGAGGATTTAGTGTTGATTTTTATTCCATAATTTGAAAAATTATATTTTATGAAAACGATTGGAACCCGACATTTAGTGTTACAATACCACTTCATTATTTAGTAATTAATTAACCCTGTTAAAATATGATTGTAGTGGACGAAATAAGGGAATGCCAAATACATTTTCAAATTTTCCAATATGGTGGCCAACTCTGATTTCTTGTATAGTACAAACCTAAATTTTATGATAATTTTAGATAGAAATAGTAATTTTAAGACTTTTATACTTGGAACTTTATCGATATTTTGTTTAACAACGTAAATAGGAAATCTCAAAATGTACAGATTCCTTATGGAGCTTACCATTGAGATAACTTTTTTTTAAATATACATTAAAAAAAGATGATCTGATCTGCCAAGATTACAGCAAACATTTTGAAAATGTATGCCTAGCTATTGTTTTTTCATGATTTGACAAAATAGTGTATTAAATTATAATATAGAGAATATTAAACAATGTTGTTACTATTTTGTCAAAGATAAATTTATGTTGCCAGCACTATTATCAGCTATTTAAGTCAACATCTAATACAGCAGTGAAATAAAATATATTGGAAGTTGACAAACCACAAAAAACTATTTTATTTTGTATTTTCACCACAGGAAAAATATAAAAAGTTGATATAATTGGGATTAAGATGAGTAAAGTAGGAAACCATTTCTTTTTGTAAATCGATTATTTACTATAATTTACGTTTTGCATTGTACTAGGACATGCATTAGTTGAACATAATTTTGGTTTATTTATTTTTTGTCGCTGCCAAATAATTAATAACATTACTACAAACTATTTAATATTACACGAATTATTAAAGTTTGAACACGTTTTTTACTATCTCTAACTAAACCTGTATAACAGATATTTTAAATATAAATTTTGTAAACAAAGTGAACAAAATAAATATGACAAAATTATTTTCGAGTAACCAAGAAACAATCCCTATAATATACCATTGTTATTGTCATATTTTCTATCATAGAAAGAATATTACATTTTACAAGATATTACTGTTATCCATTTTATAGATTTACACGTGTTAGTTGAACAATAAGATATAAACTTATACTCTCTCTGATGATATGTTTTGGTTTCCAGCTGAACCGTTATGTACAAAGCATTGAGCCCTAGGCTGGAATCTCCAGGATAGAAATTATCAAAGGGAGTACAGAGCTTTGTATGACGTCAGAATATCCGGTTGACCTTAAAGGACTGAGAGGTGCTTTGTACATGCTCGTAGATAAGATAAACTAACCGTCAATGTTAAAACATGCACAAATATTGAGTTCTCGTTAATGACCACTGTTATTAACCATCAATAAGACGCCGATCGTAGAGATGTGGGTTAATATGAAGGGTGGGTGAGTGTGATGAGTCTAGATGAACGTATATAGTCATTTCTTCTAACTATTAATAACCCAATATCCAGGTAAACATAGGGACTTACTGCTTTACGTGGAATCCGAACCACGTATTAATGGTCTGATTTTCAGCTAACTGAAAAGCCTGACACTCTTTCGAATCTCGACTACCTGAATCTTGAATACTATCCAACATAGACACCCCAGACTTCTATAGTAGTGTCCATATCGATACTAACCATTGGTGAACGCCATGTCAATATTAAGGGGACCGAGCATAAACACGTCGCCTACAATCTCCACAGCACTTTGTTCCCAAGTACCTGGATTACAGCACTGCGCCACTAGTGCCGATAGTTATTAAGATAGTATGTTTTATTAAATTTTGTATGATGCAGTTATGTGTTTGATTCTATTATTATTTCATTATCAAATCAAACATAATGGCGCAATCGGTTTTCAGTGAGTTAATTATTCCCCATGTTATAATCGAAATTAGTTAATGTTCCGTATTTTGGAACAGGAAAAATACAAAAAGATTTTTTAGCAACTGCTTTAGAACTTGTAACCTTATGAAGTGGTGAATTCATCTAATTTTAAATCAGCCGTTCAATGTAAAAATTTAATTAATTTTCTATAACTATGGTTTTTATACACAACTGAAGGGATTAACATGTTTTAAACAAATTTATAAATATTTTTACATTTTTTAAACTGAAACATTTTAGTCCCTTTAGTTATGTGTAAAAAACGTAGTTATAAAATCTAATTTGTACTTTGAATGGTTTTGTCTTATAGTTGATTTAAAATCAGCTAAATTCCCACTTGACTAAGTTCACGAGTTCTAATGTAGTGGTAAATTTTGTGTGTATTTTTCCTGTCTCAAGGGAAGGTAAATTAACTAATTTTGACTCTAAGATTAGGAAATAATTAACTCACCGAAAACCGATTGCACCACATTAAAATAAGAGTGGGTTTCATATGATCACATATTAAGTTAATAATAAAGATTTGTTTGTACAGGTTCGTCACAGAGTAGATATTTGTTTGTACAGGTTCGTCACAGAGTAGATATTTGTTTGTACAGGTTCGTCACAGAGTAGATATTTGTTTGTACAGGTTCGTCACAGAGTAGATATTTGTTTGTACAGGTTCGTCACAGAGTAGATATTTGTTTGTACAGGTTCGTCACAGAGTAGATATTTGTTTGTACAGGTTCGTCACAGAGTAGATATTTGTTTGTACAGGTTCGTCACAGAGTAGATATTTGTTTGTACAGGTTCGTCACAGAGTAGATATTTGTTTGTACAGGTTCGTCACACAGAATAGATATTTGTTTGTACAGGTTCGTCACAGAGTAGATATTTGTTTGTACAGGTTCGTCACAGAGAAGTTATTTGTTTGTACAGGTTCGTCACAGAGTAGATATTTGTTTGTAAAGGTTCGTCACAGAGTAGATATTTGTTTGTACAGGTTCGTCACAGAGTAGATATTTGTTTGTACATGTTCGTCATAGAGTAGATATTTGTTTGTTCAGGTTCGTCACAGAGTAGATATTTGTTTGTACAGGTTCGTCACAGAGTAGATAGATGTTTGTACAGGTTCGTCACAGAGTAGATATTTGTTTGTACAGGTTCGTCACAGAGTAGATATTTGTTTGTACAGGTTCGTCACAGAGTAGATATTTGTTTGTACAGGTTCGTCACAGAGTAGGTATTTGTTTGTACAGGTTCGTCACAGAGTATATATTTGTTTGTACAGGTTCGTCACAGAGTAGATATTTGTTTGTACAGGTTCGTCACAGAGTAGATATTTGTTTGTACAGGTTCGTCACAGAGTAGATATTTATTTGTACAGGTTCGTCACAGAGTAGATATTTGTTTGTACAGGTTCGTCACAGAGTAGATATTTGTTTGTACAGGTTCGTCACAGAGTAGATATTTATAGCATGTTAACTATTATTTAGCATTTCTAATCAATACAAGGATTAGAACGTTCTAACTAGTGTGCTTCCATCTAGCTGATATTGCAGCATTGACATTCAGTATATTACGAAAAAAAACATCACGCATTTAAAAAAAGAGTTTTAGTCAACACATTAAATTTTAGTAAACAAAATTATTTAACGTATGAACTAAACGGTTTTTTACCAATTTTTCGCAAAAAGCATGTACTGTATGTGGTTTCTTAAACACGGAGAAATTAATTGAATTTAACCTTATTTATTTATATACGATCGATCATTTTGTACAGTTAATTTTAATACCTTAAACGCATCAACTCCTTTTACTGGTATTATTATTTTATGAAAACCCACATTTAATATGGAAGCTAAGGTTATTTTGTGATAAACGTAGACAATGAAAATCCGTTTGATAGGAATTATATCTTATAGTGTATTATGCTATGAAAATAAGATATAAAATCAACCCAGTAATGAAATAAAAAGTTCATATTGAAAATATAGCTAAAAAGGAAAGTTTTTATAAGTATATGAAATAGGTTACAGTATCTTTGTCAATCACTTCTATAGAATTCAGGTACGACTGCTCGAGTTTGAGGTTTTTTTTGTAGATAAAAAGTGTTTAGACATTAAGTTGTACAATTTAACATTTATATTTTAGATCTATAAAGATGAGATTTTAAACCTCGAAACTCGAGCAGTCCTTCCTCGATTCTATACAACAATACGATGTTTAAATGTTATATGTAATCTTGATTTTGAAATAAATATAAAAAACTTACATTATTATGTTTTTAAAAGTGTATAAAACTAAAAGTAATTATTGTAGTAAGACAATAACAAATGTAGTAATATTAAAGATATATGGCGTAAAAATAACACTGAGAGATACGTTTTTGTGTGATTTTCCAGTTACGTATCAGTTTTGATGTTTTAAACGAGTAATTCAGAGACGAAATCTGTAGTAGTTTCCTTAGCAGCCGGTTGTGGCAACAGTGTATAACTAATAAAGGACATATTATTTTCTGTGTTCCAAAACTATGTCTTTATTTTGGAAAAAGAACTACAACGAACTCACATAAAAATTCGATCACTTGCAACATATATTCACATTTATACAACACATCCTTTACATAATTATGTAATTAGAATCAATTAAATACATATACGTTAGTTAAGTATAAATAAATATTACGTTTTTGTACTTTAAGAGTTATGATGTCCTTCCCAATTACTCAATCCTCCCCCAAATATTAGGTATACAATTAGTCTACGTGGCACAGCTAATTAGTGAGTGACAAGTTAACTCCATATATAGTCAAGAGACACAGCTGCCAACTTAGAGACTGGATTACAACTTTATTGATGTAATTAGAAGGTTTACGCCCAAACGTAATTTGGCAGCCTACGTGTCTCCACGTTACACGTTCAGTGTAGTTTACTTTAGGCTGTGTAGGCTAAAACCCAAGTACATTTTGGTAGACTGACAGTGATAATCATACAATCTTATTGGTAATGATTTAACTGGCTAGGCTGATATTATGTGTTGATTATAGAATATTTTAATGTCAAGTTAAGAGAACCTTTTGTATATTGTTCAGCTGTTAAACAGTAGTTCGTAATAAAATCTTCAAACATGCAATAAGTAATGTTTAATAGACTTAAATGAGATATCCTGGATTTGTCATAGAATCCCCAAAATTTCAAGCTCTATTCAAGATTGCAGTTTGTACAAGTTTTCTGATTTAGTAGAATTATTTTAGAAAAAAATTAGAAAATGTTTCTAAAAAATATAAAATGTCTTCAACTGTCGTGACATTTTATAAAATAATTCCTTTATTTTAATACAGTATTTTTAAAATAGTTTAATTCTATTTTTAAAATACTATTAATTAATTAATTAAGTAATTAAAAAATCAAGCATTTTAGGCTCACTGATTTTTAATAAACGGGCACAATATTTCGACTACTTGTAAATAGGGTTAAAATAACTCATTTGAATACACAAATTAAGTTAGTAATTATGATCCAGAGTAACAATTTTTTTAGTTTACATGAAAAATGTGTTGATTTTAATGCTTGTCTTTAGTTCACTGCTCTCTTATACCACGTAACTTTTTAAAAAATTATTGTTAAAATAAACTTCCATGTAAATTAATTGTTCTTTGAACATGAAATTAAAAAAATAATTTCAATTACTTTTTACTAGAAACGTCTGCTTCTAGTAAAATGTTGTACAAAAAACATTACGTATACAAATTATATTTATTTTACTAAATACACTTTCTCAGAAAAATTCAACCCGAACTCGACCAATAAAAATTAATCGTATTCTGGTTTGGTCCAGAAAAATATGAACCACTAAACTTTACAATTTTTAAGTAATATATTATAAAACTTTAAGAACGATATGAACTAAATTAAATTATAAAACCCCTATTTAATAGCTCGAAACAAAATACATTAAAAAGCTACATTTGTTTTAATATAGACAATATATGATTATCATAACTTACTTTTATAAGTAGTAAATAATTTGAGGCTATATGGATAATATATTGATCCTACAGTAAACAAATATATATTTTTATAATCTGAAGATATAGTAGATAATATTTTAATTTTACAGTCCACAATCATTGTGACTATTAAGGGTATTAAGAGGACCAAGCATAAAACCTTTGATATATCTTAACGTCGACAATCTCTATAAAAATTTGTCCCCAAGTAGCTGGATCACAGCACGGTGCCACTTTTATATTTTATGAAAACTATTGGGACCCGCCTTTGTGTGTTCTAGTACTTACTATACTTTTCATCATTTTACTAATTAATTAACTCCTTTGAAATGTAATAAATTTTAGTGGATGAAATAACGGAACGTTATGTAAATATAAAAAAATGTAAGTTTACAAGGTAAATCGTAAATTATAAGGCAGTAGTTACTATGGCATCATTATGTGCTTTTTTTTTGTTTTTTTTTGTAAAGGTAATGTTTTAGATGCCATAGACTTTAAAGATAATAGAACATACGTGGTGTAGTTCTTAACTTAATTCAAACATAATAAAATGTTAATCTTAAGATGTCATATATAACCATTTCTAATACAAAGAGCAACACTGGGGCAAGCGATGTAGGGGCTATTGTTCTCGCCGACGGTGGAGTGAGACACAGTTTCAATGTAAGGGGTGTTTATAATTTATCTATTAATTTCTACAAATAAGGGGTTCTATTGTACGCCCAATCTCAGATAAGCGTCCTTTTGTTGGAGAGCTTATATATTTCAGAGATTTCCTTTCTTACCCTTAGAAGCAGACGTTTCTAGTAAAAAGCAATTGAAATTATTTTTTAATGTCATGTTCAAAGAACAATTAATTTACATGAAAGTTTATTTTAACAATAATTTTTAAAAAAGTTACGTGGTATAGGAGAGCAGTGAACTAAAGACAAGCATTAAAATCAACACATTTTTCATGTAAACTAAAAAAATTTCACTCTGGAACATAATTACTAACTTAATTTGTGTATTCAAATGAGTTATTTTAACCCTATTTACAAGTAGTCGAAATATTGTGCCCAGTTATTAAAAATCAGTGAGCCTAAAAGGCTCGATTTTTAAATTACTTAATTAATTAATTAATACAGTATTTTACTAAAAGTAAAACAGTAAATTAAAAAAATATACTGGAGTAAAATATTTATTTTTAAAATACTGTATAGTGGTACAGTAGAATTGACCCACCCACCAATACACGTACAGTGGTGATAGCCCTTCCACCTAGCCATACCATACTGACTGAACAATAATTGGTCTGTGCTCACGGCAAGTGACAGCTGAACATCGGTGAGAGGCTCTTTTACGAAAATATAAGCCCACTCGAACGGTTGCCTAGATCTAGTATCAAATCTATATATTATTATCAGCTGATGTTTACTATTGTAATATTTCTTTGTAATACGGTTATTAGCAACACTCTTATGCGCACAGATTAATTGTTCAACTAGTACAGTGGTGATGACTCTCTTACCTACTAATGCACGTACAGTGGTGATGACTCTCCTTCCTACTAATGCACGTACAGTGGTGATGACTCTCTTACCTACTAATGCACGTACAGTGGTGATGACTCTCTTACCTACTAATGCACGTACAGTGGTGATGACTCTCCTACCTACTAATGCACGTACAGTGGTGATGACTCTCTTACCTACTAATGCACGTACAGTGGTGATGACTCTCCTTCCTACTAATGCACGTACAGTGGTGATGACTCTCTTACCTACTAATGCACGTACAGTGGTGATGACTCTCCTATCTACTAATGCACGTACAGTGGTGATGACTCTCCTACCTACTAATGCACGTACAGTGGTGATGACTCTCCTATCTACTAATGCACATACAGTGGTGATGACTCTCCTACCTACTAATGCACGTACAGTGGTGATGACTCTCCTTCCTACTAATGCACGTACAGTGGTGATGACTCTCCTACCTACTAATGCACGTACAGTGGTGAAGACTCTCTTACCTACTAATGCACGTACAGTGGTGATGACTCTCCTACCTACTAATGCACGTACAGTGGTGATGACTCTCTTACCTACTAATGCACGTACAGTGGTGATGACTCTCCTACCTACTAATGCACGTACAGTGGTGATGACTCTCTTACCTACTAATGCACGTACAGTGGTGATGACTCTCTTACCTACTAATGCACGTACAGTGGTGATGACTCTCCTACCTACTAATGCACGTACAGTGGTGATGACTCTCTTACCTACTAATGCACGTACAGTGGTGATGACTCTCCTTCCTACTAATGCACGTACAGTGGTGATGACTCTCTTACCTACTAATGCACGTACAGTGGTGATGACTCTCTTACCTACTAATGCACGTACAGTGGTGATGACTCTCCTTCCTACTAATGCACGTACAGTGGTGATGACTCTCCTTCCTACTAATGCACGTACAGTGGTGATGACTCTCTTACCTACTAATGCACGTACAGTGGTGATGACTCTCTTACCTACTAATGCACGTACAGTGGTGATGACTCTCCTACCTACTAATGCACGTACAGTGGTGATGACTCTCCTACCTACTAATGCACGTACAGTGTTGATGACTCTCCTACCTACTAATGCACGTACAGTGGTGATGACTCTCCTTCCTACTAATGCACGTACAGTGGTGATGACTCTCCTACCTACTAATGCACGTACAGTGGTGATGACTCTCTTACCTACTAATGCACGTACAGTGGTGATGACTCTCCTTCCTACTAATGCACGTACAGTGGTGATGACTCTCCTACCTACTAATGCACGTACAGTGGTGATGACTCTCTTACCTACTAATGCACGTACAGTGGTGATGACTCTCCTACCTACTAATGCACGTAGAGTGGTGATGACTCTCTTACCTACTAATGCACGTACAGTGGTGATGACTCTCCTACCTACTAATGCACGTACAGTGGTGATGACTCTCCTACCTACTAATGCACGTACAGTGGTGATGACTCTCCTATCTACTAATGCACGTACAGTGGTGATGACTCTCCTACCTACTAATGCACGTACAGTGGTGATGACTCTCCTATCTACTAATGCACGTACAGTGGTGATGACTCTCCTATCTACTAATGCACATACAGTGGTGATGACTCTCCTACCTACTAATGCACGTACAGTGGTGATGAATTTCCTACCTACTAATGCACGTACAGTGGTGATGACTCTCCTATCTACTAATGCACGTACGGTGGTGATGACTCTCCTACCTACTAATGCACGTACAGTGGTGATGACTCTCCTACCTACTAATGCACGTACAGTGGTGATGACTCTCCTATCTACTAATGCACATACAGTGGTGATGACTCTCCTACCTACTAATGCACGTACAGTGGTGATGACTCTCCTACCTACTAATGCACATACAGTGGTGATGACTCTCCTACCTACTAATGCACGTACAGTGGTGATGACTCTCCTACCTACTAATGCACGTACAGTGGTGATGACTCTCCTATCTACTAATGCACATACAGTGGTGATGACTCTCCTACCTACTAATGCACATACAGTGGTGATGACTCTCCTACCTACTAATGCACGTACAGTGGTGATGACTCTCCTATCTACTAATGCACATACAGTGGTGATGACTCTCCTACCTACTAATGCACGTACAGTGGTGATGAATCTCCTACCTACTAATGCACGTACAGTGGTGATGACTCTCCTACCTACTAATGCACGTACAGTGGTGATGAATCTCCTACCTACTAATGCACGTACAGTGGTGATGACTCTCCTATCTACTAATGCACGTACAGTGGTGATGACCCACCTAGCTACTCATGCACGTACAGTAGTGATGAATCTCCTATCTACTAATGCACGTATAGTGGTGATGACTCTCCTAGCTACCCATGCACGTACATTGTTGATGACCCACCTAGCTACTCATGCACGTACAGTACTTGGTGTTAAGCCCGTCCCACCCACCGAGTACAAGTCCCCTTTCAGATCTGATTATATAATTTGAGAAATAAATGATAATCAGAAGAATCGAAGCTATTTCTCAATGATACAGACCTCAAGGTACTCATTTTTTTACGTTGATTTAAATGTTACTAATACGCCACTGGGGCAGTAAATAAATATATTTATGATACGCAAACTACCAAAGAAAATCAATCATTTATTTGAGATGTCTGTTTATATTTAGCATATATCTGACGAAAGTGCAGTTGTTTAGTCATATTTTCATGTATAATTATTTATGATTAATAGTCTTTTCTCCTTATAATCAATTACTCTACAAGCTTAGACCAAATGATCAGAACAGACCAGATAGAATAGTTTTTATTTACTCTACCAAGGGTACCCTGATGGTCTAATGTGTTTAGTTTTCTGTCTGTATTTAGTTTTTACAGCTTTATTTTTTATTTAACAACCCTTTTAGAATCAACTTTTAACTTTGCATAATTATGGAAATATTTGGGCCTTATTACGATAAGAATATTGCTTGTGTTACCTACCATATTTAAAAATGCCGGTAATTTAAATTTTTTGAAACCAAATTTCACAAAAACTGTTAAAATGGAAAAGTGTTGGATGGTAAAAATGTTTGTTATTTTGCATTTATATTACTTGTACAGAATACTTATTACTTTTTTTGTAGTAATGAAACCAAGTTTTTGTGAGTTGGTTTGGAAATAACTATATAGCGGAAGTTTTTGTTGGCCAATGCTCATCATGCAGTACTATAACCCCTTTAAAAACACTCCATATTTTTGTTAATAAGCTGACATAAATTAAACAGGGGTTAAAATAAAAACAATGTATTTAATTTAACTGAACTACCTAAAACTCTTTTTTAAGTTATCAGTTTTAGTGTAGTTTCAAAACATTTAAATGGCTGCCTTTTTGAAGGGTGTTAAGTAAGACAAACAATATTTTTACTGTAATGTGAACTAAATAGGTCTATTACCATGCAAAGTTTGAATGTTGTATTTTAAAGGGTTATTGAATTAAAAATCAAGTTGTAAAAACACACACACGACAGATTGACAGAACACTATATACATTCAACCATGGTAGCCCTTGAGATTTTTGATTGTTTTGATGTTCCTATAAAATATTTATATTCATCCTGAAACACCATAAGGATATATTAGAGTCACATAAAGGCAAAAGATATTTGTGGGTACAACATAATTTTACAATACATACAAA
Source organism: Stictocephala bisonia (assembly GCA_035578905.1). Lineage (NCBI taxonomy): Eukaryota > Metazoa > Arthropoda > Insecta > Hemiptera > Membracidae > Stictocephala > Stictocephala bisonia. Next base: position 2,063,036 of record JAQJVL010000100.1, on the reverse strand, counting down.
TACTCAAGAGAGTAGACTGTCATTATAAATATAAAAAAAACCAGGAGCTTATACATGGCTATTAACATTTAATTAAAATGTTAAATTATTATTTAATTAAAAAAGACAATAACAGAAAATAAAATATTGTATATTTAATATTTATTAAATTCTTGTTGGAGTTGTTCGCTACTTGAATCAATAGCTATAGTTTTGGAAGCGTTGGAAGGTAAAATTATTGGAATAATGAAGTTTATTGCTTTTATATGAAAATAAATATACGAATGTTATCATTATAAATTTTGCTTTCCAAATAATAGAATTACTTTCTATTTAAATGACTAATTTAAATATTTGAAGTATTCGACAATATTTGTTTACAATTTACCCAAATAAACAGAGTACTAAAAGCTCTAACAAGCGGGGTAAATCATGTTAATTTAGTTAAATGTGATTGGGGTGTGAGGTGAGTGTTTGTGAACGTTTGGGGCAACCATTTACATAAAACAATTAACTTAGTATATTTCAATCGATTTTACAAACAATTAAATTACTTATTTAGTTACACAAGCTACTTAGTGAGTATTTTATACTGAAGTTATTTATATTTCTTCATATATTTGCATGATTTATTATCCATTTTAAAGTTACATATAAATGAATTTCAACTAAGCGTAGAAGTTAGGGTGTGGATGACAAATGACAACATTTGCTTACTAATTTAATAATTTATGGAAATCGATTTTAATATAAATTGTTTATTTATACGACAATATTCTGAGTATGTGTAGCTATAGATATGATCAACTGCCGTGAGTATAAAATTACACTTATCAAACAAAGAGGGAGAGTTCAACGAACAAGTAATTAAGGGTATGCTAACAGTCTGGAGACGGCAATAATTGTTGGAACCATTACAGGTAAAGCAATAACACTTTTCACGTACATACTATAATAAAAATCTCCTTTTTGAAGGAGATATTAAATTTTTTCATCGTACAGGGACGGTCCACAAAAAGTTAGAAGAAAATCTTAAGCTGAGCATAGCTTGAGATATATATCATATTACAGGTATCGGACCTTTACCGTTAATTCACAACCACTACTTTTGCCGTTACTTCACTACCAATACTTTTTTATCACAATTATGGTTAGGTCAGTTTAGGTTATATTAGGTTAGGTGGCTACTAAAGTTGATCGCAAACTGTTAAATCCAATTATTGACTTATCACCGAATGCACTCTCCGTGTGTGAGTTCTTGTAAAGCGATAAGATAAGGCCTGTGATATCAGATTTATAGCGGATAAGGAATACCACAATGGACGTAAAAATTATTGGGGAACAGTTTTTAAAGCAATAGAATATTTATCAAGTGGTATTAAATTAAACATACCGCAAAGGTTTTTCTTATGTTTGCAATTTTGCAGTCTTATTGTGCAAAACAAATTCATGCAAAAGATCCAAGGTCTCTATTAGTAGAACAAATGATCATCCTAGCCAAAATTGCGATGGTTTAAAGTAACAGAATTGAGCTTGAAGAACAATTTTTGATAAAAGAAATAACTTGTAAAACACTGATATTATGGCTAAAAATATATTTTTAAGGAAAATATAATTAGTTCATCTCATCACGCCACTAATAAGTTCCTTAGGAGTCAGACAAATATCGTAGAGGGAGAATACAGTAGGTCAAGTTGTATATCAAATTAAAGATCTTTACAAGGAGAACACAGAACCGACTAGAAACAAAAATTAAGTTGAAAGAAAATTGCCTCAAAATTACTTTATTTCTATGGGTTTCAATAGCAAAAAAACTTAGAATCCATACTGGATATAAGTAAAGGTTTTCAAATTAGGCAGTGACTTTTACACCCATTCGGAACATATTATGATGAATATAGCAGGAATGTTATTAAAAGCTCAATTCTATACTTTTAAACCCCTGCCATTTTATTTAGGATGGACCTTTTATAGTAGGGATCATAGCATTGTTGTCACCTTGTAAAGATCTTAAATTGTATATACAACTTCACATATTCTCTGTCTAAAATATTGTTGTCGATTTTTCCCAAAGTGAATAAGGTAACCCCTGTCCGAACTAATTTTAGGACTGAATACAAACAGAACTCTCGTGAAGGTTCTCCAGGTGCGTCTCAATAATGCAATCATAACCTAAATCATGCAGATAATCTACCAAATTACCATCACTCAATTCAAAACGTCCATGTATGACAACTTGGAAACAACACATCACTCAGAAATTCATTGTCTATGGAAATAAATATATATTTACAATCACCCACCCATACACGTGTAATAGTACTAGTCACCCCACCCAACTATACGTTTAGTAGTATTGGTCCACCCAACCACCCATACGTGTTATTATTTTAACATACAGCGGTAATTCTATATGTTAAAATAATAATATACTCACCCGCCCACCCTTACACGTACAGTGGTATTGATCCACCCGCCCACCCTTACACGTACAGTGGTACTGATCCACCCGCCCACCCTTAGACGTACAGTGGTATTGATCCACCAGCCCACCCTTACACGTACAGTGGTATTGATCCACCCGCCCACCCTTACACGTACAGTGGTATTGATCCACCCGCCAAACCTTACACGTACAGTGGTATTGATCCACCCGCCCACCCTTACACGTACGGTGGTATTCACCCACCTGCCCACCCGTACACGTACGGTGGTATTGATCCACCTGCCCACCCATACACGTACGGTGGTACTGAACCACCCGCCCACCCTTACACGTACGGTGGTATTGAACAAACCCACCTACCCTTACACGTGTAGTAGTATTGGTCCACCCACCCATACGTGTACAGTATTGTCCCACCCATATACATACAGTAGTATATAGTGGTACAAGCCATCCACACACGTATGTACCATACGTGTAAAAAGTACCATTTCTCTTTAAAAGTTGTTACTTTCGCTATTGCTATTATTTACTCTATGTCTAGCATGTAGGTTAGTTTTTAAGGGAAAACTGTTGTGCTACATTTCTTACTGCATTTTATTTTGTGTTAGATTTCAAATACTAACCTATCCATGTGTATATTTTTTTGTATTTCTCTTGTATATATTCTCTGATAAAATAAAGTTAATTTCATTTCAGATTGTATTTAAATAAAAGTAATGGATATAACATAAATTCTATGGAATTCTTAACGATTAAAATTACCGTTTAAAACTGATAACCTCATCATATTACGTTTTAAATAAATATTTACATTGCTTCATGATCATGTTACATAATCCAAAGTGCTGCTAACGTGCACTGAAATGACTTTACCCACCATTAGCATTTACGAGGTACAGTTACAACAATGGAACAGCTGTACAGTTATACTCACATTTTACTATATTAACACATGTAAATGTGTGTTTTGTTGCCATATAATATAATTACTTAGTACATAGTACATTATATATTATTGGTTCTCTTAGCTTATTTTACGTTAGAACAACAATATAAAGGGAATTTACATTGTATTTATGTTGATCTCTCATAACAATAATATAAAAGCAGTGAAATATCAGAGCAAGGGCGAGTATAACTTCTCAGCTCTATATATGTAATATATGGATGTGTTTGACGGTAGAAACAAAGTTTCTAGTATTAGTATGACTGTCATTGGTGGAATAAACCTTCCCCGTAACTTCTATAATAATAATGTAATGTAATAATGTAAAAATAAGAGTGAGGGTAACTTCTAAAAACAATAATGTAATATATAGAATAAGTAATAAAATGTAATAATTTTGTTACTTATTCTCTCTCTCTCTCTCTCTCTCTCTCTCTCTCTCTCTCTCTCTCTCTCTCTCTCTCTCTCTCTCTCTCTCTCTCTCTCTCTCTCTCTCTCTCTCTCTCTCTCTCTCTCTCTCTCTCTCTCTCTCTCTCTCTCTCTCTCTCTCTCTCTCTCTCTCTCTCTCTCTCTCTCTCTCTCTCCTTTACTACGTATTTATCACATACTTGGCATGCATCTCAGTTATCGGTCTTATTTAGCTAAGAGCATTATATTCCAATTCCTAGCTCGGTGAGAGTGTTGGACAGGGTTTACATACATTTCGCAAAGGTAATGTACATATGACCAATCTGATGTGAATTAGATTTTAAAGGCAAATTGTACTTATAAAGGGTGTCTCTGAACTTCTGATAAGGTCTATTAATTATTAGATGTTTACATAAACTTTATTCTTGTACTAGTCAGCTGATTTAAGACTATCACAAATTATTTTATTACTATCAGCTGTTACGTGTTTATTACACATTTAATTACCATATTGCATTGTACATACTGTCACATAAATTATATTTTCTTTGCTATTTTTTTTCGATTTTTAACAAATTGTATCATTAAATTTGTAATTAAATTTCCTAAAACATATTATTCTTTATAATTTTTAATATACACTATTGGTGTATGAGTTACTTAGGAGTTAGAATTTTAATGACCATCATTTTGAAAATGTTGATACATGAAAAGCCATAATTTTCCTAAATATTTATGCTTATGTAACAAAGGACCATACAAAATTTCAGTTTAATAAATCTTTTGTCCTATAGTTATTAATATGGACAAAAAATTAATAACTATAGGGAACTAAACTCTCTTGGTCAGTTACAATTTTTATCATATATTTATTGATGAATAATTGCATAAGCATTTATGAAAAATATACTAATTATACATATAGATATTGAGAGCACTTCGGAACTCCTACGCAATATTTATCCTAGTTATTTTTATCTAGTTTCTTAGTATTTACAGTTATCAAACTGTATGATCACTGTTGTACTTATAAGGGTGGTAGGGTGAGTCATTCTCTTCTATAAAACCTATCGATTAAACTTTTGATAAGGACAGTGAATAGTGTCTGTGTAACTATGGCCTAGTTAATAATACAAACTAAACAACTTATGAAAACACATTTCATAGATCATACAATTTTAAAAATGATGCATAGAAAATAAAATTAGCCAAACCTAAGTTCATATGAAAATATAACCAATATTTCTATAAAATACAGAAGGCAGTTGAATTGTACAATTAATGTATACAATGTACTTAAAAAGCTAATTAAGGACTAATGCAAGTGATAGTACAATTAATTGATTTATGAAAATAAACTAGGGAAATATAATAACTATTTGTTTGAAACCAGCTGACTGTGTTCCCAAAGGGTCTCATTTCACCGCCCCCCCCTTTAATGCAGTCAAATATGTTTCCGACCGCTGGCTAAGTAAGGACCAGAAATAAATTCATGCTTAGGCCCTTTTAATTATGAAGTAGTATTAAGCCACAATTTAGAACATTTTGTTAAACATCTATATTCATGCTGTGCAGAACAGTTTCTTTGGTTTAGACACTGAAGAAGTCAACATTTTGTTGAGGTTAGCTCTTTTATTATTACAATTTTCTATTATATCCTGTGATTTTATTATTATATAGTTTTCTTTTGTAATTGAGCCACTAATTAATGACACTTTCTAAGGATTGGTCGCCCTTAGTTTGCAACAATTACTACATACGCTCATCTACTCATCAAACTCATGCGAAATCCATATTCGCCCATATTATGAAGAACAGCGTCTTATAATATACGAGTCTTGTATAAATAAAATATAAAACCAAGCAATCAACATCTGTCGCAAGTCACTTTGCACATTCTTAATGACTAACTGACCTTAATCTGTCACTAGATAACAGTTTCTACACAGACTGTCATACTTTACATAGAAGATTGCTCAACCCACATTTCTTTCACGTAATTTATATTTTTCTTCAACAAATTACTTATCAAATCGAATAGATATTTAAATTTTACCTAACTTTTCACATTTAACCTACTAAAGATTAAATACTGCCAGATTGTCAACTGTTATTTTCATTGATTTGTTTTAAAACATATTTTCAAGTAAACTTTCTTTGTAGTTACTAGTGTTTTATCAAATTAGTCATTAATAATATTTCAACTCAGTTCCTTAATATTGGGTGTCTGCTACTTTATACAACAAAAACAAATGTTTGGATTTGTCCCAATAACTATTTGTCTTTTATCTCTTTTATTTATAAAAAAATATTCACTCACCAGTTCACAAGAGCCTGATGGTCTGTATTCAATGAGTAAACCTCATTACTATTACGAACCATTATCTCAATTTGGGACTGGAACCTTGAAACTTTCCCTCCGTAGTCCGAAGCCTTAGCCACTGACCCACGTCACCAGAATTTATTCCACCAAAACACGCAAAATAATATGGTTTAAAATAAAAAAAAAATTTCAACAGATTAGTACAAGTTAATAACATATTAGAATAGAATAGAATAATTTTTTATTTTTCTTGAAAAAAAATTTACAATTACAATTATACATTTAAAATCAGACAGTATGTAAAACAAAGAAACCCTCTCAAATTGTTCCTCTCCTATTATTACTATGTTATATTACATTTATAGATACAGAGTTTGCAAAAAAGTAAAATTATACAAATAATTTGAATAAAGTCTGAATGTTTATGTAAAAAATTAAAAATTAAATATGGAAAATACACAAAAAAGAGTTAATCTAAGGAAGACAAAGAACTCAATACAACATACTATCTATTTAAAACCCAATTTTTCAAGAAAAATATAGGGCCTCTAAGGCACTGCCTGTTTTGAGGTTCCAGCCAACTAAATTAAACATAAAAATGTCAGACACGAAGAGAGGATAAAACAATTCAGTGTAGAAAATAATTATATAAAACAAGCTATAATACTTACTAGAATATAGACTCTGTAATGATATTAATTCAAAGAAACTAAACCTGCTCTATAGTAACTAAACGACGTAAACAAAAAATAAATTAAATTATTTATTAATTACACGATCAATACCATTGTACGTGTATGGGTGGGCGGGTGGGTCAATACCACTGTACTTGTATGGGTGGGCGGGTGGGTCAATACCACTGTACTTGTATGGGTGGGTGTGTGGGTCAATAACACTATACTTGTATGGGTGGGCGGGTGGGTCAATACCACTGTACTTTTATGGGTGGGCGGGTGGGTCAATACCACTGTACTTGTATGGGTGGGCGGGTGGGTTAATACCACTGTACTTGTATGGGTAGGAGGGTTGGTCAATACCACTGTACTTGTATGGGTGGGAGGGTTGTTCAATACCACTGTACTTGTATGGTTAGGAGGGTTGGTTAATACCACTGTACTTGTATGGGTGGGAGGGTTGTTCAATACCACTGCACTTGTATAGGTGGGAGGGTTGTTCAATACCACTGTACTAGTATGGGTAGGTGGGTTGTTCAATACCACTGCACTTGTATGGGTGGGAGGGTTGTTCAATACCACTGTACTTGTATGGGTGGGCGGGTGGGTCAATACCACTGTACTTGTATGGGTGGGTGGGTGGGTCAGTACCACTTTACGTGTATGGGTGGGCGGGTGGGTCAATACCACTGTACGTGTATGGGTGGGTCAATAGAACTGTACGTGTATGGATGGACGGGTGGGTCAATACCACTGTACGTGTATGGGTGGACGGGTGGGTCAATACCATTGTACGTGTATGGGTGGGTGGGTTATTGTGACACTAATATTGTTTGTAAATCAGCATTAAATTATATTCAGACTTAGTACATAAGTACATGCTTAGAATTTTACTTCAATCTGAATTCGCTAAAATGTATAGTAATGTAACCAGTTTTTAATATTAATAAGTAGAGGTAAATTGGTATCTTACTAGCAGGGGTAATAAACATTTATAGCGTATATTTTTTAATTTATTAGAAAACTTGTTGTGGGTGTGACCTCGATAAGAATTTTAAAAAAATTACTGGAGGAATAAGTGATTCCTCCAAAAAAACGATGTAATCGAACTTAGTAATCGAATATTTAAGTTGTTTTTTTTTTTTTTTAATTTTTTTTTTATTTAAGTTGTTTCCAATTAATTAAATTTACATTTTTCACTGTTTAAATTTGCAATCATCTCCTTACTCTTACATTGAGGACAAACATAATTTGTTAGCCAGTTAAAGAATGACCTAATTAGTTTCTGTTTTTACTATAAATAAAACACATATGAATTGCAAAAACTAACTACTAAAACAACCGCATATTCAGTAGCGATTCATGAGAAATCTACTAAACCGAATCAGCTGTTTCCAATTTGTCTTTGAGCAAAAAAATCATCTTTGCTTTAAAACACTATTATCAATACAACGTTTACTACGCTAAACTAATAAAAACATAACAGTGTTTGTTGTAGACAGATTTTAATTGTAATATAGTTTTAGTTGATTTTGAAGGCTACCGTTCAATTTTAGTTTGGTTGTGGTGATGAATAAACCAAGTTAGTTTCATTTATGGATATCAGTCTCATTTATGGATAAAGTAGACAGTATAAAAATTAATGTATTTGGAAGTTGGTAGGATATTTATTTCGACATATATATTTAAGGTCGACAAAAATAATCGACTCACATGGAAAATAATCGATTGGTAAAAATTGGTAATAAAAACCATATCGTTATCCCAATACTAGTTAACCACACTTAATCGACCCTTTATCTACTGATCATATTTGGTAGAAGAACCTTATCCCATTCCATTCCACTTCATTCCGTTCCGTTCCATTCCATTCCATTCTTTTCTGTTCCATTCCATTATATTCCATTCCATTCCGTTCTGTTCCATTCCGTTACTTTCCGTTCCTTTCTGTTCCTTTTAGTTCGGTTCTTTGCATTCCAATCCATTCCATTCTATTCTACTCTAATCTACTCTACTCTACTCCATTCTATTCAATTCTATTCAATTAAATTCTACTCTATTCTTTTCCGTTCTACACCATTCTATTCAATTCAATTCTACTCTATTCTATTCTGTTCTTTTCTTTTCATTGTTGTGTTTTAAAAGAAGGGCATTTTTCAAAGAGGTTATGTTAGTTGAAACACTAGAAACAAAGTATTTTAAATGCCCACTTAGTAACACGTAGTAATTAATGGATCAAAGTGGATGATGGGGAATTCTTAATGTCTTTTTACAATGCTTGTTAAATTGAATGTATTTATTATAAACTATCTAACGTATATTAAACATTTCCCAAATTTCTTTCGAAAACAATGCTACATAGAAATATAGTTCAAACTCTAAAACCAGCACTAGTGGCACAGTGCCGTAACCCAGCTGCTTAGGGACAAAGTGTTGTGGATATCGTAAGCGATAGTATCTATGATCGGTCCTCTTAATACTGACATGGTGTCTGGTAAATGGTTGCCATCGGCGTGGAAAGAAGTAGATAATTCTGGGTGTTCAAAGGTTTCGGATGTTGTCTAGGGAAGATAATTGATTATATTAGACTTGTTAAATAGCTGAATATGAGACCAATACTTCATGATTCGGATTCCACGTACGTACTGCCTGCCACTGGGCTATATAATAAAATAAATGGATGATCTTTATAACGAAGTCGTCCGCAGTTAGTAACAATGACTACGATCAGTCAGTCATATATACTAATCACATTCATTCGTCCCTTAATTTGCCCATATCTCTACAATCGAATTCCTAATAATAAAAAATATGGTGGAAAACCTTTGCTTAAGTCCTTTCATACGCATGAGTTGTCCAGCGTTTGAAATACTGTAGTTGTAATAGGGTGCTTAGACTATAAAGGTATACAATACTGATATAATTGTACTATTAAAAAGAATTCGATATAAAATATTAAATTAAATTACGTGCAAAATTGAACCATTATTTTAAAAAGTTTATAAAATAAGAATGTTCTATTTATTTAAATGGAATACGACAAATACTTATAATAAATAAAATAAACAATTATTATATTGAGAATTGTTAAACTTATTAATTGTTATTAAATGCTGCATGGTATACTTTATATTAGTTTGTATTAATTTTTAATAATACAATTCAGTATTTTTGGAGCATGGTTATTGTTAATTTCTATTGAACATCTCGAGTAGTATAAATATAATACTTTCACAAAATATATAACCTTTTTCGTTTAATAAAAGAGAAAAAATAAAAATTTAGTTGTTGGATATTCATGCGTTGTTTAATACAACATTAGGCGTAACCAAATTTGGCAAACAATTTAATCTCCCTTCACAGCCACCTTCAACTTGACAGGTGACAAATTTAATAGTATATAAACTTTGTCAGAATAAATTACCGATATGGTATACGTTTATTTGTGCTAACTGAAACAAGCATGCATTTACATGCGCACATTATGCGTTAATGTTTACAACTTCTTATTTATTTTATTGAAACAAGGCTAATTCTCTTTTTAATATTGGATCTTTTCCGTTAATTCAATAACACTACATGTTTTTCTTTCCGTTAATTGACTACCGCTTGATAAATATTCTATTGCTCTAAAAACTATTCCCTAAACATTTTTACGTCCACTGTGGTATTCCGTATCCACGATCCACTATCATTAGCCTTATCTTATCGCTTTCCAAGAACTTACTCACGGAGAGCGCATTCGGCGGTGTCAATAATTGGATTTACCAGTTTGTGATCAACTTTAGTAGCCACCTAACCTAACCTAACCTAACCTTACCGTAATTGCGATAAATAAGTATTGGTAGTGAAGTAATGGAAAAATTAGTGGTAGGGAATTAACAGAAAAGGTCCTTAATGTTTGCTCTCACGTTGGAAACTACTTTAGTAATAGTCGATAATTAATATATTTGAAAAATGATTGTGTTGAAACTAATCTATTGTAAAATTAATTTTTATAAATGTTGATTAAAACAGTATTATTTGCTTTTATCATAAAAAAAAATTATTGGATTGAATTTATCATATATTAAAAATATTGAACAAACAATAATTGCCTTAAAATACTATTTTCTAATTTATCATTTAATTCATCATCATTTATTTAACTGATGGATTAAATATGTGTCATTTAATTGATGATAATGTTTTCCTATGCTAAAATATAAACATAAATTTTCTAGCAAGTTAAAGTAAATTAACTATAGCATAAAATCAACTTCACATTAAATTATGTTTAGATACATATTGATTGAAAATATATATTACGAATAATAATAAATGTTATAATACTCAACTATATCCAAATAGAAAATAAGAAGAATATATATAAAAAATATTACTTTAACATTATGATATTGTTATACATTTTACATATATATATATATATATATATATATATATATATATATATATATATATATATATATATATATATATATAATACTGATTACATTAAACAAGATATTAATGTTTGTGGCAATAGACTATGCTGTATAACACTTAAGGGTGTTCACCCAGGAGCCTAGTTAAGCACTAAGGAATTTAGTTTTAGATTTCACTCAAACGTCGTTTGAAGTAGCAAAATATAATTTGTTTCCATATATTATCAACTCTTTAATACTATTTATCACGTGATTTCCTTACGAGTTATGTACCTTGACCTAGAAAGGGCAAATTAGCAACTTTATATCCATACAGAATATTTTTTTATTTTTTAAAACAACAATTGAATACAACATTTTAATAAAAATTGGTGTTTGAACACCCTTATAAAGCTAATATTAATCAAGTATATAAGATTATTTTTAAGTAAACCATTGATAAAAATAGGACAAAATATGCGATAGGTTAACAGGTTTTAGAGGTTAGCCAGAAACAGTAAATACAGTTAGATAATGTCCATTCATATTATTAGACATCAGTCTCTTTTATAAAATCACATTTTGTATCAGACCTGAGCTGATCGTCTATAAGCTATTACATATTTCTTACTTTTTCTAAACATTTTTCACTAAATAAAATACAATTATGTTTTACCTTTTTACAAGATTGATGCCAGTATAATGCTGATAAGAAATCCATGTTTGCTCTACCGTAAATATACATTTAAAAATGTGAAAATACGAGTATTATAACTGTGTTAAATGAACGCCAATAAAGTCGAGGAAAATGTAGTCTTTTATAGCGTCAAAGTCAGTGAAGTGAAGAAAATGCCTTTGAACATTGCATGTTCGTATTTATGAAGGTATTTTCAAAAGTAGGTGACTTAAAACAATGAATATACATTTTTATAGTAGTCAAAAGTACAGGACGATTTATTTTGATTAAAGATAAGGGTGTTTTTTTAAATTTATTATAAGTGAGAAATTGTATTTTAGTACGTAAAATAAAACAAAATGCACCGTGTCATCAGTTTACTTAGTAAAAAGAAGACGAGTAAAAAAGATAAAAACTTTACCAGGAGAAGTTAAAAAGGGTTAAAAGGCCCTCCCTAACACCCACCTGCGGACCAACGGCGGGTGACCTCCAAACCACCACCAGTAACTGGATAGGTGAGCTGCGTGCAAGGGTGGGATCATGCACCCATCCAAGGAACAGCCACGCTCGATATTGCTTGAAGCAGTTATCTTTCGATAAAGTCAGAACCCTCCGGTCAAGGCCAATGGCCAGTGACAACATATTATACTGAAGAGGAAGTATGATTTTATTTAATACTATATGTATTAAATAAAATCATGTATAGAACTATATTACATGTATATAACTATATTACATTCTTGTGTAATATAGCAATATTGGAGGAAATAAATGTTTTCTTATCTACATAATCATTAGAGTCCGAATCACATAACAATTGAGTGATTTACAAGAATCACACAAAATTCAAGTAATTTCTTGTAAGTCACTCAAGTGATTTACAAGAAATACTACCAAATGTATGTCCATCCCATGTTATTGTAAGCCGTATACATGTTTTTATATAAGTTATTATCTAATTTCTAAAAACTAATTTGATAAAAAAGGTGTTTTCTGATTATAAACACCCAATCCTTTGTTTGGTAGGTAATTGAATTTTCCTCTTCTCTTAAGGCTTCGATTGTTGACATAGAACCACACTATATAGTCACTATTTACCTTTTCCTTCTTTTATTGTGTTCAAACGAACCCCTATGAGTAATATAATACGAAGTCTCAAAGTTTTTTACTTTTGATCCATTGTTTATTAGGTTGTAATTTATAAATTAATCCATTTTATATTTGATTTATTACCGAATTGGTATTTTTAATAAAGATATAGGGTGAAAGAAATTTCCTCTATTTGTTCCACCAGAAATCATTTTTGTATTTTCCACAACCAGGGTTCAAAGTGTTAACTTCATCTTAAGGTGGAACTGAACATTCACTTATAGACTAAACTAACAATGTATTATCTAATCTTAAACAATCCCTACACTATATTAGACTACTTATTGAATCTGAGAATAAGGGTAATTTATTTTACCCTAAATATTTCTTGTAATTAGGATTGAATATGTACGTATTAAGTTACGACCCTTAGAACGTATTTAATGGGAACATACACAGACTCCAAAATATTAAATTATTGCAGGAACGAACTGAAGAATTTGTTTTTATCTGTACATAGTTGGTCAACTGACTTCTTTATTTTATTGACTGCAGATTGAATCAATCTTGAATTTTAAGGAAAACATAATAAGTTATGTTCTTTAATTTAAGTGCTGCATTCATAATGTATGTCTTAATAATCAGTGTTAAAGGTATAATTAAATACATCCACTCTCTTATGACCGTAAATCTTAAACATGTATAATTTTATAGAATGACGAAATTTTTGTAATAAAGTCCATTTGACTTAAGTAGTTGGATATAGGCCTAAATATGAATTACATTGAATAATGCTGGTGAATATAATAGTATTGTTAAATGTATTGAAATATACATTTAGTTAATATTACATTTTATAGGTTTACCAGAATATCTCAATATTGGAATGTACACTATTCCAAGAATATCTCAAGCGTTGTTTTGTTTGAATGTGAATTGATGCAAATTGCAAATTACTGCAGTTCAACGACCAGTATTTAACTTCACTCCGCGCTTTACTATCTGTTTCACTAATTTGTTTTGTGTGCGTCAAGATCTGAAATTAAGTTAGTAGATGGCTTGTCAAAAAGTAATTTCAAGTGTTAAGACCATTAAAAACTTGAATTTAAAGAATATGTATATCAAGAGTGGAGGGCGGGTCCATCACCACTGTGTTTGTTTGGGAAGTGGGGGGGGGGGGGGGTCAAAACCACTGTACGTGTAGGGGTGGGACAAAACCATTGTGTATGGAAGTCCGTAGATATTTACATATGTATATAAATCATTAAAATGTACATTGGATTACAGTTTACTCTAAAGAGAACGGTTTATGAAATAAAAAAAACAATATATACACATAATCTCCAAAGTAAAAAAAAAAAATAATAATAATAAACCAAACCCATACAAAATTAAAATAAAATCTAATTAAATTATACGAACCAAACGGAATGTACTTTTTTTGTGTAAACATATTAAATTTAGTAGCATTTCTTTCGAGTAACAATTCGTTTCTTGGCCATAAAATTAACTCTTTGCATTATAGTTTTGTATTTTCTCTGTTAAACTGAAGTGCACTGAAAACTATTATTTTATAGATCATTGTTGATGTTTTTCTCTTATATAATCGATTGTTTTATAATTTTTAATAATTTTATAGTATTTTATAAAATCATATTGCCGATAAAATAGTGACAAAACAACCTGTATACCACATGTCACTGACCAACTCACTGCTAATTTTATATAAATACACTACTAAACCATCGACACTTAAGTTTTGTAAAATGATTGTAAAATGTTGAGAATGTGCAACAAGAAGTGTTGATAAATTTGTGTAGTTTCAAAATGCTGTTTTAATGGCATTTTAAACAGCATTTAAATTTTAATCAGCTCAAAAACCACTTTTCCCTATTTTTATTGTAGTGTCTAAACGAATTGTCCTATTGAAAAACAATGATCATTTTCAGTGTGAGAATTGAGACGATCTACTCACCTTCTTCACATTTAGGGAGAGCTAAATATTTGATTTGTGCATGTTACTCAACATGGCTACTTTAGGCACTATAAAATAAAATACCTTTTACTAGTCTAGCGGTTAACACTTCTGCTTCCAATGAAGAGGGTCACGGGTTCAAATCCCGGGAGGTCCACTTAAACTTGTCATAGGGGTTTGGACTGTCGTCACTGAACGTATGAATATCGTGTCAAAAATGCCATTGTCGTAGACAGTAAGATAAAAATAAAAAAATAAAATAAAACTACAATGAAACATATTTAAAGAGCAATAGTTTTGATGTATAAAGTGATTGTATTAGTTAAGTGATTGTCTTAACTATTACCGCTTCATTTTTCTTGTTTGTTTGATCATGTATTGTCATATTTAAATACGAAATATTTTTTCGATGTAAAATAAAAGAACAGTTGTTAAACAACTACAATTTAAAAAAATTATATAAACATGCCTTATACGACAAGAGTTAAAAATTTATGGTTAATTTAGATACTCTGTCCCGTAATGTAGTAAATGTACATGTCATTGTTGCTCAACCACTTGTAGAACACGATCCGTCTTCTAAGTCCCTCGCAGGTATATAAGTGCGCGCATTCCGGAAATCATGGTTCTGCGTAGGTTGTTTACTGGGTTGGTGTACAGGGAACACCCATGCATGCTTAGAATACCTCGCTACTTCTAGACTTGTATCACCTCGCGCATGTAATTTTGTTGTTTTTCTTCACATTTCACGCATACATTATTATATAATAATAATAATATATTTTTTATTGCATTTTGTTAACAATTGACAAAATTGTATCGCAATAGTCATTAATAAATTAAATAAAATTTGCCATCCATTCAATCACAATAACACTTTCAAACATACATTTTTTCACGCACCCAAATTCCCATTCATTCGCCAATTATACCTCCAAAATGTCCTCCAGTGGCAATTTTAAAATTCAGTGGCTTCCCAATTATATGCAAAAAACTCGTCTACACTATAAAATGCCAGTTTGGCCAAACATTTCTTGAGACGGTTCTTAAACGCCTTGGGCGTTGTGGCATTTTTATACATTCTGGGAGTCTGTTAATTATACGAACACCAATCTGTGAGGGTAGGTGTTCGTAGACTACCGTCCTGTGATTTCCAATTCGGTATATATCCCTGCTTCTAGTATGATGATTGTGAATATCTCTGCCTCTTGTCAGTGCAGTTTTAAACATACAATATGTTGCTGTCTCTAAAATATAGAGGCAAGGCAACGTCAGCAGGTTTAACCGTTTAAATACTGGCCTACACGGCTCTCTATAATGTAATTTGGTAATTATTCTAACTGCCATTTTTTGAATTCTAAATATTCTGGTCAGGTTTGAGGCAGAGTAACCTCCCCACAAAGCCAGACCATATGAGAGATGACTGTAAATTAAACCATGATAAGCTGTCATCAATATATGGTTAGGGCAAAATTTTGCTAAGTTTCTCAAAACATAAATGCTTGATGAAAGCTTTTTGCTTTTAGTATTGGTCAAACCCCGATCTAGGTATATTCCGAGGAATTTAGTTGAATTTAACTCCTCAAGTTCATTTTCATCTATTGCCACTGTCAAATTTCTTTCGGAATCTGACTTCCGTAAACACAACTTCATGAAATTGGACTTTGTCGAATTTGTGTTAAGGTTTAGTTCTTGCAATTTTTGAATGCAGTTGTTCAGTTCCATGTATGCATGGATTTCAAGCTCCTGATTTGTAATTTCTTTAAAGCAGAGAGTCGTGTCATCAGCATACTGCACGAGTGACCCATGCAGTAGTGATGAACCAATTTCGTTGACGTATATCAGGGCTAAGTATCGATCTCTGTGGGACTCCATACCTTAGACATCTATATCCAGATCGTACTTCGGAAATTTGAACCATTTGTGTTCTTTTTGTTAGATAGGATTCTAGCCACTGAAGCGGTACTCCTCGGATCCCATAGGTGTGTAGTTTCTGAAGTAGAATGTCGTGGTCAACACAGTCAAAAGCCTTGGAGAGATCCAAAAACACACTAATTGTAGCTTTCCGACTCTCCAGCCCTTCTAAAATCGTTTCTACTAATCGTATGACTGCGTCAGTTGTTGACAGACCTTTTCTAAAACCAAATTGGTCTTTTGAGAGAAGACTATATTTTCCTAAGAAACCAAGCATTTGGGACAGGAAAAGCTTCTCAAAAATTTTACTAATGATTGGTAGAATTGAAACTGGTCGGTAATTTGTATTGCAGCAACCTTTATTAAAGATTGGTGTCACTTTAGCAGTTTTCAAAGACGAAGGAAAACGCCTGATGAGAAGGAAAGGTTAATCAAATGTTCCAAGGGCGTTAGAATATGGTGGGAGCATTTTTCTTAAAGCCATGTCGATACGTAATTCACGCCACTCGACTTCTTGGGTGCAAGCTTATTGATAACCTTCTCAATCTCATGTTCCGTGACTGGAGCCAATGCCAAAGAAGCCGATGGATTCAGTCTTGATAAGCGGGGATTCTGGACTCTCCGTGGACGAAGTCCTAGATCAGTACCTACTGATGCGAAGAAGGCGTTAAATTCCTCCGCAATCCTGCGCTCATCACATACTTGTTCTCCGCTACTTTGAAGTTGAATTGGTTGGTCTTTATGTGCAACACTATTGTTTATGATAGCCCAGGCAGTTTTTGCTACATTTTTCGATGTGGTTATTGCTTTATTTACATCATAAGCTTTAGCCGCTCTAATGACTTTTTGTAAAAATAACTTCTTGTCGAGCTGCACCTTCCTAAGCTAGTCCCAAGAGTGGTGAATGTTAACAAAGACTCTGATTGGCCGGTATCGGGATATTTATTATCTAACTTATTTAGTTCTTGGAGAAAAATATTTTTAATACTTTCTTACTACGCGTTCGGAGCATTACTGAAACCTTGTGATTTCGAAGAAAGTGTAATAAGTCAGTCAAAGGTATTTGGCTTTTATGTTTATGGATGTAATATTTGAGACAATGTAAAATGATTTTATTTCATTTAATGTATACGCATGTATTATTTCACCTACAGCTACTAAAAGAAAGGAATGTTCCATATCTCAATTTCCTTAAAATATTTTTACATTTATTGAGTTAAAAGTGTACCCTAAAGATCTGGCAGTAAATTACTTACACTTTTACTACATTAAAAAAATTGTCCTATTAAATGGTTACGTTAAATATCTTCAATTGTGTTTTTGAACTAATACAAGAGTCACCTACAGCAAACTTCCATTGTGAGCAATTAAATACTTGTTTCCTTGTTTTATTGACAACATCTGAACATTAGTGGCGTAACTTGCTTTAGAGTCAAAGCACAAGGGCAATCAAATCACTTATGTGTCGTTTTATTACCCTTGTGATCACTGTTTATGCAAGATGCAAATTTCCATTTAAATTTACTCTTTCAATCAATCAATCAATCAATCAAATCGTTTATTGTTCATTGACATTTAACAATGTTTGGAACATAGTCAATCAGTGTTTTTGTAAGGTCTAAAATGATTTAAAATACAATGATATATATATAAGAACATCATTAAATATAACAGTCATACCTATCAGTGAAAATCATTGATTGCTTAAGAACTCGTCTATTGAATAATAAGCCTTGTCTAAAAGATATTGTTTTAACCTGTTTTTGAAAACCCTCTCTCTATCACTTTTTCTAATATTATCTGGGATGCTGCCAAATATGACCGGGCCAAGATATGCAGATGATTTCTGAAATATGGCTTTATGATGAAGAGGTATGATAAAATTATTTTTATTTCTTGTATTGTAGGGATGACTATGGGTAGGGAAAAGATATTGATTTTTAAAAACAAACAGAGCATAAGTGTAAATGAATAAGGATGGAAGGGTTAAAATAGACTGATCACGGAACACCTGCCTACAGCTGTCTCTAAATCTCAGACCGAAAACAATCCTAACTGCCCGTTTTTGAAGCTTGAAAACTCTATTAAATGATGTTACTGGGGCCGTCCCCCAGAACATGATTCCATATGACAAAACAGGAACAACGTATCCAAAATATATGATCTTTAAAAAAGATGTGTTGAGGAAGCCAGAGAGATATCTAAGTGAAAACAAACAAGAGCTCATCCTAGAGCATACATTTGAAATCTGAGTGTCCCATTTTAAGTTTGAATCGACATAAATACCCAAAAATCGAACAGAACCTCCATGAATGTCGTCAATATAGTCTCCATGTAAGGAAAATTTTAGAATTTGTGTTTTTTCTTTATTCATTGACATATAGTTTTGTGAAAACCACTCACTGAGAGAGTTCAATGTAGTGGTTATTTTACTTTGGTTATCTTTACTTTTCAAACATAGGTTGTTCACATTAAATGTCATGGCAAATCACATTAACCCTACTTAACAAACGTATATCAGCTATCTACGACACACGAAGGGTAAATTGTTTTAGTTTAATGAACGTCCCGACTTGACTTCAGAGCGATCTTACAGCAAATGCTGGAAGTGCGAGGAGTTTGGGAATGCAACAACCAATGGTGTGACGATGTAAGCCAGCCGTAACCATAGCAACTAACTTTCCGTCTTCCATTGTTGCCACATTTCATTTCTTTAAACGCACCTGTTTTATAACCTATTCGTTTAATACTGCGAATTTTTTTGTAAGTATACTTATTATGATCGTAAATTGTCTTAATGTATTTATTTCCTTTTACATTTTTATATCCTATTGTTATACATTGTTCTTATAAAAGTATTTATAAATTGTTCATTTACATTATCGTTTGAACCGATCAAAAATGCCTGTACAGTTCCACCTCAACAAGTAATATGTTAACCCCAGTACTATTGGAAACAACGCGTGTCTGAGCTACACTCAAATGCCACTAAGTGAACTCATGTCAACTCAGGACAGTAATTAAATAAAGCATGGTGTGAATGACAACTTTCTTTCAGTACATTAAACCCATTGTTTGGACATGGCAGATTGGGAAAGGGGATTTGCGCTATAGCTAACTATTTCAACGACTGACCAATATTTCCATGTTTTTATTTTTGAAATATTAAATTAATGAATATAGAAATTATTAATTAAACCTATTATCATTTTAGTTAAGTTTTTAAAAGATTTCAAATTTATTTTCCACTCAATACAATCATTGGCTTTTGAATCAGTAAAATAACCAGACGACAGAAAGTAAACAAAACTTGTTTTAAGAAGTGGAAAGATACGTGTTATCTGATTGAGAAGAATAGGAGGACTTTAATTTAGCAAAGTGCTGAAAATGTAACTTTATCTCCGAGACACGGTTGTTTTTTGTCTCCTCAAAATTTGCCTTTGGGGAGTCGAGCTAAAATGAAATGAATTTACTTGATTGAATGCTACTTTTATAAAAAGGCACCATCGCAGAAAATTGGTATTAATCTGTCACTGTGTAATTCATTATTGGGTGCGTTTAATTAGTGTATTGGGATATTTTGGGAAGTTACTTCAAAGTAAAAAGTCTGGAACAAAAGGTTTAATAACAATCACGTATCACTGTTTGAAATAATATTTCCTTATTACTTACTGTTTATAGTAAACCGATTTTAGTTTGTGAATTATGTGTACTAGACTATTTTTTAAGGAATGTATTGCATATTGACACAAATCAATTGTACTCAATTCCATAAACATAAAATTATAATAAAATATTTAAAATTAAAGATGTAAGTAATACAATGTTTAAAATCCCTGGGTACTGCCAAGTGACCCTCTATTGGCTGGAACAACCAATGGTTTTGATTCTCAGTGTTTATTTATCAAGTTACTAGACATTAAACTCACATTAGGCACATTCCTCTGTATCACTTCTTTTGTGGTGAAAAGTCGTAATTTGTATGAAAACACATACACCAAGAAACACTAAACTTTTACACTATAAGAGAGAGACTTTACGATAAAAATGAAACAATGTTTATGTTTAAAGTAACGTGTAACTATCTTAGTGTAATAACAACGAAGACTAATTACCTGTGTCTTTCTAACTAAAAATAATATGGATATACGATTTGATATAAAGCTATAAAGATGTTTCAATATTTTCGTTTTCATAAAAGTTCTCCACACAGTGTAAAAAAAATTCAAACACATGATATAAACCTGATTATTTTAAAATTTGGTCGTTCACTCGGGGGGTGGGGGGGGGGTTGTAATATCAAAATTCTCAAATAATTATTGATAATGTAGCAGTGAGTGTTGGTAAATTAATTTTCTTTACGGTGGATAGCAAGGACACTTTTACAGTTCCTTCATTTTTACCAACTACCGGGAAAAAAATCGACGACGAATCATAGGTTTTGTAACAAAGACACTCTTTAGTGAAAATTAATTAGTACTACAGTAAAACATTCAAAATACTTACAAAGCTGATTTATTAAATCTAATTTATATATTTTTTTTTTATTTTGAAATGCAACATCATCAAAAAGAACATCCAATTACAATGCAGCATTAATTCAATCAACAATAATAACTGAGGTTCAGTAGTGTTCATGCATAACAGTGTTAATAGTCCATAAGTCTTTTAAATAATAAAAATAACATGCGCTATATCATAACATTGCTCAAAAGGCAAGCAGCAATAAATTAAAGTAGCATATAACAACACAACAAAATGAAAAACACAACAATATAAGCTATAACAAAAGTAATATGACACCATGCAGTGAAACATAACGATAACAATAATAATAAGAGATGCAACAAAAATATTAACAACAGAATAAATATTATATAAATACATTCAAACATAAACATATAGATGAAATAAATATGATTACTAACGTACTATAGAAATTATATAAACTAACAATAACAATCAACAATAATAAAATAGTAATTAATAATTTTAGTAACTGTTTAACTAATTGAATTTAAAACAGCAAATGCTTGTATTTTGAGGGGGATTTTACTGCTACAATCAATGGAGTGCTGATATAAGCCAGCTGTAACCATAGCAACGCCATAACAACTAGCATGGTTGTCAGGTTTCAGTTCTTTATCTGCACCTGTCTGATCAACTGATTGTTTGAATGTATGATTTTTTGTTTTAGTAAACATTTTTATGATCAATTCTTATTGTTAACATTGCCCAAAACAATACTTTTTTAAATAGAATTTTGAAAATTGCCTGGCACAGTGTGCTCTGGGTAAAATCGTGCGTTAGAGCTTCACTCGATCGCCACTATGCGTGCTTATGTTATGTATTAGATTCATTACATCACATACAACAACTAGTCGATATTATGATAGTGTTTGATGGATTAATAAATCACAAAAATTGAAACGTTTTTGTATCCATCTTAATAGAGTAAATCATAACGCTTTATATCAGCCATTGAAATTACTATAAATAAATTTTATTTTAAAAAGCATATATTAACAATCCATAGGTAGGGTGTCTCCGAAATTCGTCCCACAGCTTATGAATTTCATCATTTTTATGTGAATAAAGAAAGGTCTAAATTCCTTTCTTTAATCAGCTGTTGTTTTCTTTAACACTGCGAATTTAGAAGTGCTGTTTTTTATCTTTTCCGTCAATTCACTACCACCACTTTTTTTTGTTTTCATTGATTTACTACCATTTGATAACTATTCTTTTACTCTAAAATATGTTCCCCAATAATTTTTACTTTCGTATTTCTTATCTTTCAGGAATCCGATATCGCTGGCCTTATATTATCGCTTTACAAGAACTCACACACGGAGAGCGCATCCAGGGGTAAGTCAATCATTAGATTTACAATTTTGTGATCAATTTATTATCCACCTAACCTAACCTAACCTGACTAAAAAAAGTAGTGGTAGTGAATTAATGGAAAAGCTCCTGTTTATATATATATAAATTGAAATGAACATCAAAATATAAATTTTGTTATTCTGTTAGTGTTTTAAAAGTATAATAAAGCCAATTAGACTTAATTAGGGTCCATTCTCAATGAAAAATATATTTTCTTAGTGGTTAACTAAAATGTATACATAATCTATCCACGATGAAATTGTAATTTTGTTTTTATCATGTAATACCATTTACATACCATACGTAAAGCTAATAACTATCTGTTTCACTTTCTCATTCAATAACCCAAGCTTGATATGTGACAACGCAAAAATCCTCTCTTGATTAGTAGTGTTGGTGGTCTTTAGTAAATTGTGTTTATTGATATTTGAAACTCTGTCTTTGTTTCAAATGTTAACAATCACATCTAACAACTATTAGGCAATCTATTTATTTGATGGTGAATTTGTTTTCTTAATAGAATGCTTGTATTTTGAGGGGGATTTGAGGGGGATAATGAGGGAAAAATGTTCTCCAAATTTTACGTGGGATAAAATGGCTTCACAAATTTGAAAACATACTCGTATGTCTTAGCACAGACAAAAAGGATATAGAGGTAGTTTTTAAGGCCAAAGGAAACGCTTGATTGTCAGTTATAAATAGATTACAACTAATATATACTTGAGGATTTGGGGTGGGCATAAGGGAGAGACTTACAATGTGCTGGCCCTCCATCGAATGGAACACTGGAGAAATAACTACTAGACCAACTAACTCGACAAACATTTAGCACAATAGTGGATGGGAACTCTATTTCATTCTTCTCTGTTACCTTATGTATGACGATGCCTTTTACTGTAGTTTTATGAATATTTTTACATATAAAAAAATGTTCCAAGGTCTCTCAACCCATCTAACAACATCTAACATTTGTTATTTTAATGTTACTTTCCTTAAAGGGTAAACAAATATGTAGCGTTATAAATTGTATGCGATTTTATGAAATCTTAATAGTATTTTTTCTTGAAGACTACGATTAATTTCATGACAATTGATAACTTTATATCTTATTCTAAGTTATTACCATCATAATGTTGATAAAATAAAAATGAATTAAGCTATTATATTTGTTACCATATACTCGAACAGTAGTTGCAGTTGCATCATATTTCAGTTATAAAAATAATTTTATATTATATAAACTACATAATATCTAAACATTAGCAAGCGAAACAATATAAATAGTTTCATTAACCAATGGAAACTCCATCGATGTAGTAAAGTAATATATGCGATATTGATTAATTAATTCGTTTAAAAAAATTTAATCATATATTTGTTAACAAAACATGAACAAATACGAAGTTATATGCTTTGTTTTCGGTGGAAAGCTAATACCATTAGAGTTTATCTTAATTACCATTAGAGATATAGGCGTATATTAGGGGCGAATGAGTGTGATGAATGTAGATGAATGAGTGTAGTATTGTTAATAGCTAAGGTCGACTGTTCCTTAAATATTATTTTACTATATTCCAGGATGAAATAGGTAATTTAACCCTTACAGCTATTATTTTTATTATCATTAAAACAGGAACCTAATAATTAATGTTTAGCTTTTTTAAACGTAAAAACAATATTTGTGCTCGTTGCAACTAAAATATATACATACTTAGATTGACAAAATATTATTGCATCTATGATAAACTCTAATATGCAAACTAATTACTCGAAAAAAAAAAAAAAAAAAAAAAAAAACTATTACATATGTTTAGGAAATTAGTCACGTGTTGCTTTACAGTACGTGTAGTACTGCCTAAAAAAATATTTTGTCAGACACTTTATTAATTATATAGAGTTTAAGTAAATATAAATATACCACACTATCAATTTATTATCTAAAAAGTACTCAGTACATAAACATTCATTATGTGGTGAACATACAGTTTTTGGAACTTTTTAATATTTCTAACTTTAATAAAAGACGATCAATTGAAGTTCAGCTCCTAGCACAATTGTGCTAACTCACGTACAGCCCTTAACAGTTTCAGGGTGACCGTGATAATTGGTAGGGACGAGTCGCTAATTTCCAGGGGGTGTTGTCTAAATGTCCCACACGTATTGTTCCACAGTCAGCTCTTTAACTCCTACCACTTGAACCCAGCTGAAATTCCACAATCGCATTTGTTCAACCCCTCACATAACTCAAAACCAAGATACTCTTTAATTATGTTATTAATTTTGGAATTCAAAACAGCTTCACTGACAAAAACAAGATCAATAACTAACGTTATAAGTGCACAAGAGGTCCCAACCTGACCTGCTGATAGTTTTATGGCTATTAATCGATTATGAAAGATTCATTGCAGACCCTAGTTAAAATTTAAACAGTTTTTGATTGAAAATGTCATTTCAAATACACACGACGAACGATAAAGTAAAAGTTTTATATTTACTTTAGTTTCTGACCCAATTCAACACAAACATTTTAACCGTTTTAGTTTGTAAATGTTGTTATAGACATAATTTAAAAAGTATAGCTATAAACTACTAGGAGACACCCCTGCACGCTTCGCGTGCCAACCCCGACTCTCACTGCGCTCGACACACCTCTACCTTCGGCCTCGGTATGCAACTTTTAACGCAAATACTAGTAGATTATCTGTATAACGTAAAATCAGAATATTAAAATTATTTACAGTATTTCACTCACATTAGTTGCATTGCTACATATTTATTAGTATAGGGTATTACTTAGTCTGTTTCAAACTTGTTTAGTTAATTTGTGTTTTTAAGAGCTGAAGATTAAACTCTCAATGCACAGTGTAATGTAAAATATATAAAATAAACATGTTTATTTATTTACAAAACATCTGTTATTCATTTATTTATAATTAACTCAATGTTATTCTTATAGAAAAAAGAAACCTTTGAGGGACTGTTTATACCCCTTAGGAATGGAATTTTGAAAAACCCTTTTCTAGTGAGTCCTTCTATACTAAAGCTAATTTCCCTCAATATTTCGTGTAAATCCGTTCGGTGGTTTTTGAGATTTCGTGATGAGTTAGTGAGTGATTCAGACAGTGGTATCCGGCTTTTATATACTATATAGGTAATATATGTAACCAATTTCATAATCATAATTTATGGTTAAAGAGTCCACATAGGGAAAAGTTTCCCAAGTATTATATACGAGTAACTGAGTGGGAGTGCAAGATACGAAGTTAGGTAACAAATATGGCGTATTGATATGTTAAGTTTCATACAAATTAAGACTTCATTGTTAGTTATGGAAAGTTTGCTCGTGGATTTAAGAACAAAGTTATCTAATCTAACATTATCTAACTCAACCTTCCAACGGTTCACGTATCCGGACTACTTTTCATCAAACATTATCATCTTTGAGGTAAAACTATTTACACCATTTTTCATTATTATGAAAATATATATATACAGTAGAACGTCAATAATCCGGATTAATTGGGACCGGACCCCATCCGGATTATCAAATTGTCCTGATTATCGAAATTACCTTAAAAAAGGCCAGTATACACGATTAAAGTACACACACATTTTAAAATTTTATATTTTCTCTTATACAATAAAGGGTTTAGAGGTGAAATTAATCAAAAAAATCTTTTATGTTCAAACACTGTATTGTAATTTGTTAGTAGCAACATGTGTACAGTAAAAACATCAAACACTATTTGAGCTTTTAAAAAAATGTGTAATAGGTTTTTGAACTGCAGTAGTGGTTCGTATTTTCGTAACTATGTCCTTAATTCGTTTTAAAAGAATCAGCTGAGTGGGTGAGCTCTCGTTTTGTTTCTCTAGCCATGATATCATTGTCTCCGCTGCTACAAACGCTTCAGAATGAGTTGGCCCTGTTTCTTCTGTCTAATGTTCTGGGTCGTCACTATCAGATTCCATTGTTTCTGTTTCCTCTTAAAGAAATTGCTTAAATAAACAATCAAAAATAAATGCTTTCTTTTCCTGCCTTTACACAGTATGTTACGTACAAAAGATTATCAATCAGAATGTTGGCAAAAAGAACCACCTCCCTCTACCGCGGCCACTCCCCGTCTCCTCGCTACGCGCCTTTTCGCCATCGCTCGATTGACGATCAGGAATATGGAGCTAGGGCAGATGGTACGATGTTTTAATTTTTTGCTATGAGAACAAAACAGGGAATACTAATTTTAAAAAGCTAAATGTTTGAACAGATTAAAATCCGGTCATAACAGTTATGTAAAATAAAAATGTCAAAATCCATTTCCGTTTAAAAATTAATTTACATTTGAAACACAATCGGTGTGCAGTAATACGTAGATACAAATCCGGATTATTGACGGTCCGGATTTTTGACGTCCGAATTATCGACGTTCTACTGTAAAGGATTTTCTGTAAGGATTTATATCCTTAGAGGTTATTAGCTTAAAATAAAAATATATTCACTGTCATATATAATTATCGACTTCTATTTGATATTATCATATTGATATTACTTGGTCATTCGTCGATTTCTTATTTTATTCATTCTATTAAAATTTGGTTAGTTAATATCTATTGTAGCAGTGAGTGGATAGAGGTGACGTCACACTGTCTGTCTCCGGCACCGGTCAGGTGCTGCATTGCAACAATAAATTATTAAAATAAATTGAAAATAAATGTATTTACTTATCTATATAAATTAATGTATTGTTACTATTGACACTTAAGGTATTAAAAAGTGACCAAGCTATTAATTTTAGGAGCTCGAAGCCAAGAATTATTTGATCAAGGATATTGAGTTGCCCTGACTTTTGGTCTGTATTTTTAATGTATACTAATTTTTATTACATATGGCCACATTGCTGGTAAAAGTGACTAGAATTGCTATTAAAATAAACGGTCCTTTCGGTGCTAAATCAAACTCAATCAGTAACAAGACTACACAAGTCCTCAACATTCATCGTACACTCAAATAGTCATTCATATTTGCCTCAAAATAGGCAAAAGCTGTGTATGCTAAATAACAATTGAGATAAAATAAATTCTTCAACAATCAGTAATACATAATAATAACAACAAAGTCGGCACTGGTGGCGCAGTGCTGTAGCCCAGCTTCTTGGGGACAAAGTGTTTGGGAGATTGTAGGCGATAGGTTCCATGCTCGATTCTCTTAATACCGACGCGACGTCCGCTCAATGGTTGTCATCAACTTAGA
The DNA here is from genome assembly GCA_035578905.1 of Stictocephala bisonia. Lineage (NCBI taxonomy): Eukaryota > Metazoa > Arthropoda > Insecta > Hemiptera > Membracidae > Stictocephala > Stictocephala bisonia. The sequence goes on along the minus strand of JAQJVL010000100.1, from coordinate 2,035,072 downwards.
CACTACTAGAGAAGTCTGGAGTGTCCGGGTTGAATGGTAGTCAAGGTTCGGATGTTGTGTGGGGAAGAGAACTGAGTGTCAGACTTGTCAGTTAGCTGAAAATTAGAGCAACACTACGTGGTTCGGATTCCACGTAAAGCTGTAGGTCCCATAGTTGCCCTGGCTATTGAGCTATTAATAAATAGTCCTTTCTGAGCTAAGTCGAACTCAGATAGTAACAATGACTAAACTCGTTCATCTACACTCATAACACTCATTCACTCCTCATATTCGCCCATATCTCTACGATCGGCGTCTTAGAAATGAATAATAATGAATAACAACAAATATACATACTACATGTATTTTCATACACTATTTAATAACATATAAACAACCATGTGATGGGTGTTTTGTCTGTTAAAAAGTATATCAAGCAATGTATACGAGGTTTAGTGTGTAATATATGCAAAGCCCACCACACTGTACAGGCCACGTGTAATCCTATTACAGTGATAATACTGTCCGCCATCTTGAATTATGTTTGTTATTTCAATATTTTGAGGCAGTCGTTTTATTAACTTTGGTTATTTACTACTAATGATCTATCTTATGTCTTCTATGTAGCTGAACAACTGTTAATCTGTTTAACAATTACAACACCTTTATATTTTTTACGACGAATAAAACGATTCCAATTTCTAAACATGTTTTTCCACTGTAATCTATTGTGTCTAATAATATGAAAATAATAGATAATGTTAAATTATTAAAAAAAAAAAAACCTTTAGAAAATGGTAATCGGATTTATAAAATAGCGAACATTACCTGATTATTCAAGTTTAATGATATTTACATGACGTCATCTAATATGACTAATGAGTGATTAAATCAAGATACCGAGTAGTTTCTTCCACTTGGAGTCAAAATTATATTTTAAAAAATCTGCCAATGAACCACATTTCTAAAAAAATAAGTAATCGAAAAAATGTAGGAGTTTTAATAAGTTATAATTTTTTAATTTGATAGCTCTTGACATAGTCTTATAAAGGATAAATATCTGCAGAACAGATAACAAAAATCTTTTATAAGTTTAAACCGTTTCAACTAAAGCTTAGTAAGTATTACGTAATGAACGTAGAAAAGCAGGCTATAATGCTTAGCTGTAGTTTGGTTGTAACAAGGGAGAACTAAAATAGTTAATTTTAAGCTACGAGGGTCAATGTAAGTGATTATATAGGTTGACAAAAAATATGGAAACACTAATATAAGTGAATAACAGATATTTTTTAAATAAAAAAAGTGTTTATTTTATATATTTTACGTGTTGTTATGCATTGAAGGTTTAATATTCAGCTCTTAAAAAAAAAAAATTAAATAAACACGGGGTTAAAAAATACCCTATACTAATAAATAGGTAGCAATGCATGTAGTGTGAGTGAAATACTGTAAATAAATTGAATATTGTGATTTTATGTTATACAGTTACTCTACTTTCATTTGTAATCAATAGTCGCACACCGAGGCCGAAGGTCGAGGTGTGTCAAGCGCAGGGAGAGTCGGGGTTGGCAAGCGAAGCGTGCAAGGGTATCTCCTAGTAGCTTATAGCTATACTTTTTAAATTATGTCTATAACATGTTAATTGTTAGTTACTTATTCGTTGATCTATTTATTGTATTTGTAACTATTGAACTATTTATTTATTTATCGAATCTATCTACTACTAAGTTATATACATTCTTTATATTGTTATCTGTCGATTTCACGTAGCAAATGGTTTAAAGCAATAATTTACTTGATGCCTAGTATAGTTTATGTAGCTATTAAGTACCTTAAGTTTTGAATAAATTGTTATGTCTCTGTAAATTTGTAAATAAAAAAAAAAATGGCTTAGCCGTTGGAAGGCAATAAAATAAAATAAAATAAACAACATTTACAAACTAAAGCGGTTAAAATGTTTGTGTTGAATTGGGTCAAAAACTAAAGTAATAATAAAACTTTTACTTTAATATGGAAATCTTGTACATGAACATGGTTTCAAAGGACATACTTTTTAACGCTATTAGCAACATTTCATCTTTTCAGAGGGACAGCCCACGAGGAGTTGAACGAAAATCTTCAACGTGAGCTTAGGTTGAGTTTGGTATCAAACGAGACAAAAATTAATTGCCGCAAACTGGACATCGAAATATTTATCCTTTCCAGAGTAGCGGTCATTTGAATTTCAAAGTAACTAATTTGAACAATATTATTTATCTGCCATTTATTGGTTTTAAATAAATTATTCTGATCAAAAATTATACTTTATGGAACACAATTGTTAAAAAAAATAAATTATCAAATTATCTATGGAAAAATAACGTTGTTGTGAAAGCGTTTCCACATTTTTTCCCACCCTGTATATATTTTTATTTTCTTAAGGGGATGCCAGTCTCCTCTTCAATCTACCCTGCCCATTCCCCATAGACCTGTGCGGGGAACATATTCAGACAGAGACAGGGAGAACCAGTACAATACAAGGTGAACATTACTGATAAAAACTAACAGTCTAGACCGGCACTACCTCTAACTCAGGTACAAAGTTCTGACGCCTTAGACCACTCCGCCACTGGCTCTCTAAATCTCTGTATATTTTTGGTCATAGTTACAACGACAAACAATAAAAGACTAGAGTAATTCATCTGTATACATATTAAAAAATTGACAACCTTTAAGTTTGGATAATGATTTGTCTGATGATTGCGTTAACATTTTTAGGCATATAAGCCATGTAGTATTTATATTTATTAGCAAAAAAGAGGCAACAAATTTCAATAAAACTAAAAAAACACTATTATTTTTGTCACTTTCTCACTAAACAAATTCACATTTTTAGCGTATGACACATATTATTTTAATGACTATAAAATAATTAAAGTAATGTTTATAATTAATTGTATGCTCTTTTAGCAGTATAGTAAACCTACTTCACCAATACCAAAGTAGGTGTATGGAGGGTGAGGGGGTGAGTGGGCATGTACCATTTCTATATAGTTTTTAGGGGGAGAAGAGTGTCTGCATAGTACTTTAAACTAAATATCTCTAAAGACCAAACTAAAGTAAAGATTTGCCTTTAATTTTTAATCTAAACCATAGATGAAAATTTAAGTCGTTATGAACTAGTATTTTATCTTGCACTAACTGTATAGCTTGAATTTATTAAGCTTTTAATGTAACTAACTGTTAGAAATAAAATTACTATTTTATACCTAAGACGGATTAATACACTTATAATACATGGAGCTATCTTCTGGTTAACATTTTAATATATACAATTATAAATATCAATTTTTTTTAAAACAATATTTGAATTAAACTTAATTACCAGATATACCATATTTTTAAAACGTTTACATGTATTTGTGTATAGACAGAAATTTATGTTTAAGAAGTGAACAAAAACATAGATAAAATGAAACTGAGTTGAGGAGAGGGGGATCATAATTAACTGAGTAGAGGAGAGGGGGGTCATAATTAACTGAGTACAGGAGAGGGGGGTCATAATTAGCTGAGTAACTTGTAATCCAGTTTCTTACTTGGTATCTGCGTGTCCTGAGTTCAGAATGTGTTTTCTTAACTGGGCACTAACATGGAAATCTATGTGAGTTGATGAACTGTTGTAGTCCAACTCTTAATAACATTTTTTAATCGGTGCTTCAACATCTAAATCAATTGATATTAAAACAAATGTTTTCAATGTGTATTGAACAAAGAACCGTGTTAAACGCTGCTATATTATATATTATATTCACCATTAAAACGCACATCGTCGACATTTGGGCAAATATGAACAGTGAATGAGTGTAGTCATTTTTAACGGCTGTTCTTTATAAAGAGCCATTTATTGTTACCTCAATAGCCAGGGCAACTAAAGGAAGTAGAGAGATAAATGGAATCCAAACCAAGGACGAATGTTAGTACAAAGTAAGAAGATAAAAACACAATAACTGTATATTTCCCCTGAAACAAGTTTATAGGGTCTTGGGGGATCTTTTCCGTTAATTCATCACCACAACTATAACTTAGGAACATAACCAAACCAAACCTAACCTAACCTAACCAAACCTAACATAACCTAACCAAACCTAACATAACCTAACCAAACCTAATACAACCTAACCAAACGTAACATAATCTAATCAAACAAACCTAAAACAACCTAACCAAACATAACCTAAGCAAACCAAACATAACATTACCTAATGAAACCAAACCTAAAATAACCTAACCAATTCTAACATAATCTAACATAACCAAACCAAACCAAACCTAACACAACCTACCAAACCTAACATAACCAAATCAAACCTAACATAACCTAACCAAACCTAACATAACCTAACCAAACCTAACATAACCTAATCAAACCAAACCTAACTCAACCTAACCAAACCTAATATAACCCAACCAAACCTAACATAACCTAACCAAACCAAACCTAACACAATCTAACCAAACCTAACATAACCTAACCAAACTTAACATAACAAAACCAGACCTAAAATAACAAAACCTAGCCTAACATAACCTAACCGAAATAGTGGTAGTGAATTAACGGAAAAGGTCCTATTTAGGATATAATTTAAATAAAATGTATCATTTGGAAAATAGTAATATAACCTACAAACTAATACGACCCACTAGACAACATACAACTTCTTTCAACGTGAGCATTAGGGTTTCTTTAAGAAGATAAATGATAAACCAGAGCTTCCTTTATGAAGAAATTACAGTTTGTGTGAAGAAAGGTTATACATTATGATTGGGTATTATAAATTAGAAATAATCAATATTTTTAGAATAAGAAATAGTTCAGATTAAGTAAAGAATAACTTAAACGAGTTTATATATAATTTGAACTTAGAAAAATATGCAAATGGGTAAAAATTTTGGTGGACTAATAGAATTATGAACCTGTTGTGGTTTTAAAACTGTAATAACAATGTTTATATATTTAAAATAAATTACCTTTTATCGGTACATTTTAAGTGATAAAACTTTCATATAGTTTCCTTTAAATGGGAATAAACTTCTTCCCTGGTATGGAATGGACACTTTTCAATCGCATACGAACTGGCATGGGCAGATGTAACCGTAACTGGAAGTGTGTGGGGAATTGACACTGATGGGATTGTGTCAAGTCATGTGATTGCGGAGAGTCCATCCAAACAATAGATCATATAGTTACAGAGTGCTCCCTGCGCTATTTTACGAAGGGATTGTTCAGCATACGCTGAATCAGTATGTATATATATATATATATATATATATATATATATATATATATATATATATATTGTATGGTTTTTTGTCAGCTAAAATTTCTTTCTTATATATTTCTGTAGGTATTTTCAAGGGGCTTGTAACCATCTGATAGCCACCTAATTATGCAATGAAATAGTTTGGGTCTAGGTGACATTTGTAACTCTGTTATTGAAAGACATTGTTAAGTTCATAGAGAACAAGCAAACACGGAAGTTGTTCTTAACCAACACGACTATTAGTTACGTCAGTGCAACTTAGGAAGTAAACAGATTGGAGTTGAGCATGAGTTGTAACTCTGTTAGTGAGGGACCTTGTTAAACTTTGGCTCGTCACTACAAGCAGACAAAGGGGAAGTTATGTACCTACAGGACTATTACTTCAGTGCAACTGTGAAACGTAAGAAGGTTGGTGTTGTGAGTCAGTTGTAACTCTGATAGTGAGGGACCTTGTTAAACTTTGGCTCGTCACTACAAGCAGACAAAGGGGAAGTTATGTACCAACAGGACTATTTCTTCAGTGCAACTGTGAAACGTAAGAAGGTTGGTGTTGTGAGTCGGTTGTAACTCTGATAGTGAGGGACCTTGTTAAACTTTGGCTCGTCACTACAAGCAGACAAAGGGGAAGTAATGTACCAACAGGACTATTTCTTCAGTGCAACTGTGAAACGTAAGAAGGTTGGTGTTGTGAGTCGGTTGTAACTCTGATAGTGAGGGACCTTGTTAAACATTGGCTCGTCACTACAAGCAGACAAAGGGGAAGTTATGTACCAACAGGACTATTTCTTCAGTGCAACTGTGAAACTTAAGAAGGTTGGTGTTGTGAGTCGGTTGTAACTCTGATAGTGAGGGACCTTGTTAAACTTTGGCTCGTCACTACAAGCAGACAAAGGGGAAGTTATGTACCAACAGGACTATTACTTCAGTGCAACTGTGAAACGTAAGAAGGTTGGTGTTGTGAGTCGGTTGTAACTCTGATAGTGAGGGACCTTGTTAAACTTTGGCTCGTCACTACAAGCAGACAAAGGGAAGTTATGTACCAACAGGACTATTACTTCAGTGCAACTGTGAAACGTAAGAAGGTTGGTGTTGTGAGTCGGTTGTAACTCTGATAGTGAGGGACCTTGTTAAACTTTGGCTCGTCACTACAAGCAGACAAAGGGGAAGTTATGTACCAACAGGACTATTACTTCAGTGCAACTGTGAAACGTAAGAAGGTTGGTGTTGTGAGTCGGTTGTAACTCTGATAGTGAGGGACCTTGTTAAACTTTGGCTCGTCACTACAAGCAGACAAAGGGGAAGTTATGTACCAACAGGACTATTACTTCAGTGCAACTGTGAAACGTAAGAAGGTTGGTGTTGTGAGTCGGTTGTAACTCTGATAGTGAGGGACCTTGTTAAACTTTGGCTCATCACTACAAGCAGACAAAGGGGAAGTTATGTACCAACAGGACTATTACTTCAGTGCAACTGTGAAACGTAAGAAGGTTGGTGTTGTGAGTCGGTTGTAACTCTGATAGTGAGGGACCTTGTTAAACTTTGGCTCGTCACTACAAGCAGACAAAGGGGAAGTTATGTACCAACAGGACTATTTCTTCAGTGCAACTGTGAAACTTAAGAAGGTTGGTGTTGTGAGTTGGTTGTAACTCTGATAGTGAGGGACCTTGTTAAACTTTGGCTCATCACTACAAGCAGACAAAGGGGAAGTTATGTACCAACAGGACTATTACTTCAGTGCAACTGTGAAACTTAAGAAGGTTGGTGTTGTGAGTCGGTTGTAACTCTGATAGTGAGGGACCTTGTTAGATTAAGGCTCGTTACGACAAGAAAACAAGGGAGAAGTTATTTACTAACAGAATTGAATTTGGGTATAATTTGTTACAATACTAGTGTTAGGCTCGTCAATCACAAGCCAACACGGCTGAAGTAACTTATCAACTAAACTATAACATTATAGTAAATATAATAATATATTTATCACATATAGTAATTATATTTCTTTGTTTTTATTGTTTTATACGTTCATTTTACACTATCCAATAAGCGTTAGCATAAAGAAAGTATTGTGATCATTCGAAACAAATTTTTAATAAGTCGGTCTAAAAATCCATTTAAGGATCCCCTGAACAAAAAAAAGTGGTTTTTTGAAATCAAAGTTGGGTGTCTGTCCGTATGTGTGTATGTGCAGTTCGCTGGAGGCTAAACGGATGGGTCAATTTTTATGAAATTTGGTATGAAGGTGTATTTAACCAATATCTCTAGATAGTTTTTTAACTTTTTTGAAATTTTAGTTTTTTATTTGTAAGGGTAAAAAACCTAAAAAATGGAATTTTATGAAAAACAGCTCTAACGATTTTAATTAAATTTTCAGAGAAAATGTGAATTACAATTTAAAATATTTGAGCAAAAACCGCATGTCTCTAACTCGACTTGTTTTTTAGATACGGCAAAAAACATATTTAAGAATTAAACTGGCCATTTTCTAAGTTTAGATTTTTTTAGTTTTTTTAATATGGGGGAAATTTGTGCCAATTCTTTGGAACTATTCATTTATTAATGGTGAGGTGTCCGTTCTTAACCAGTATACTGATAGTCGTATACAAGTGTAAACATTATATAATATATTCAGATAAATTACTAATGTGAAATATATTATTTGGAAAATTTTATCTGTTTATTTTCAAATATTTATCTAATGTGGTTGTCCTGTAATCATTATGATTAATGAGAGATATTTGTAAATTTTAAGTTTCAAAAACCTACAATTACATCACGAAATTACTTTATTAAAATTAACTTGTTTACACATAGAAAACAATCGTAAAGATATAAAGTTTACTGAAGCCTTACTATACTGTTAGTTATTTAACAAGGTTTAACAACGCTTCATATAACTATCGGAAAACTCAAGTTCAATAGATGTAAAGGCCAAACACTATTTTATTATGATACTGTGTCAGTGCGCCTTCATTAAAATTATGTACATTTCGATAAATTAACTATGCTATTTATAATTCATCTGTGAGTAACCTGTTACTTGTAAAGTAAAGCACTTACAAACCTGAGTAATTATTTAGAGTAATCCTTTTAAATTTAGCAGATTCTAGATAGTGGAATGAACTAAGTCTGTATGCCTGAACTCTAAAATATCTTAAGAGTTTTACTTCTTTTAATAGGAAAACAAAAATAACCTTTGTTCTTTGGTTATATTTGAATAATAGGTGTTTATTTATTTGTTTTATATATTAATATGAAAAAAACTATAAAATATAAAATTCTCACTAAGCCAAATGAATTACTATAAAACTAACATGTGATTGGGTATTTTATTAGGTTTCAATTAGGGCAGTTGTAGACCTGACAAACAATCATTTAAGGATACTAAATAGTATAAGAGAGTTGAATATACAGGGTGTTCAGTAAAACTGTTTCAATAATTTCGGATGTTATTGTACACATAAAAATGAGCAAAAAACTTCATATGAAGGTATGTACTAAAACCTTTAGTTTTCCGTCTATCTCTCTTTATGCGTTTTTAACATAAAAATTCATAACTTTGCATCCATTGAAAGTACAATTCTGAAATTTCATGATTGTACTACCATATAGTAGTTCGTTTAAAAAAAAAATATATAAAAAACTCACCCGTTTCAAAATGGGGCATGCTTAGTTTTTTATAACTGAAATATCTAAAAACTGACTAATTTTACAAAAACATTTCAAGCATAATGTTTCTTAGTAAATATTACTATAATATTCGCAGTGTTTGTTTAAAAAAAGTATTAAAACCAGCTGAGTTATGCTGCAAAACGTAAAACATTGTTTTACAGCATTAACCATAGGCTAGTGTGGTTTTAAATATGTGTGTTCCTTTGTGAACAGCTGATTTCATGTCAATCTGCTATTTCATATGAACAGCTGTTTATTTATGCTATTAATATTAGGTTTGGTTTCCATTCCAATTCAGGAGTTTTTACTGAAATCGGTCGGCCTTAGTTACCTTTTCTTTAGTGATTAAAGCTTCCTGTCTCTGCAAGTCGTTGATGGACCTTTATAAAAGTTGTATGACGAGGTATAACACGATTTTTAAAACGTTCCTGATACAATCTTCTCGCTTGAGTACTACTACAATGAGCCACGCAATACACCAAATTCATGTCTGCCATTTCTGAGTTAGTAAGGTTGTACTGTACATTACATTATCTGCCATTAGTTGTCAATAAAAAATAAAAGGAAGCTATGAAAATAAAAATAAAAAATACGTCATAAGAAAATAAATTACTAACACTAAATAATTAAAACTAACAATATAATAAAAAAACTTTACAGAAACACAAACAAAAAAACGTGTACATGACAGTGTTCTTTTTGTTACTAATGAGTAATGCCAACAATAGAAACCAAACCTAACATAATAGCATAAATAAACAGCTGTTCATATGAAATAGCAGATTGACATGAAATCAGCTGTTCACAAAGTACACACATATTTAAAACCACACTAGCCTATGGTTAATGCTGTAAAACAATGTTTTACGTTTTGCAGCATAACTCAGCTGGTTTTAATACTTTTTTTTCAAACAAACACTGCAAATATTATAATAATATTTAATAAAAAACATTATGCTTGCAATTTGTTTGTAAAATTAGTCAGTTTTAGATGTTTTATTTATAAAAAACTAAGCATGCCCCATTTTGAAACGGGTGAGTTTTTTATGTAATTCTCTAAAACGAACTACTATATGGTAGTACAATCATGAAATTTCAGAATTGTACCTTCAATGGATGCAAAGTTATGAATTTTTATGTAAAAAACGCATAAAGAGAGATAGACGGAAAACTAAAGGTTTTAGTACATACCTTCATATGAAGTTTTTTGCTCGTTTTTATGTGTAAAATAACATCCGAAATTATTGAAACAGTTTTACTGAACACCCTTTATATATATGTTAATAATAGCTTCAAGACAAACTCCAACAAGTATCTACTCGTCAGCTTTGACTGCTCCTGCCTTTGAATCATGGACAGGGTTTAATTGACCAGTACTTTAAATGTGAGTATAAATAAATCGTATGACTTTCAAAGCCACTAACCAAACTAAAAGGAGAGCGAATAAAAATTTGTAAACGATTGATTCAAGTTCAAAAAGCTACTACCTAAACATTTTGTCATCTGACGTTATTTCCCCTTACCGAGCATAGATAGGCATCCTTACGTTATGTGTATTGGCCCACTCACCATTCAATACATATAATGTGGTATTATCCCACCCACTCATCAATAGACTTATAGTATACCCGTCCACCAATACACACACAGTGGAATTGACGTACAGTGGTACACCAATACCCAAGTTCCTCCTAGGCTCAGAAACAACAATTCTACATTTTAGGAGAAGATGTGGAATCCATGTGAACACCAAGGTCAGACACTGTATCTCTACGTTGCATTTTTGATCTATCGATGTGGTATGGAACGTATTTGTCTACCTTTAAAAGAAAAGTTCTTTCCTTGATTCAGGGGCACATGTTTGGCAGTAGCCCACTGACTGCAAGGCTGAGAGATTCAGGGGCACATGTTTGGCAGTAGCCCACTGACTGCAAGGCTGAGGGATTCAGGGGCACATGTTTGGCAGTAGCCCACTGACTGCAAGGCTGAGAGATTCAGGGGCACATGTTTGGCAGTAGCCCACTGACTGCAAGGCTGAGAGATTCAGGGGCACATGTTTGGCAGTAGCCCACTGACTGCAAGGCTGAGAGATTCAGGGGCACATGTTTGGCTGTAGCCCACTGACTGCAAGGCTGAGAGATTCAGGGGCACATGTTTGGCAATAGCCCACTGACTGCAAGGCTGAGAGATTCAGGGGCACATGTTTGGCAGTAGCCCACTGACTGCAAGGCTGAGAGATTCAGGGGCACATGTTTGGCAGTAGCCCACTGACTGCAAGGCTGAGAGATTCAGGGGCACATGTTTGGCAGTAGCCCACTGACTGCAAGACCGAGAGATCTTAAGTTTGGAAACGTTACATTTTTATTAATAACTCTAGTATATTATTATTTTTTATTGCTTGAGAGCAATTAGTGCTGTCTAAGAATTCAGATATAACCATAAAGTTATGAATTTAAAAATTCGTAGAACATAAATTTAGAATCACATTGTACTGGATCAACAATTTTTTAGCGTCATTTGGAGTATTTATCTTTTGTAGACAAACCCTTTACTATCACTATCACTGTGCGTGTATAGGTGGGCAGGTGGGTCACTATCACTGTACGTGTATGGGTAGGTGGGTGGGTCACTATCACTGTGTGTGTATGGGTAGGCGGGTGGGTCACTATCACTGTGTGTGTATGGGTAGGCTGGTGGGTCACTATCACTGTGTGTGTGTATGGGTAGGCTGGTGGGTCACTATCACTGTGTGTTTGTATGGGTGGGCGGGTGGGTTAGGTTAGGTTAGAGACCTTTTTTACGTCGAATACTTTTTTCGACCCTCACTAATAATATGTATGCCAACACTATATGAAAAAATCTAAATATCTTGAAAAATAAAATAAAAAATTACAAGTAGACTATCAATATTACGTAATATTTAACATAATTTGTTTATATTCATTAATATACAAATATTTCATTAATAGTGAACAAAATCATCTTAAAAACAGGAAAATTTCAAAATATATATTTGAACTCCACTTTCAGTTACAATAAAGAGTTAAGATTATTTTATTATAAATTATAACAAATAAAGCAATAGTAATCAGTCACGTTCCATTAAATATATAACTTTAACTTGGTTTAAATAACATTTCTTTAAAATACCTATTTGAGTATATTTACGTTTTTTTCTTAATAGTTTCATAAAGACGAAAGCAATGTTTCAGTGGAAGGAAATCAAATTAAGTTTCAGGATGAATTACTCTATGGGAAGTTACAATAATAAACTCCGGCAAGTTACATCATGTGACATATTACGACATCTAATGTCTGATACAACCTCTTCCTTACCACTGAACCTTTCTATTTTACACTTCCGGTTTATACATCTAGATCGAGGTCATTTTAACAATGTGTTGAAGTGAGAGGGATCTATATTACTATAATTGTAAATACAGAATTACTATTGAGGTTGTTGAAGATAGTATTACCAATATAAGTTTAAACGGAATCAGTCTTTTGTACTTAATTTTTTTATGGAAAAAATAAACAAAACTTATAAAATATATAATCTTTTAAACGATTGAAGGTATGTAAACGGATTATTGTTTTTTACACCAGTTAAGTCTTTAATACTATTCAATGATTTGTTGCATATTTTTTACAAATTAAAACTATTATATCAGATCATATAGTCTACACTTGTGGAGTAACAGATTAATTTTCTTTGGTAGTTTGCGTATCATCAATTTACTTACTGCCCCAGTGGCGTATTAGTTTCATTTAAATGGATGGATTGGATAGCCATTACCTCTATACGTATATGGGTTGGGGAAAGATACATCACCACTGTACGTGTGTATGGGGTGGTGGAAGGATTACCACCACTGTACGTGTATGGGTGGGCGGAAGGGACATCACCATAGTACGTGTATGGGTGGGTGGAAGGGACTTCACCACTGTACGTGTATGGGTAGGCGGAAGCGAAATCCGTATGGGTGGGTGGGAGCGACATCCGACCCAGAACCACTATAGTGTTTGGGGTGGTTGGAAGCATCATCATCACAGTACGTGTATGGGTGGGTGAAAAGGATTTTACCACTGTACGTGTATGGGTGGGTGGAAAGGTCATCACCACAGTACGTGTATGGGTGGGTTGAAAGGACTTTACCACTGTACGTGTGTGGGTAGGTAGAAAGGTCATCACCACAGTACGTGTATGGGTTGGTGGAAGGGTCATCACCACAGTACGTGTATGGGTGAGTGGAAGGGTTATCACCACTGTACGTGTATGGGTAGGTGGAAGGGATATCACCACAGTACGTGTATGGGTGGGTGAAAAGGATTTTACCACTGTACGTGTGTTGGTGGTTGTGTGAATCTGTACAATTGTACTGATATATTTAAAAAATAAACTAAGAAAAATAAACCATTTACTTCAGTACATTGTTAAATTTGCAATTTTACTAAAATGTGTTCATTTCAATGCTTGTATTTTGTTCATTACTCTATTTTACCACGAAATATTTTAAAAGTTGTTCTTAAAATAAACTTTCATGTAAATTAAGTACTTTTTATCATTAAATATATGATCATTTCAATTACCTTTTAATAAATATTTGCTTCTAAGGGTAAGAAAGGAAAGCTCTAAAATATAGAATCTCTGCAACAAAAGGACGGCTTATCTGAGACTGGGCGTACAATAGAACCCCTTATTTGTAGAAATTAATAGATAAATTATAAACACCCCATACATTGAAACTGTATCTCACTCCACCGTCGGCGAGAACAATAGCCCCTACATCGCTTGCCCCAGTGTTGCTCTTTGTATTAGAAATGGTTACATGTGACATCTTGAGATTGACGTTTTATTATATTTGAATCAAATTAAGAACTACTACACTACGTATGTTCTATTATCCTTAGAGTTTTTAATACCTAAAATATTGTTTTTGCAACCGAAAAAAAAAATAATAATGCCATAGTAACAGCTGTACGAATTGCATTGTAATATTAAATTAGTTATATTTATTTGGCATTCTCTTATTTCGTCCACTACAATCATATTTTAACAGGGTTAATTAATTACTAAATGATGAAGTGGTATTGTAACACTAAATGTCGGGTTCCAATCATTTTCATAAAATATAATTTTTCAAATGATGGAATAAAAATCAACACTAAATCCTCGCTTTAATACAGTCAACATTGCAGTGATGTAATTCAGCTACTTAGGGTCAATATGGAGATTGTATGCGTTAAGATGTATCAAAGGTGCTTTGTTCGCCTATATATCTTTCGCTCGGCCCTCTTAACAGCGACATTGTGTCCGCTTAATAGGTGCTATGACCCTGGAGTGTAAGATAAAATGTGATCTATCTTCTGAAGAGATTATTTTTTTACTATACAGTTAATATATTTTCCATACAGTCTCCAATATGTACATAGGAATGTAAGGAATGTACATATGGATTATTTATCGCCAGAAGAGTGCCATTTCCATATATTTTTTTATAAAAAGACAAACTTACGCTTGTTCCGAGCTATTAAAGAGGGGTTTTATGGTTGATTCAGTTAATATTGCAGTAAAATGTTTAAAAATAATATGCATGTTTTAGGTAAGTTTATGGTTAATTTATTTTTATAATTCAAAAGAGTTTTATAGGATAATTAATGGTATTTACATAAACAATTTTGTTCTATAGAAGCAGCGTCGTTGATCTTGAAAGTTGACTTTTTTTGGCATTTACTGACATCATACTAACTATATATTATAAAGTTAATAATTATGGCTACTTACTTTTTTTATTAATTGCATCCTAAAAATAACTATATATTGTAATATTAATTATTTAATATATTAATTATTTATTATAATAATTATTTAATTATTATAATAATTAACCGAGAAGGTTGTTGAGGGATTAGAAGATCGAGATTACACACTTAGTGTATTTCTCGACTTATCAAAAGCTTTCGATTGTGTTGACCACTCTAAGCTGCTTGACAAACTTGAATTTTATGGTATAAGAGGAGTGCCGCTCAAGTGGCTTCACTCTTTTCTGAACAACCGATTCCAAGTTGTCCAAATTTCAGACAAATTCTCTGAACCAATAGAGCTGAGATACGGAGTTCCTCAGGGCTCAATAATCAGCCCGATTCTTTTTCTCATCTATGTCAACGACATAGGGTCATCGCTAATGCATGGGCAACTCATTCAGTACGCAGATGACACGACCCTTTTATTCAGAAACAAATTAACACCGATCCTTGAACAACAAGCTTTTTTTGATTTAAACAATTGTGTCCAATATTTCAACAGTCTCAATCTTGAAGTAAACCCCTCAAAATGTAATGTTTTGTCATTTTCGTTGCGACCATATGATGACATGGAGAGACCACTCATTTGGCTGGCAGATAAACGGTTAGATGAGACTGTTAGTTCAAAATTCTTGGGAATACACCTGGATCGAGGGTTGACCTGGAATTCGCACATGGACCATATTTGCTCCAAATTGTCCTCAGGCATTTATGTTTTGAGAACGTTAGCAAAATTCTGCCCAATTCAAGTTCTAATGACGGCCTATTACGGTTTGATTTACCCCCATCTCACCTACGGTGTGGAGCTGTGGGGAGCTTCTGCAAACAATCAGTTTAGCAGAGCATTTAAATTGCAAAAACAAGCGGTTCGCACTGTTGCACAATTAAAGTTCAGAGAAACCTGCAAAGAAACATTTAAAAAATTGCAACTGTTGACATTGCCTAGCCTTTACATACTGGAGACAACCCTATTTAGCATATCCAAAAGCGTTATGACAAGTGGTCGGGACATACATACACACGACACAAGAGGCAGAAACAACTACCGAACTGGGAATCACAGGACGGTAGTCCACGAACGCTTGCCCTCACACGCAGGTGTTTGTTTTGTCAACAAGTTGCCGGATTCAATTAAGAATGCCCCAACGCTCAAGGCGTTAAAAACTCGTCTCAAACGCTGTTTAGCGTCTCATGCATTTTATAGTGTGGACGAGTTTATGGCATACAACTGGGAGACCGCATAATCAGAAGACTGACAACCGGTGTCGGAAGTGGGGATTTGGTATGAGTGACTATGAGTGCAACAGTAAATGATGTATGTTTTGACAGAGGCTTTTATGTGGGATGTATGTTTTAGATTTTTATATAGGGATGACGTTTGCTATACATTTTTGTAATGTCATTGCAAATAAATATTTGATTTGATTTGATTTGATTTATTATATTAATTAATTATTATATTCAATGCTGTAATGTATTAAGCACGTACTTATTATTTGTTTATGGAAGTGAAGCATGAAAGACTTTTATAAAAGACCCACAATAAACACTTTAAATTGGAATTACTGCTTTATTGTAATTGGGCTCCAACCTGTATTGAAGCGAGAAAATAAAATAATATAATACTAAAAACTATAACATTTATTTTTTTATATTTTTCAGGACTGAACCTAGAATATTCTTAATTTATTGATAGAGTTTGTTGACTTCTTCAGTAAAGTGCTTGTAAAAAGAGGTTTTGATCAATTAAAAATATATAACTTTCGTACGCAATGTTTATTGATTTAAATGCTTAAAATTAATGAATTAGTCATTAAAACGTCATGACATTGGAAGAAAAATTATATTTTTAATAAAAATATCCAAATTTGTTCTTATAATTTTCTTCGAAATTCAAAAACCTGCACAGCCGTCCTGAATATAACTTTCAAAAAGTTAGGATGTACTTTAGATCCGGCCTTATCGGGACTTTAATGATATCCAGGATATCTCATTGTAGATTTGCAAATTACTTTTTGCATTCTTGAAGTTTTTAGTACAAACTACACATATACAGCTGAACAATACACAAAACGTTCTCTTGACATTAAGATAGTGTACCGTATAATGAACACGTATTCTCAACCTTTAATTTAAATATTTTACTGTGGTTTGAAAATATGTAAAGCTACATCTACAAGCCAGTTAATACATTACCAATAAGATTGTATACTTATCACTGTAAGTCTACCAAAATGTACTTGGGTTTTAGCCTACACAGCCTAAAGTAAACTACACTGAACGTGTAACGTGGAGACACGTAGGCTGCCAAATTACGTTTGGGCGTAAACCTTCTAATTACATCAATAAAGTTGTAATCCAGTCTCTAAGTTGGCAGCTGTGTCTCTTGCTATATATGGAGTTAACTTGTCACTCACTAATTAGCTGTGCCACGTAGACTAATTGTATACCTAATATTTGGGGGAGGTTTTGAGTAATGAGGGAGAAAATAATAATTATTGAACAACAAAAACGTAATATTTCTTTATATTTAACTAACGTATATGTATTTAATTGGTTCTAATTAGATAATTATTTTAAAGAAGTGTTGTATAAATGTGAATATAAGTTGTAAGGGATATATTTTTATGTGAGATTCAATGTACGTTTTCCAAAATAAAGACAGTGCAAGTGAGCCTATTCGATCTTTGCACAGTATTTCGGATTATAGAAAATATGTTATTTATTACTTAAACACTGCTATCGCAACTGACTGCCAAGATTTTACAACAATAATTAATTGGTTTAACTTATATTGAAAGGAAAATAAACATTTGAAAATAATATTATTTAGCTTTTTTTATTTAATTTGAAATCAAGATAACACATATAAGGTTTAAACATTGTATTGCTGTCTCCAGAAGTGCTAACAGATATGAAATAGGTTATCTTCGTCAAACACTTTTGTGGAATCGAGAAAGGAGTATTCAAATTTTGAGGTTTAAAATCCCATCTTCAGAAAAAAAATACGAATTTCAAATTGTAGCACTCAATGTCTAAACAAATTTTGTTTTAAAAAACCCTCGAAACTCGAGTAGTCTTGCCTGAATTCTGTAGAAGTGATCGATAAAAAACTGTAACTTATTTCATAAACTTATAAAAACGTTCTATTTCAGCTATATTTTTAATATGTACTTGTTATTTCACAGCTTGGTTGATTTGACGCCTTTTTTACATAGCGTAAGACACTATAAAGAAGTAAATTTTTTCAAACTGTCTTCATTTATCACAAAACAACCTTAGCTTTTCTAACGTGGTTATTCATAATATAGCAATAACATTAAAATTAGTTGAGATCTTAACAGTATTAAAATTAACTGTACAAAATGATCGATTGTATGAGCTCTTAAATGCAAGTAAATAAGTTTAAATTCAATTAATCTTTTCAAGTTTAAGAAACTACATAAAAACATTGGTGAAAAACTTTATTTATAGTTTAGTTCAGACGATAGAAAATTTGTTATATTTAAGTTTCATATATAACATATAAAAATATGTTAGAATTAAAATAGTTAGTTGAAAAAAATGATTTTCATTCGAGAATTTTTTCATAATATACTGAACTAGGGGGCACCCCTGCACGCTTAGCGTGCCAACCCCGTCGTCACTCGCTACGCTCGTGAGGTATGCTCAGCCTGCGGCCTCACCAAGACACTCTGCTACAGTCCCATTTTTGGATCTTGGCATGTCACCTCGTGATTAAGATCGATCTACGACCTTACCAGGACTCTTAAGCAGTATTCTATGAACTATAAATTTAAAAAAATAACTTTTTAGGAGGCATGTCATAAAAAGTAAACTGCAAAACAAATAATTATTTATTTTTTATTTTCACGTTTCACCACATGTTTTAATTACCGAGGAAAAAAGGTTAACAACAAATACAGATCACCTGATCAAGTAAAAGTAGTGTGTGCTACACTCTCAAGGTGAAATGTAGAACTACAATAAATCAAAACATATACAGTACTGTTGTTGTGAGAACTTCAATCTGCTTATGGCATGTGAAACTACATTAAACCACACAGTCATATGTTTTTTGTAAACAATTCAGATTCTCCATTTGAATAACATGGGATCTTTAGGAGCCCGTGGGGCGGAACCCTGTGGACGGATCTGCATCAAACTTCACAGAAACCATATCGGGAGTATACAGGACAACATCCTAAAGTTTCATGGCGATCGGTGGGATGGTTTGGCAGCGCATAAACTTCAAATATATATATATATATATATATATATATATATATATATATATATATATATATATATATATACAAACATCCTCTTTTATAAATATAGATATCGCTGCTACAATTTCAATCCTGTAGTTATTGGAAGCGTTATACTGGTCCCTTCCTTGTATTGATTAGAAATAAATATAAAAAAATGAAAAAAAAACTTAACACGCACTAGTCATATATTCTGTGACGTACCTGTATAAACAAAACTATATTATTAAATTAGTTATAATATAGTAATTGATAATAAGTAATTATATGAAACCCACTCTTATTTAATGTTTGATTTGTTAATGAAATAATAATTGAATCAACCGCATAACTTCATATTATAAAATGTAATAAAACATACTATTGGCACTAGTGGTGCAGTGTTGTAATCCAAGTACTTGGGGACAAAGTGCTGTGGAGAATGTAGGGCGTTCACCAATGGTTAGTATCAATGTGGACACTACTAGAGAAGTCTGGGGTGTCCGTGTTGGTTGGTAGTCAAGGTTCAGGTAGTCAAGATTCGGAAGAGTATCAGGCTTTTCAGTTAATTGAAAATCAGACCATTAATACGTGGTTCGGATTCCACGTAAAGCAGTAAGTCCCTATGTTTACCTGGATATTGGGTTATTAATAGTTATAAGAAATAACTATATACGTTCATCTAGCTCATCACACTCATTCACCCTTCATATTAACCCACATCTCTACGATCGGCGTCTTACTGATAGTTAATAACAGTGGTCATTAACGAGAACTCAATATTTGTGTTCATGTTTTAACATTGACGGTTAGTTTATCTTATCTACGAGCATGTACAAAGCACCTCTCAGTCCTTTAAGGCTCAACCGGATATTCTGACGTCATACAAAGCTCTGTACTCCCTTTGATAATTTCTATCCTGGAGATTCCAGCCTAGGGCTCAATGCTTTGTACACAACAGTTCAGCTAGAAACCAAAACATATCATCAGAGAGAGTATAAGTTTATATCTTATTGTTCAACTAACACGTGTAAATCTATAAAATGGATAACAGTAATATCTTGTAAAATGTAATATTCTTTCTATGATAGAAAATATGACAATAACAATGGTATACTATAGGGATTGTTTCTTGGTTACTTGAAAATCATTTTGTCATATTTATTTTGTTCACTTTGTTAACAAAATTTATATTTAAAACATCTGTTATACAGGTTTAGTTAGGGATAGTAAAAATCGTGTTCAAACTTAAATAATTCGTGTAATATTAAATAGTTTGTAGTAATATTATTAATTATTTGGCAGCGACAAAACATAAATAAATAAACCAAATTTATGTTCAACTAATGCATAATGCAAAACGTAAATTATAATAAATAACCAATTTACAAAAGAAATTGGTTCCTACCTTACTCATCTTAATCTCAATTATATCAACTTTTTATATTTTTCCTGTGGTGAAAATACAAAATAAAATAGTTTTTTGTGGTTTGTCAACTTCCAATATATTTTATTTCACTGCTGTAATAGTTGTTGACTTAAATAGCTGATAATGATAATAGTGCTGCCAACATAAATTTATGTTTGACAAAATAGTAACAACATTGTTTAATATTCTCTATATTATAATTTAATACACTATTTTGTCAAATCATGAAAAAACAATAGCTAGGCATACATTTTCAAAATGTTTGCTGTAATCTTGGCAGATTAGATCATCTTTTTTTAATGTATATTTTTAAAAAAAAGTTATTTCAATGGTAAGCTCAATAAGGAGTCTGGACATTTTGAGCTCTCATATCTACGTTATTAAACAAAATATCGAAAAAGTTCCAAGTATAAAAGTCTTAAAATTACTATTTCTATCTAAAATTATCATAAAATATAGGTTTGTACTATACAAGAAATCAGAGTTGGCCACCATATTGGAAAATTTGAAATATGTATTTTTTATAGTTTTCAAAAATATGGTAAGGTTCAGCATTTTAAGTTTTTTGTCAATCTAGAGGTTTCCAGGATCACAATGGTAGCCCATTTGTAAAAAAAACCTGTGTACTACATTATCTGTACCACAGTAGGTCTTGAAATACCTGATTATTATGACCCAGTACAAACTCATCCTTACTATTATAATCACCCCTTACTTCCAAGACCCCCATCATTTAAATATGGAACTGGTCACTCAGAAAAATATTCTGAAAATATCTTATAGCATAAACGTTTTTATTGATTATTCATATAGGATTATTACTCATTCTTTAGTATACACTAAACTAATTACTCAATTATTAAAAAGCATATTTTTTATTAATACACATCCACTCAGATTTCTAATCTAAATATTACGTACATATATGTTTAGTAAATATTGATTTAAAGATACCTAAAGCCTCGTTTAGGGCCCAACTATTTTTTAACTAGGAAATGATTGGGAGTGACGATAGACGGAAACCTCATATGTATATCTCACATTAACAACCTGTGCAGAAAGTTAACTACAAGATTATACGTAATAAAGAGAATAAAATCTATAAAAGACGTAGCTTCAGAAAAAAACAGCTTACTTTTCTTAGTTTGGGTCAAACCCCCAATATGGTCTCCTTATCTGGGATAATTACTGGGGAGGAAATCTCCAGCGCGTACTAGTGACTCAGAAAAAAAGGAAAAAAAAAAACTTTGTGCACGAATGAGGCTTTTTCAAGAGTTTGTAACACACAGCAATTCAACACCATACTAGAGAGACTTACACGTTTCTTATCGTCTCTTTCTCTCTATTTGAGGAACAGGCCCTTTCACATAGGTTTGAACAGTTTTAGAACTGTCTGCCCGAGGACCTTAAGAGACATAGGATGATGTGAATAAAACCTGAAAACCCCGAGTGCCTACTGAATTATCATCATTTGAGAGTGCTCACTCCAACTTCAGTTGAATTTAACACACACACTCAACTCGCAGGCGAGCAGGAACTCCAACGATAAGTCTAATTATGACTTGCGAGTGGCAACTCCGATTTTAGTTGAGTAAAACCGAGTGTCCACTCACGAAAAAGCGAGTCTGCTCCCTAGCAGACTCACCGCTGCCGAGTGTGTACTCGAGTAAGTTTATTATGGCTGAATTTATGCCAATACTTGCACGTATAATTTACAATGTTCGAAGAGAGTCGAGAAATTATGACTACTGATCACTAAACAGATACGATAAGGAAAATATGTTGTACATTTGACTTTTCAATAATAATAGGATAGTCTATAGATTTTTTTACAAATTTTAGCTGATTCTCAGATGATTCAAAGTTAATTTTATCTTTCGTGTCGAAATATAATCTAAGGTTAATAAATAAGTTCAAAGTTCCTAATTTAAACTTACATATGAATTTAGAAGTTTTGAATTGTATAAAATACCACGGTTCAGTAATACAGATGGTAAGAATTCGTTGAGTTATGCCACTCCAAACATTTTTAATGAGACCGATTGATTACCAATTTAAAAAAAGAATATAAAAAGTATATTGGTTTTCTATTGTATATCCGTTGCCAGTGATACATATATATAAAAATACATGTATGTATTTTTTTAACAAAGGTTTTCTTTAAGGTGTTGGTATTAATCAATTAGGCTAGGAAATCGTATTTATTTTTTTCCTTTATAATAAGGTTGTTGAATTTTTCATTTTGTTATGTCTAACGTATGTACATCTACGCTCTTCACATTCATTCACCACTCACATTCATCCATATTTTGAAGATTGGCGTGTTACTAATGAATAACTGTTATGGTATTTTACTCCATATTATTTCATCAGTATATATATTTTGTTGCATTATTTGCATATTTATTTAAAAAATTCTAATAACATCACACGAAACAAACTTTGAAATAAAACGAATACTCAAAAAAGTTATCGGTCAAACTCATTTGATAAGCGCATCAAATTGCATAGTTGTATAAATTTTGTAAATAAAGTGTTTCGTAACAATAAAGAGAAAAGCTCAGCGCCTGCGAACTAACTGATACTCTATCCGTCATACATTGTTGGTTGGAGACAGGCGCGGGGGAGGGAGGAGAGGAAGGCCGCGACCTTGCTTGGAATGCGGAAATCTAGGTCACTAGGTTATCTGGCCGAAAGATATCAGTCGATTAAATAGCTTAAAGAGATTTAAATGCCCGCTCTCCACTACAGGTTAAAGTAACGAACTGTTGTATTTTGAATGGCGTTTCTTTCTGATTTTATGAGTCTGCTGGTCGTATATAAGACAATAATTTATAATTTTTCATAGTGCTATATTTCATGCAATCATGATTTTTGTTTATTATGTGAGTATGTTTGTATATGTGTATACTGTATGTATATATATTTTTTGGTAGTGTATTATATTTTGTTCGTTATAATAATTCATTTACTTAAATTATTAAATAATTATTATTGTTTATATTATATTTTATTTAAGTTGCTTCAAGTATAGTTTTATTTTCACCACTTAGTTGTTTTAATTGTACAGTATCAGTTATTGTACATCGCTACCACAGAGCGCTAGTTGGTTTTATTTTCATTAATTAATTTTGTTTAATTTTTTAATATAAAAAATTTCTTATATTCCTTATTCTAATATTATAAAATTTTTGTGTACAGTATTTAATATCGGCACACAACAACAAGCAATGTTATAAAATTTTTGGTAAATAATTAAATTAAGTTTTTTAAAAATCAATTAACGTTCGGCAGATAAACAAAATGTTTTTGAAATTAAATGAATCACACAACAACAAACTCTGTAAACGAAAATGGGGGAATCCAAAACAAAAGATTCAGGTTGTGACCTGTCTCAGTATGACCCTACTCAAGGTCCGCATGACTACGTGAGCAGGCACTCGCGTTTTTAAAGACAACTTTATTCAACTGAATTCGGGACCTGACTCAGCTTTGGGAGTAGTCACTCAGCCTCGTTGTGGTCAGGCTGCAACTTTATTCACGTCACCCATAGTGTGACGGCATTAAGAAACGTGTCGAAGTTGTGGCTACTACAAAATTCATTCTATACAACAGAGATTATCTGAAAAAAAGAGTATATCTAAGAACCAAACTGGACTTTTGCTATGTTAAGTAGATTGTTAACTTACAATTGTAATTGTGTGACACATACTCACTACTTACATTCTAATAGTTATATTATTTTTGAGGAGTTGCAATTCCAAACGAATTCATAAACTAATAAATAACATATGTTTTTTAAGGACCTTTTCCGTCAATTCACATCACTACTTTTTCTGTTACTTCACTACTACTACTTTTTTATCGCAATTACGGTTAGGTTAGGTTAGGTCAGGTTATGTTATGTCAGGTGGCTACTAAAGTTGATCACAAACTGGTAAATCCAATGATTGACTTACCACCGAATGCGCTCTCCATGTGTAAGTTTTTGGAAAGCGTTGAGATAAGGCCAGCGATATCGGATTCCTAGCGGATAAGGAATACCACAATGGACGTAAAATGATTGAGGAACAGTTATTAGAGCAATGGAATATTTATCAAGCGGCACTGAATTAACGAAAGTAAAAAAAGTAGTGATAGGGAATTAACGGAAAAGATCCTTTTTTAGTTACAAAACCATTAACATTAACATTACTCATCAACCACACTGTCATTATTCAAAGTGGCGTGTCGAAATGTTGCGACTTTCGACAGAATGTGACAACCATTATAGAGCGACAGAGTGAAACAAACATAGACCGACGTAGATTAGTGGAACAATTGCCTACCTCATTACATAGTCTGGAAACAGCTGTTGGGTCGCAGCATTTGTTTACCTTTGAGAGAACTGTTTGTTTAACTAAATATATTTAAATAGTCCTTTGCGAAAGGGAAGTCCTTTGCGAATTCATGTGAAGTGTACCGGATATAATAATTATTTAATATAACCACATTCTTACAACATACAGTCACGACACTTCCATTGAAGCGCTAGTGCGACACTAGAGCTCCAAGTAGCCAGCAAGCACAACTACCCTGCATTACGTGGATCTGTAAATGTAAACATGCTGCTGGCTGGCCGCTAGGACCACTAGTATCGTGCTTATCGCCAATTTATAACTGAGTGTTGCAACTGTATGTTATTAGAATATGACATAACTCTTATGTAATGACTTATAAATATTAAATTCCGTAAGCGAATCGGTGTCAACCGAATTTCTCGGACGTGCAAGAATGGTTTTATTACACGGTTAGATTGATTTTAAAACTTAAGGGCTAAGGAAATTTATGGTATATAAACAGCAACTGTGGGTAAGCAAGCTATATGAAAGCCAATACTAATAGGAACAAGTTATAAGCGTTCCATCTTGCTTCTGAAGTCACGTAGTATCATCAAGATCAAGTAGCACTAAACAACATATCTTATGTTTTGTTCTATTTATACATTTGTTGACATATTTTGTTTAAGTACATGCTGAACTGTTTAGTACAAATATGTTATACTTTACGTGCTATATTTAAAGTTAAGAAACATTAGCTTTGTAATTTAAATTAAATTGGTTAAGTAGAAAAATATTTACATGTATAATACCGTACACATCAACATACTTTTGTGGAAAGCACCCTATAGTCGTATAAGAATTTTAATACCTTTTAAGTCAGCTTAAATATGTTTTTTTATGATTATGAGTGTTGGTATATGCGAAAACAATTGAAATAAAATTAAACTCTTAATGAATTATTACTTTGGTTTATCTTGATTTATAAAACTTTCTGTTTACTGAAACTATCTCTGTAGAAAGCTGGTGACCTTGAAAATAAAAAAAATATATTTGATCTAGGTATTTATGATAGTTTCATGGACTTTAAAAAATATAATGTAGTGGCCATTTTTGGTTCTTCAGGGATATTCAGAAAAAGGGACTCTTTTAGTTGTGAGAATATTTATTCAAAAATTATTGTCTAACAAAGTAAAATATATTAATGTCGAGAAAATCTTTGTTGATTCATAAAAATATAGAAGAATAAAGTACAACTTCATAGTGGAATTTTTAAATGTACAAACAAATATAACAGCAATAAAACAACGAAAAGTAATTCTATGAAAATTAATAAAAAAATAAAAGCTTAATAACTAAATATTAGATTAGAGATGTAAAATAGTATTATTTGTGAAACAGATATTTCAGAAAAAACAAGCCATAGTTAAAGGGAAAAAGTAAAATAAATCTTTGTAATTTATAAATCATTTTCCTCACTAGGGAATGACATGCAATTACTGTACCAAAGGAGGTTGAAGACCGACAGGAGCAAAACCATCCGTTCCGAGGCTGGCAGGTTGATCCAAGAGGACGTTGGAGTGCGGGAATCATCAGGGAAGTTTGTCCTAGGGTGACGCGACTACAAGGGAGGTCTGGATACTTCCGATTTTAACTACATAAGATGACTTTTTTCTTTGTTTTTTTTTTTTTCTTTCTTTATTATGTGTGAACCTAACTCACTCGTGTGTGAATTAAAATTTCCATTGCTCTGACCAAAAACCTACACTTGTTACGATTTTGTATGTATAGTTAGTACATTTCAATTGATCCAGAGGGGCTGGGCAGGCACTAGATAACACCATATATTGTCAGTCAATAGGTTCTTTTCAAGAGATCATGGGGTTCTATCCAACCCTCAGTTTGGTATCCGCTCTGCGTACGGCCACACGTTCACTTACAGCTTCATAAATGATCATGATTAGAACAATAATTTGTTTTACCATTTTAAAATAGCATTTCACTTTATTGTCCTTCTTTTTTTTACTATGAGAATAAACAAACTCAAGATGAACTATAAACATCACTTCAATTTTTATAGTTCTTCTTATGAAGCTCTTCTAGTAAGAAATACAATAAGCTAGAAGCTCTTCAGTAGAAAAATATACACTACACCATAACACTTTTCAACACTGTAATAAATGAACGTTTTAATTGATGAGGAATTTTGCTATCACAAAAATACTATCACCAGCATACTTTCTTGAATGACAATATGCCTCATCTGAAGGGCTTTTATTTTTAAATGATGAGTAAAGATTGCTAGGTTATATTTAAGTAATACATGTTGAGCCCGTGGTTAGTGCGGTGGAGGGTTTTCTGACATCTTAGTAATATTTCAATTGTGAACAAGAAACTTTTTTTATAAGTTTTATGTATATTTCAGTGATTTAATTAAATATATTAGTTACTTAATTAAATACACTTACAAAACAATAAATTGTTTTTGGAAATAATTACATTTTCATCTTTTTTTAATATACAGTCATTTATAATATTTTATGTTTTATTTTTAATTTTAATTGTTATATTTTCTCTGAAGTATTTTATTTAATTAACTACTACCAGACGTTTAGGAATAACAAACCACACATATGCAATCTCTTTACTTATATTTTACTAACTTACACATTTTGCATCACACAAGTGCTTATCAAATGATCAAGATTAATACAAATTCCAAACATAATATTATATTTCGTTTTAAAATCCATTTTTCAAACTAATTTCTTTAAACTTATATAAAAATTATTCATATTTTTATTCAACTTTGATTTAAAGAAATAAAGAAAATTAATTATTTAAACAAAACGTTAATATTTCCTAATAGTTTGGGTCTGAAAATGATTTATTGTATTATTATTTTAATTGAAATGCGGAGTAATAAGTATTTATGATTATAATTAACAAAATAAATGTTTGTTATTAAAGTTGATGGTGCAATAAATAGACTAGGAAGTGTGGTCTTTATATCGGATATTGTGGTATTTAATATACATCATAAATGTAATAGCAAAACTTTGATACTGCCAG